>JAMXBD010001010.1:0-528169 GCA_024138025.1 Combretum micranthum | reverse complement strand
ATTATATAGATAAAACACACTAGTAGAACTAAGATGATTTTATGCATATAAAAAAAGATTTAAAATTGCCTCGATGGGCTATAAAAAAGGCGAGTCCATCCACTTCTCGTATTTCACCATGGTTCTAACCGAGGAAGATAAGACTCATCTCTTTTTTAACATAGCAAAAGAAGCGGATTATACCTTATATGACCTTTTTTTTAATCAGCAGTATTTATTATTTTTTAAGATATAAAATTATTATATTTTGTATGTATAATTATATTTATAAATGTATCCATTTAAGTATTATATATTAATATTTTATACATATAATATATAAATTTTAATTTTAAATTGAAATATCAATTAAAGTATTTTACTAAAATAATAAATAAACTAATACATCTTGATTTAATAGAGTTAAACCACTATATCTCATTTAGGAGTAGCGATCACACATTTATACATGTATTGCAGTTTCAAATGGTGATATAGCATGTGTATCACACTTTCCAATGGCAATATAGCAATATACTTGGAAAAAAGTTATAGCAAGAGTACTATCGTATGTCTAAATGATACAGAATTGCATGTAATTCACTCATTCAACATGTGATAAGCAACAGTTTGCTATGTATGTATTATTCGTTGAATGTGCGATACAAGTGTTGTCCTTGTATTGTATTTCCAACATGCGATACAAGGATCAACATGCGCTACAATGATGGTATTCATATAATTTTTTGTCCAATTTATATTTATGTAATTTTCTTCTTTTAAATGATGGCTAAATATGAAATAATTTCTGTACCATAGCTAAATAAGGAACATGTGCATGACTCACCATATATTAGTACTAAAGCTAAAAGTTTACATTAACCATTCTCTAAGTTGTGTGTGGAAATACAACTATATTGGATTATACTGAAAGGTTTTTAGAAAATTAAATTTCTTGAGGATGATTAACCTCTACCGTAAGGCTTTGTTGAACCTCTACTACTGTTCCTCCAGACTCAGTCGACACTCCAGCCCTATCTATAAAAGAAAGAAAATAAATTATTGTTTATACCACTTCATCATGCCAAACATATGAAATAAAAATAAAACCAAAACAATCGATACTTATCAACGTACAATAAAAAAAATAAACAATCCATTTCTTGAAAATGCACATTTTTCATTAAAGTAGCATTTGATTGCAAGAAGTGGATAGGATAAGAAAAAATAGACAGCACTATATAAAAAATACAAATCACTTGTCTCTTGTTTGGTATGTGTAGCACTGAACAATGAATTTGTATTATCCATTATTTGGTATACACAAGTACAACACAAGAATATTATAAAAAGTTTGCATTGTCAAGTAAAAATTGCCAAGTGAAAAGAAGATTTGTCCAATCCTTACATCATACTATTTGTCGAGTATTTTTAAAATCTATTGTCCAATAACAAAATCTATAATAATAACCAAATAAGGGACTATTATTGGTGTAGAATCTCAGTTAGTAAGATGTAGGCATAATGCGGAATATATATGTGTGTGCGTAAGCACACATGCATATTAAGTTGCACATAAATATGGGTGTACGAAAGCAAAATAAAAGATATAATACCATAACATGAACACACTGCCTGGTGTGTAGCGTTATGCAAAAGAAAAATTGATATTCATAGATAAAAAAGCTTTGTGATAAGTTTGCCATCCATCGAAAAGACCAATCTTTATTAAACATTGATAATTAAATAATCATGTTATGTTGGAGTACTTATATTATTAGCCTAACATTTTTCACGAAAAGCTATTGATATATGTAGCTTCACTATTCAATCCCGTTCATTTGAGGTCCATACTTGAATAGACCCACACATACTTTGTGTGAATGAAACAAATGTAATGCTAAAGATAGGAAGACAAGGAACAATAATGATGAAAGATGAAAACCGCTCCATAATTGGGGTTTGTTTGTTTGTGATAAAATTTTTCTAGGTTTATCTAATATTTGTTAAATAAAAATTTCATGTTGTTAAATATTAAATAGTAATCTCAAGACTTTCTTGTTAATGTAAGTTATAGAGGTAAGCGGTAATTGAAGACAATATATATATAGCCGACTAATAATAATGATAATAAGCAATCATGGAAAAGGAAAAAAAATCCCCACTTGAAATGAAAATCATTTTACTTATTTTCTGTGCGATAAAACAGTCTTATATAGAATAATTATATACCTTGATAACGAAAGAGTAAAAACGGTGTCTTCCATACTGCTAATATTCAAGTGAAGGATCTCAAAAGAAAGCCTCTCAAGGACACTAACGATCTTCACTACTTGGCCATGTATCCTCTGGGCAATTATCTTTAGCAAGACGTTTGATCCGGAGATCTTTGCTTCAACATCCGCGATGGATGAGTTGCAAGAAGCTCCACCTGATGATGATGCCACAAGCTCTAATTTGTTATTAGTAGCAAATCCACCACCAATAAGCAGTTGATCTTTGTTATGATGAGTGGCAGTGCCATGGAAACTAGTGAAGGGGCTTTCAGGTGGTGGTGGGTAGTACTTATTGTATTACTACTCATGAGTTGTAGAGTAGTTCTTGGTTTAGGGCTAGGGTGAGGACTAAGACTAGGGCTTAGGCTTGTTCTCCTCCTTTTGTTAGACTCCAAAGATTGAAGAACTTGGTGTGTTCTTTGATAAATTCTATCACACCCCCTATTATTGATGCTTGATCTCCCTAGTAACCAAACATATATTTATTACCATGATTTAGTAAAGATTCTTAATCATTAAACAAAACATGAGAGATATAGAATTTACCCTTTTGATGTAGAAACATGGGGTGAGAGAACGAAGGACTTTGAGATGTTCGTTCATCTGTCTTCTTCTGTTTCTCTCCACAGCTATGTGAGCCATGTTTTCTTCTTAAGACTACAAGTGAAGATGAGAGTATAATAGCCCTACTCCTCTAGCCTTGGTCTCTTATTTATCTTATGGAGGTTTTCTATGCTCTACAAGAACTACTAAGTTTCCTATTTATAGAAAGTACAAAGTGCCATTTATTGCAACTAGAAATAAAGGCAAATTGGTTAACTAGATGACTATTATTCTGACCATGCTCGAATATTTTCTCCACAAAAATACGAAATATATAGATTAAAAAAATAAAAGTCAAGGATTAATATTTAGAATAAAAAGTATAGTATATAATATTTCTAGTATATTCCATAATTTATGACTTCATTTAAAAACCACACTTATCACACCGACTATGCACAACTAAATTAAATTATCGGACATCCTTAAAATATTATAGAAAGAATGTAAATTGCATCTATTTCACCAATTAACAACATAACACTTTAAAGTGAAGATTAGATTCTAATATTAAATCTATTAAGTATAACTTTCTATTTCATTAAATTAGGCATGAACTTATTGTATGGTAAACATGTTGACTGATCACGACTGGTTGTTTCATAACGAGGAAAAAAGAGGGGCACACCGTTGGTCGCTTCATGCAAAAAGTGCTTGTTTGGGACATCCACTTTTATATTTGCCTTTTTTTTTTTTGCCGAAATATTTACTTGTTATTGATATGGTGATAAATAATGAAGTTTATAAGATATGTGCAAGTATAAAATCGATCTGAATTAAATAATAGAATCAAGGTAAATCATAACCAGTATCGTTTATAAGATTATCATCATTCTTAAAAGAAATGTTTATGATGTTTTTGAAAAATTCTATCACCTATATTTTTTTTATGGTATTATCTCCTTAGTTATTTGACGGTTCATCTTCATATCCTAACATAATTATATCATCGAAATACTTAATATATCAATTATTAAATGTTTTTAGTGTTTACTAAAATGCTCCTTTTCCCTTCAGTCTAGTAAAAGCATTTGGCTAGGTGTGACAAAAAATTTTATGGCCAATTTATCTATTACTAAATTTAATTAGCCAATGTTTCTAAGTCCAACAAAAGTTTTTGTGGCATAAATAAATACAACAACTAAGCAAGTTAAAAACACATACTAATTTCAAAATCTAATTTATTCTTTCTTTTTTTTTTTTTTTGCCATTATAACACAGGAATGAGGATTCAAACCTAAAACCTTTCATTTAAGTAATCAGGAATATACCACTAAGAACAATGTCATTGGCTAATTTTATTCATTAATAACCTTCATGGAGAGGTTCTCAATTTTAATTCTCATATCAATAACATTTGGATAGCAATGTTCTAATACAACGATTATAGGTGTCTCAAAAGTTTTCATAAGATTGCACTTCCATTTTATATAATTTGCCATCTTTGTAGTTTTAAATTATAAACACGTATATATATATATATAGCTATATTGCAAACCATTCCATCAATCAAACTTAATTATAATTGAATAGCAAAAAACTCACATGCTAAGGACCAGCTATGGATGATTGTTTACTTTTTAATTACATTTTATGGTACATCGATTAAGTGCAATATTTCAAACCGGGCAACACTCTGTACGTAAAATCTGCAACTTCGTTCAATTATATATGTCAAAACAACTGTATTCTTTTCATAGTGTATAACGGCACCTTAATGCTTTGCACATCCAAATAAATATGTGCTGTTACGGATGTATTATAATAATCTACGAGACCTAAAACAATACAAATAGAGTATATTATCTCATGTGTATCTGATTTATATAATTTATTTATAAGTAAAAATATCTATTTTTTATCTATGTATATTATTGATAAATAATCTAATTAAAATAAACATAATAAAACAGATGTCAAACTGAAATTAAACCAACAATCTAATGCACTCGTATTTACGTTTTGATTACCGATTTCAGCACCCTCTCATTGTCCACAATATTAAGTTCTTTTTTTTTTTCTGTTTTGTTTTTGTCATGATATATAGTAATAATTTAAAAAAAAAAATAATTTCCAAGGGCGATTTTACTCTACCACATGGCTCCATTTTTATTGAATTACTACTTCATTCCTTCATTTAATGCTGGTGGATGCACTCTCGTGAGGTCATTTTATATAATCTCTATCTTTCTCTTTGAGTGAATTATTGTATATATGGGTGTAATTGCTGGTCTTCATGGGCTCACGTTTATGATCTTGTGGTCAATTAACGTTGTTGCACGCATGACTCGAGATGCACACAAGTGTTACTCGTATAATAAATCTACTTCAAAAGCATATTCACTGACACATCCTGCGCGGGGTCATGCCTGCCTCGTTCTGAGTCTACTTCACTGCGACTCTCCAAGAGTTGTACGGTGTTAAGGGACATGACGCATTAATGAGCTCACTTCTTTTTGGAGTGAATTCAGGACCTAGCAAAACTGCACAGGATGAAGCCCACCCCCACTTTAGGGCTTTTATGTATTTTCAATTGGTTTTACTCTTGGAAGGCAGCTAGAAAAAGAAGACCATCTTTGACTTTGCATGTTTCACACATAAACTAAACTCTTTGCGGAGCTGCTCCTGCCATATTGATAGAAAATTTCAACGTGAAGTGTAGAATTTGGTGATAATGTTTAGAAAAATAATTATAAAAGCACATACCTGAATTATATAATCTTAACTTTGTTGCAAGAATATTCCTTTTTTCTTTCCTTTTACATGTCTTCTCCGTGTAGGATAATTATATAGATAAGATACATAGGTAGAATATTAGCCAACTAAGATGGTTTTGTCCATATAAAAAAAAAAATTTATGATCACATCAATGGATCTAAAGAGGTGAGTCCACTCAACTCTCATATTTTACTGGTCTTATCAAAGAAGATAAGACTCATCTCTTCTTTTAATATGGCAAAAGAGACAAGTCTCACCTCATATAGCCTTTAAAAAAAAATTCCGCACTATTCATTATTATTTAAGATATAATATTATTGTATTTTGTACATATAATAATATTTATAAATGTATACATAATATAAATATTATATATTAACATTGTAGATAGATTATATATTTTAATATATAACAATTTAGTTTTAAATAGAAATATCAATAAAAGTATATCACCAAAGTAGTAAATAAACTAATACATCTTGATTAATAGAGTTATCGAGCCCAAAAATAAGGAAAAAGTATAAAAGTCTAGACATACGAAGCAACAACACAACACATAATAAGAAGTCTGATAACAAAAAACAAATAAATAGATAACCCAAGGTCTACAAACTAGACGCTACTGAACCTTGGTCAATGATGTACCGGAAGTTGTTTGTGATGCAATAGCTAAAGCTGATAGATAGAAAAAATAAGTAGAATGCAGCATAGGAACGTGAAAAGGCAGTTGCTAGTGCTATTGTGAAGACGATTGTGTCTGAAAAGGAGGATACTGAGATGATCTAGTGGTGGTGCTGTGGAGGGGGGAATGGATAGGAGTCGAGTGGAAAATAATATGATATGGGGGGTGTGCAGTCTTCTTCTTAAGCTAACGCTCTACAGCAGTAAGTCTCTTCACAGTGCCCTAATCATCACTATTATCTAAGCTAATACTAGACTTCTCATGTGGTTGCTCGTAGTAGACATACTTATTTTTTATGATCGAAGCACCATATTACAGGCCCCATTGGTCTCCAAATTTGTGGTTAGGACCTCCACGATATTATCCACATCACTATTGGTGGCCTTACTAGTATGAAAATCCATAAGATCAATCTACTGTCTCCCTACATGCATCTTTTCTTGCTTGAAATAATGACACAATTTTTCCATGGCTAACAAAAACATAAATCCTAGATAACTATAACCATGTTCGTTGAATCTCCTCACATAATTCGCCTTAGCCTCCTTTGACCACCTAAGTTAATAGGATGGCCATATTAGCAATCTTAGATAGATGTGTAGCCTGGAAAATAAATGAAGGTATAATGTCCATATAATATGTCTTTCATGCATGGATGAGAAAATAAATAGTGTAACTTTCCTTAGTAATCCATATTTAAGGTAGAACTTCATCTTAGTTGTGTGCATAGCCATTTTCTTCTTCCTCTTCCTCTTCTTGACATTTACCTTAGATTGATGTTGTAAATAGAGAATCAAGAAAGTATTTGGTCTGTGTCATATATGAATTCATGTGTAGACTAGTACTTTGGAAAATTACGTACCATAAAATTCAAATCAATTTTGAAGAAATGACATAGGTCCCTCCATTTATTGACCCTGTGCTCAAATCCAAGTGGTGGATGTCTTACTGCTTCATCACTACCCTTCTTATTATAATAGTAATATAAATGGTAAAGTAGCTTTTTAGTAAGTTGAAGACAAACCACGACTTCCTAATGATCTTTTAGTTAGTGGGCCCTTGAAATTTTGTTAATCAATATAAAATAGTTCATTATTGAAGACTTATAGTTGAATGAAATATTACAATAGCATAGGATTAGAAGTATATTAACTATGACTCGTCGAATAACTCCAAGGTGATATACCTCTAAGATGTCGATCGTCAATCTATGGTTGATCCTCCTAACCTTCTCCACGACTTTGAATCCCTTATGGAGACCATATATTTTGTCCCATCTTATATATCAGTCTTCTTCACAACAACAGAACATTTAGTCTCTTCTGCCTCCGCCTTTGCGACTTTCTCCTTTGTAACATATGGTACTTCCTTAATTCCGAGGATACCAACATCTAAATCATCCCCCAAGTGCAGTTCATCGACCCTACCACCACCACGCTTACGGTTGTCTTCTGGCATGGCCCCTAAAAGACTGTCCAACCCTTATCTTGGTCGTATTAAGCAAATGCAACGTAAATAAACCTCCTGTGAAAAGAACACAAACAAACAATATCAATGATTGTATAATAAAAATAAAAATATATCCACACATCAGAATAATGAAATAACCTCTGTGCACAACTCATGGCCAGCCGCTTGGTCTTGCATGATTGATATGAATACAATGGAGGTAAAAAATTCCTTTCGTCAAAAATTAGAGTTCTTGATCTTTTTATCAAGAAACAACTAGTTCACAAAAGAAAGAAAGAATCTTCTTAAGATTTTTATAGATGAAAATAAACTGGGAAAACAAGAAAGATATGGATGAGATCGCTATTCAATAGGTGCCACGAATGGCAAAAATTGAACTACTTTTGTATTTGAATCACAGAATGATATAACCTACATTCTATAAATCACCCATGGCGTTAAAGGAATTGATGGATTCGATTAACAAAGTTTATCGCAATTCTAATCCTAGAATTGAATAAATCTCACAGAATAAAGATGAATCTCTCAACTCAATATTCTTTAACACCACAAAAAGAGCATACACTCAATGTTTGAGTCAATATCCAATGTTTTTCTTAAAAACTTCATTGCCTAATACAACCCAAGACCATAAGCTTTAAATAAACCATAACGAAAACCCTAAAAACAAGAAAATTACATAAAAACCCTTAAACATAACTTAAGACACGAAAACTAGGAAAAATAACGCCATTTAAACATAAGCTGGCAGCTTGTCAAAGTATGCTGGTGGCCTTGGACATATAAGCTGGCAATGTAGAAGACGACTTTAAAAATCTTGAATCTAGACGTGTTGAAGGCCGATTGAATGCCGACAGTGTATCATCCTTACGCCGGTGCCGTAGATATGAAGGCCAGGGGCCTATGTCGCTAGTGCACACCTTATGATTTACAATTTTCAATCCTTCGTGTCAGCTTTGAATCTATTCATTTGTTCCTTTATTTTCCATATTGTAATTGAAGCTTCTACACTCTTTGAAATGTATTGATCTCCCTTGATGACGTCTCCTGATTCCCATCAATGATTTGATCAAAGAAGTCATACTTCATCTTGCAAATAGTAGTGATATAGCTATAGTAATTTGCCTACTATATTTCTCCCTACAAACTGTCTTGCTAAGTCTAAAGATTATTAACACAAATTCATTACTAATTTTAGTAATAAACTTAATCAATTATCACATAACCATTTGACAAACTGTAGTGATATAGCTATAAATATTTGCCCCAATATTTTCTTCTAATCAATTGCCTTGTTAAATGTAGATATTGATAACGAAAACTTATTACTAATTTTAATAATGAACTCAACTAATTATCACACAGTTATCTTACAAATTGCAGTGACATAGCTATAACAATTTGTCACATATATTTTCTTACTACTAATTGCCTTACTAGTGTAGAGATCGTTAACATAAACTTATCATTAATTTTAGTAATAAACTTAATTTATTATCACATAATCATCATGCAAATTGCAGTAATATAACTACAACAATTTGCCTACTAATTTCTTCCTACTAATTGCCTTACTAAATAAGTTTAAAGATTGTTAACATAAATTGATAAATAAACTCAATTAATTATCACATAATCATCTTGCAAATTGCGTTGATAACTAAAACAATTTGTTCCCCTATATTTTCTTCCTAATAATTATATTGCCTAAAGATTGTTAACATGAACTCATAACTAATTTTACAAAATTTAGTACTACTATTTTGTAAATAATTACTAAACCAAGAGGAAAATAACCAATTATTATTTTTTCTTTTCATGGATTTTGACACATCCAACCATAATTATAATATTTTTACCATACTAATAAATTCCTAAAAATTGGTAATAAATATGTTATAAACGTACTATGTTATATCATGAAAATTGTTAATAAACATATATTATTTTGCACTAAAGCATATACAAGACTTTATAAAAAATAAAAATTCATATTTAAACATAAATCATATCTTGGGCATTTACTACAACATAAAGAAAACATGTCGATATAAATATTACATTTAACAATTAACACACACACACACACACACGCACATTAAGAAATTCTTAAAAATGTGACAATAATAGTACATTAGAAACTAATCTATCTAACTATACAAAACAATAAACATATTTTATAAACTTTAAATCATGTTAAATACTCTACTAACCCTATCTATAAGCGAAAATACTTTGAAAACATGTGTAGAAATGTCAAACAATACATTCTCAACATCTACAATGTCACATTAACATAAAAACAATAAATATTAAAACATATACACACGACAACAACAGTAGCAGCAGCAATAGCAACAGCAACAACTTCACAAACTCTATAAGGAAAATGAGAGGGGATGGGGGGAGAGAGACCTATGAAATTGAGTTACGCACTTGGGAGAAGAAGAGGTGCAACTGGTATATATGATTTATGTATAAGGCAAAACTCTCCTCATACAAATTCCTAAAGGCTAGAGATTTTCCACCTTTTGGGAATGTAGCAAAATTCGCTTCTGATTAAACTAATGAGGTAACTTGTGCCTCATATGCCAAGTCAACAATAAGACTTATGAAAATATTAAGTGACAAATAATTACACGAATAATCACATGCACAGTTAAAAAATTGGATATGTGGGAAAACAAATTATTGAAAATATAGCAAGACAAAACTACATTACTATTTGTCTTTCTTAATACAACATATTACATTTACATTAGTAGGCATTTCTAGCGCTGTTTGTATTATATCCCCTTTTGGCTCCTCTAAACATATTAAAAACCAATTATCATATAAGTAAAGATGCTATACAACCTTGAACTACATCTCAGTTGAATGGCCTATTACATCCTGGTTGAGTGGCCTATGTACATGAAATTGTTTGGTCTTAAAACAAGTCGTGTGTTGATTTATGCAACCTTTAAACCAAGGGGTAAGGTGGCTATTAAGGGTAGCGTAACCTAAGATTTTCGCCACCGCCCACTAGCAGTATTTAGGAGGCCAATAATACCTATTAATTAAATAAAAGGTCATGACCTACTTTTAGTAGGTTATATGATCCACACATGGTCATGAGTGGTTACCAATTGCTATATTTAAAATAAAAAATAAATAAATATTACCAAACCCACTTGAGTTGCAAGTGCATCTCAATTGGATTTTGCTTTTATTTGTTTATTTATTTATTTTTAAATATGGGCCCATCATTGCAAATGGGGGTAGCACTACCCACTATTGGAAGTGGACTATGACTTGCCTTTTAATTAACGATTGGTGGTGGTTAGTAGCCACATCTAGGGGGTTTGCAACCCTCCAATATGGTTGTTGGCTAGTTTTTGCTCGTTAGTGTTTGGTAATGGCCTCTCCCTTTTTGTTGTTAATAATTTTTTGTTAATTTATTATAATATAACTATAAATACATTTATAATATGTATCATATATACATGTATATGTTAGGAGTGATATTAATAGAATTCATTATATTTTATTTTTTAAAATTATTTTTATATGTTTATATTAATTATTTTATTATTTTATTTAATTAATATGTATTGGATACAATTTTTAAGTAAATTAATTTAATAATATCAATGTAGCAATGATGTAGTGATGGCATATTAGCATTTTTCCATGCTACCATTGATGTTGACATTTTCAAGGGTATATTTGTTGTATCTTGAAAAAGTGAAGTGTTTGATTATACAAAATTTATAGAGACTGTCAATGTAATTTGCCTTTACTTTAAATTGTTGGTTAAATCTTAAGGATGAATGATGGGTTGCATGAATCTTTTATAGTGGTGGCGATAGCAAACTATATTTTATTAGCTGATGCCAACCACCATAGGTTCAAGGATCACCTTGTTTAGAGCTTTAAAACTTCTTTTAACAATTTTATACATTTAGTTAAATATATTATATCTTATTATTTTATTTAGTTAATTATTACATGTAAAAAAAAATGATATGTGTCTCATGACTAACAATGATGGAATAGAACGGATCATAGGTATGCACAATTTTAAAAATAAGAACAAGGATGCACAAACTACATGTTTACTTAGAGGGAATAGCTATTTAATTTCTATCTTGTTTCATTTAAATTTGCTATTGTGATATTTAGTTAAATCTTAAATACAAAAGGCAACCCATATGAGTTACTATTATGAAAAATAATGAATATCAATTTATATTCATCTTGATGAATTGTTATTCAATATTTTATTTGTTATTTTTTTTATAAATAGCCCGCATTCAAGCCTACATTACTCAACTCTATCCATGATAAATAAATAATTTGATTTTATTCTAATAATTCTTTCATTTATTTGTTGGGTAAATTTCACTTAAGGTACTTGTGTTTTTTGCACTATTCATTTTAGGTACCTACATGTATATATGTGTGTCTGTATATATTTACTTTGATAACCCGTATTTTACAAAACTAAAATAAAAAATAATACACTATTAGTTTTTATTGTTAGTATAGAGAGGGAAAAAAGAAAAGCCAGAAGTCCCTTCTTTCCTATTGGAGCCAAGGGAGATGATTTCTCGTTTAGGTTCCTTATTCTTCTCTTTCATCATCATCATCTAAGTGTAATTGAGGAATTGATAGAGATATGCATCACAAAGAAGCATTATTAAAACCTATAAATTTGTACGAGATAAATTGTGATGGCTGAATTATAGTTAGAACGGACAAAGTGCATTATTAGTGATTGTAGTTTATGATATTTTTGTTTGAACGGGGTGTTTGAAATTGCATTTTCTACTACTGGTGATGTTGAGTTTCTTCTTGAATGTGTGTATAGCTTTTCCTCTATAAGAAGGAGGAAGGAGGAAGTGCAATTTCATTTTTGTTTTCAAAGTAAAAAGAAGAGAAATAGTGTGCAAAAAAAAATTAGAAGCTCTCTTGTTTTTTTCATTTTGCTTTTACAGTACAAAAAAGAAAAATAATGTTCAAATATCAAAGCTCTAAGTCGTAGTTTGTATATTTTATGTGCCGATTGTTGTTATCTTAGTCTAATGGAATTCACAAATTCAATAGATTATGGATGTCTTCCAAAAAATATTTAGCTGAGGTTCTCTTGGCTCTTTAAATCTCCCCCACTACTATTAGGTCCTATTCCAACTAAAAATATAACAAGTATGTACATTCCTATTAAACTACGATTTAATTCCTGATGAAATGAACGTGTTGAAAATGATTATAAAATTTACCTTTTTTTTTTTCACCATTACAATGAGAGAGAGTACATTTCATTTGAAAGACCAAAAATAATATCATTAGGTTATAAGATTATTGACCATAAAGTTTACCATTCAAATTGTTGAATTTTGCATTACTATCATAACCCTCAAAATGTTGAAGAAACGGTTTTAAGTTGGCAAGCCCCAGCCCACGAAACCCTTGAAAATTTTGCTGGGTTTGGGCAATCCAAGAAGCTTAGCATTGCAACAGCAACCTGGCCGTAAAATATGTTGCCCAACTACTAAAATATGCGCCTGCTCCATATCCCGATACAATTAATTGCGTTACCAATTATTTGAACTATATGGTATAGGGTCATTCCCGAAAACTCAGCACTTCAAATGTGCATATAGCCCTGCCAAGATGATAGTTATCATCGTTTTCAGAAACCTTTTTTTTTTTTTTTTAAGGAGACAGAAAATACTTTTGATATAAGTGCAGCTTTTAGGAACTTTATTGTAGAAAAACACAACACCTCGCACCTACTATGTTTTTCCCTTATGTTGAAAGATTAGAGCTTTTCTAAGAAGGTACATTACTTTATTGGAAACAAACCAGTAGTTACAAGAAAACTCAAGCATATTAATTTTTTGTTTTATAATTTAATAGAAACACTTACCACATGTTAATGATAATGTCAATTTGTAACCATTTATGACTATTATATAAACTGTGATAATCTTACATTTATTATTTACAAAAACAGTATACTATAAGTCAACATCTTAGTATAACCTCCTTATGCTTTAATAACCCAAAAAGGATCCTTATGTCGGAAAAGGGCGTTAAGCTTCAACCATTCATGAACTATGAGTACATAAACTACCTCAAATTCAGTACCAATTCCCCTCCCTCCGTCATGCCTCACCATGAAATCACATATTCCACCTGTAAAAAACCTATAAGAATAAACTGAATTTATCATGCTAGTGCTAATGTGTTCTATTTCACCATCAGATCATATGCAACTCTGTTGCTGCTTTTGAACAAATGCTTCATGAGGATGCAAGAATGGAAATACAAAAATGAGATGTCAAACACCCAATCCACAGAACATCAAAAATTAACAAAAGAGAGGTTCTAATCTGGAACAGCGTTTTGATCCCTATACTTGTATCCTCATTAAGAAGTCAATTAGTTGATATCCTATACCATAAAAATAATCAAACGAAACCTACATGAGATGGTTTCAGAGAATAAAACATTTTTCAGCCAACGGATGGCCTTCTGGTGAAGTAAATGTCATCAAAATGAAACTCCCTCTATACATCAGTTAACATCGACATTGCACGTTAGGTCTCAACAGAAGTGTTCAAACCATAGTTTAAAAGAAATTTAAAAAAAAATCATACATTTAACGCTTTCAAGCTCTACATAGAACTTCATCAAAAGTAAGTCGTAATAAATTTGTTACCATCAAGTAGAAAAATTGCTCAGTCAAGCTAATTTGCAACTAGTTCAACAGCAGACATTTTCACGTGATGGGGAAGAAATATCTCAATAACCGCCCAGTTAAACTATTTAAAAGCCATATGGAATTATTTTTAATAGAATATGAACAGTAAAGGGACGATGGAGTCATGTTTCAAGAATCCAACTAGCTAAGTTATAAAAGGAGGTGAGTATGGGATAATTCTGAATGAGGAGTTGACTTCATCTTGCCTCTTCAACAACTTATTGAAAACAAAGAGAATAGAAAGGCATAAAGGCATTAAATGTTTTCCACTCTTTTATAACCACCAATCTCTCATATAACAGTAACCGCAGTCAGCAGATAGAATTCAAGAAACCTATTGAAGCCATGGAAAAAACAATAATGTCATCTTTACGTTTAAAAGGAAATCTACGGTTGAGATATGTACAAGGTCCATTATTTATGGAAGTGTCCCAAGATAAGTTACATAAGGTGTCAAAGCAAGCAACAAATTGTAATTACCTATGCTTGGAATTGATTAAACTACTTTCCATTTTTTGGGGGCATAGTTGACCCCTCAATGCTAAATGTAGATACAAATTAAAACAAACGTACCTTTTGGATCTATGAACAGATGCAACTATCTTTGCCCATAACTAATTGCTCCTAAGAGATTTCTCATAGTCTTTCAATTGACGAATGAAACCAGAATTGGGTGAAGCCTGTGGCCGTTTGCTCTTGACAAGTTCCAGAGCTTCAGATAGAGTCATGCCATGCTTTTTCATCAAGTAAGCAATAACAATCGTCACACTACAAGATGAAAAACGTATAGCATTAGATATCCACAATCCATGCTAAGCATTTAACTTACAACAAACCAGAAGTGGCCAGATCTCGAAAAGGCTTAAATCCACCAATTAATGCAATCCAAAGAAATGGAATCCACTAGGCCCATCAAAGAGAGACCATCCTCCTAATATTAAATATTGAAAAGATATTTTTGAAAAAATTATAGGATAAAATGGCCCAACAAATGAATCACAAATTACTAAATGGCGCACACAAGAATACATATAGATTCACATCCCTATAAAAGGAGATATGACTTTAGTGCTTTCAGCAGCCCTAACCTTTCACATCCTTTTGTGAGACAGCTACAAACTAACACTCACATTTCATGTGATGAGTAAGAACAAATTTGGCACAAATGACATTACTTTAGCATAAGCATAAATATTGAGTTATTGGGAATACTTGAATATCAACTAATTCTAGTTTTGACGCATCAGCAATGTTCTTTATGCTTTACGTTAATTAACATGACACAAACAACAGGTATTTATCTAAATCACTAGCCACATATGTAATTAACTCATAGATATTCCCATATCAACTCTTATGAACATTTTCCAATTTTAGAATACAGAGACATAAGCAATATCTTTCCAACCATCAATGTCAAAAGGATCAAACCTGTATCCAGATTTTAGTTACAGCAAGTACTTTAAGAATAATATAAGTTACCTTCTTGATTTCCCCACAAAGCAATGAACTAATGCACCGCCACCTCGCATTTTAGCTTCTTCAATAAAATTGAAGCACTCATCAAAGAACTGGCTAATATTGGTATCTTCTCTGTCCGCAACTACCTCAAATGAAGAAATGACACAACTGAGTTGAAAAAATTTTAGACTGGCAACACATTTTCAATTCTAATCTAAAAGAAGGACAAGTGTGAAAATTAAAACCTGTAATGACTATGTATATCAGCATCGAGCAAAACATTACTATAACAAGACTTTCAACTATTAAGACTAGTCCTTAGCAAAGGAAACCTAAAAGAGAGCAACGAGACCCAGAAAAATCCATAAATCATATCTATCCAAACTCTACTTTATAATGACATCTCCAATTCTTTTAAGGTAATATCAGCAAAGAAAAATTGGTACCAAAAACCATAACAACTTACAGAAATTTCTAAGGCAGTAAATACTGCGTGCAGTAGCAAAAAAAATCCACCAGCAAGTTGCCAAAGATAAAATGGAAAGAAAATAGGTAAATGCGAGATTGATAGAAGTATTTCACTTAGGTGACCATAATGGCTTATCCTAATTGAAACAGATGCAAAATCATTTGTGTAGGATTTGGAAGAATTATAAGTATAGGTGTACACTTCTTTGGTTATACACAATTCTATGATTCTACATGTTTCAATTCTTGGTGGAATCATTTGTTTGGCAACCAATAGCACTGACATTTAGAGTGATATAATAGCAATCTTATCATTCCCTCTGAATGTATTTGCATTTTACTCATTTTTCTTGTTCAAATCTCTTGATGATGCAAAGGTCAGGTGCTATATGTAGTATTAGTAGCCAAACATAAGGTATACACACATAACTTACATACAACTGTCAAAACATAAGTACCTCCGACAACTTTATAGGTAAAATCATTTGGATATGCAGGTCCAATAGAGCTAGCTAGAGTCAACACATGTGTAACACTGAGGCGCTTGAGCACATCCCTGTTGTTTGCAGCTCCAATAGATCCACGAAAAGCCCCTAGTAAACATATAAACAAATTAGAGCAATTAAAGTTAGCAATTGCAGTTATAATATTGGGTATACCTCCTCGATTTGGCACGGAGTCCTATCCTCATTAAAGCATCTTATCAGATTAATTGCACGTAGAACAGCTGCTTTTTGGTTTTTCATCGTTTCATCAAACTGAGCTGCCATTCTAATTTAGTATCTACTTGTATCCACTTTTCTGTGGAATAATTCAAAAACCCTACATGAAAAAACCGTTCCTCTTTACAAATTAAGAATTCAATTATGCCTCTAGCAATTGTGCAAGGAGAAAATAAATGCACAAGCAATCAACAATAATGAAAAAAAAAAAAAAAAAGAAAAGAAAAACGTAGCATCTATAACATCTTGTGCGAGACATGGCATTAAATAATTATTATCATGTCCCGTCAGAATTCTTTGCATTAAATTCACTTAAAAGCTATCTCATTGGAACCTAACATGCCATGTTACAACAATACAAAAAGTGTGCCCTAGCAAAAATTGACACAAACCCACTCAAAAAAACATCGAATACAATCACTACCTCACAAATTAAAACATCCATATTTACATTGGTGATGATCATTAAGCAGAACTTCATCAATTTCAATTCAACAAAGAACAAAACGAATTCTTTATATTAAAGTAATGAAATCAAATAAAGATCACATCAAAAAAGTGTTGAGATCATTGATCACAGAAATCGATTGTAAACACGGTTGTGATGATTAACAGCGTGATCACATACGCAGGTTAAAATATGCATGTAAGAATTAGTACGATACGATAATGAGTTAAGAGGAACGAACCTAACAAGTAACAAGTTGAAGCTTGTTGGAGTTAAAACTTCCAGAGTGTCCGAAGAAATTATGCGAGAGTGAGAAGGCTTTAATGGTTTGATTTTGAAAATTTCCTTATTTGTTTTCTTTTTTCAATAAATATGGAAAGCAAAATGGACGGTGTATGGCCTGGGAAAGAAAGAAAGTATTATTCCTGCTTATGGAGGAAGCCGTTCCGTGCGGTGGGGATCTCCGGGTTCCAACTGCTAGTCTGTTTGAGGGGTTGTTGCGGGCCAAGTCAAATGAACACGCCAAGCTTAACTATTAAGCCCATTAGGTGTACTATTTATTCCTCCATTATTAATGGCCGAAAAAAAATATTCCCCATTATTTTATTTTATTATTAACGGAACTTTTACGGTCCTATCACAGGAGTGTGCGCTGCTTATATAAAAATTAAATATATTATAGAAAACTAAATATAAAAAGTTTTAAAAGTTTAATCAATTTTTTTATGGATGTGATAAGATCGATCTCACTGTAACCACCACGGGAGTATAAAATTTTCTCATTATTAAAGCACTATTAACCATATAGCACCAAGAATATGCTCGAGTGTTTGTGCTTTTTTTTAAAAGAATATAATTTTACATCTCAATCTTTTTTTTTAAAACTATTTTATATGGTATAAGCTAGGAAGAGAAACGAATTAAACATAATATGTTTTAATAGAAGATGAATATTTATACCACTAAATTATAATAGTTTTAATCACGTAAATTTAGAAGTCATTTAATTTCCAATTGAATTTTTATTTTTCAAACGAGTTTGTTAAGTTCAATGCTTAATGGAACTTTTACCGACCAAAACACGTGCATAGCATGACAAATGTTCATAAGTCAAATAATACAATTCAAAGGTAAGGTAGTAACTTTTTTAAGCAAAAAGTTTGATTGGGTATGGTATTTAGCAAATTCAAATTATTTTAAAATTATCCAAAAAAAAAAAACCCACAGATTTTTAAATTAACAAGCTAATGCAGCAATAACATAAGGATTGCTTAAATTTTGACTATTAGATAAATAAATCATGCATAAAATCATCTAAGAAAGTTTTCCCACTTGTGGTAAAATAGCATCAAAGGATCAGTGACTCATGTCTCGATTAACTACCTAAATAACTTCTTTGTAATTATAATCAATTTTGTTTAAATAATTTCTTTGATTGGTATGTTATTTATACCATATGAGTAAGCTACCAACAATCCCTCTTATCCTCTTTAATAGATTAAGCACTGATTGAAAAAGTAAATATACAACAAAGCGTAAATTATTTAGTTCATCAATAAGTGCTCTAAGCATTCATTAACATTTACCTATTATTATTATTATATTTTATTCGATTGTCCAAGTTGAATTCTCGATTTTTAGGTCATTTTATTTCATGTTACTTTGAGTTATGACAATTTCCTATCTTTAGTTATTGTCTTTGTTTAGGTCTCTTCCTTAACCGTATCTTGTAATGTATAAAGAATTTTGACACAAATATTATTGTATAACTTTTTTGGGTATGTGAGTGATAACGTGGGATCAGAGCTGACAAATATAATAAAATAAATAAATAAAGAAAAAAAATAATTTGACCAGTTATTATATATATATGTAAATTTTTTTTTTTCCTTTTGTACGCACCACTTCACCAACCGTAGTAGCATATTGCATTAAGCTTGTAATTATTCATCTTTAATATGCAAGGAATCAATATTTCCTTTATTACTTTTCAACTAGAAATGTGAATTAAAGGTGAGAACAATTTATGAACTTCTTTATTACATCGTTTATTATTAGTAATTCCCAAGTATGTTGTCTTCTTTTAATCACAAAACGAGCTGGACAACTCATAAAATCAATACTCCTAAAGTGCTAAATAGAGAAAAATGCACATTTATAAGGTAAAAGATAATTAAATTGAACTTATTCACATAATACCATGTATTCCTAGAAACAAAACTCCTAATTTATATCTCTAGGTTAAAATTCTGACATAAATAACAATTCTAGCCCGTTCATTTAACATGAGTAACTATTTATTCTCTTATCTTTTAATCCTCAGACCTCTCATATGAGAGAGAGGGAAGATACCACTAAGTTATAAGACCATTGACTATTATTATAGTATTTATTTGAGAGGAATAATAATTTATAATGAATTGCTGTTATGTAAAGTATTTTATTTTTCAACTTTGTTATAAATACTCCTATCTTGAAAATATCATCTATACAATTATCTTATTTTTATAATAAATATAAAAATATTATACATATTTTACCTTTTATTTTAATAATTATTTGTTTTACTTTTTATATAAAATAAACATAATAATAGTAATTATAATCATATCACATTCCTTTTGAATTGAAATTTCATTTTTCAATTATTAAAGATAAAGGAACGCTTATTGCTAACCAAGAGTTGGCTCATTATACCTATAACAACAGAGGACAGACACTCTCACCAGAAACTTATCTAATGCATTTTCTTGATTAATGGTCCAATATCACGCTGATAGTGACACCTTAAGGTTGAGGAGGATGTATTGATTTTGTTGCACGAGATGGTTTTAGATTTCTCGGACCGGTTGAAGCCTCTCCCTCTTTGTCCTTAGATGAAGTTGGAGCTAAAGCCCATGCATGCGAATTTGGCCGCAAACCGAGTTGGAATAGACATGAAGTTGAAATAGGCTTCCAAGTAGTTTTTAACAATTTGTAAATATTACCTTGCTATTATTGTAGCTCTAATTTTATTTGAGTCAATTTGTTTATGAATTTATACATATATGTCGTTGTTGAAAGACGTTTAACCGGACTAATTATTAATTACATAAGAACAATTGGTTTAAAAATTACTAGTAATTTGTTTTATTCAATTTTGAAGATCCGACTTCCAATTGGTTAATCCTTCTATTAATTTTTCTTGAAACATTTCATTCCTGCTCTTGATTCTATGAAACCGACGTTCAAGTTTCGTTCAAGTAGATTAATCTTATGATCTCAAGCCGATAGGTATTCTCAAAAGTTTAGATATTAGTTTTATAATCTAGTTCTATTTCTAATTTAACACATCAAAGGAATAATACCAATTTACAAAATTACACATTTAAAACCATTAGTTCTATGTATATCGGCAATTGGAGACAACTACAATACTAATTATTAACCCAATATAGCGTTATTAAATAATCACTCTAATTTGAAAAAAAAAAAGGAATAACAATAAAAGAAACTAAACTTTTTTTCCTTAAAATAAGATATCATTCCATTTAAATCGTATATTTTAATTGTAATTATAAAGTTAGTATAAATTGTAAATATAGTCCCTATACATAGATAAGTTTTTTTTTAAAAAAAATTGATAAATAATATTTACTTCTAGCATGATTGTATTATTATATTAAAATTTTACATAAAAAATATAATAATGGGCTAGTTGGTTAGCCCGCTTAACCGTGTGCCAGATCATGCTAGAAATCCTAACTCATTTTATTATGACTATTTAACCTACTAAATAAAGGAGCGTGAGATAGATTGACCTGCTTGCTTAGCCTTAGAAATTCAAAATGATCTACGAATGAATCTAATTGAGTTAGAGTTGAGTATGGATATCGATTACGATTTTTTTTTTTTTTTAAAACCAAAATCAGTATAAATACTGTTGTGATGATTATTTCATTATCGCAGTATGATACTAGAAGCATTAGTGTACGGAAATGAATAAGTTGTTCATATGGCTGTTGTGGTTCCTTTGATTAGCGATCTTCGGTTCCAGTTGGTCTCTGGGCCGCCTGGTCATAACGAACCCGCCAAGTTTTATTAACGAGCCCATTAAGTCTAAGCCTTTGCAGTTTACACTCAATTATTATTAAAAAGCACCGTTTTGATTAACTAGTTCCATTATAGATTTCTGCATGTAACAAATACAAATATCAAGACATGCATTAATTTTATCATCACGACTAATTGTTATGCACAAAAAAGGTCTGCTGAAATCCGAATGATGAAGAGAAGCTGAACAATTTTTTTAGCTCATTCATAAGAAATAAACTTCATGGTAATCCTATTATTTCTTCTGATAAATCTTGAACAAACTATTAATCATTAAGCCAACAACAGTCCTTCAATAAGCCTTTTTTTTATGTCAATAATCGAGCATCATAACGGCTAGGTATTAGACATGATTCTATCGTAAAATCATTGTGTCGAAGAATGCTCTCATAGTATGAACCATAAAGTAGAAATGGAATAACCACTAACTAAACCAAATCAAATTTTGTACCTAAACAAACCAAACCAAACCAAACCAAATATATTTTTTTTTCTTCTATGCTCCGATTGGATTGGAAAATTGACGTACTTAATTAAATTGAAATTTTGCAATTAGTTTAGAGTAATACACTTAACCGGACAAAAAAATCAAGCCCATCTGTTTTAACATCAAAGTAATGTTAATTCAAATAAATTCTTATAATGCAACATATTACTTTAGAGAAATTCTAGTTTTTACTTATTGAAATATATATTTATATGGTTTTACGGCCATATGTTATTTAATCTTGTATGTAGATATTCAAAAAAATTATACTATATGCTGATTTTGTAGAAAAAAATGAGCTGTCGAGGCATTTTCAATTATCTTCTTAGTTGTATGAATACTGACTCCATAAACATCCAATATTATATGGTGTGCGCAGATAAATTCAAAGAGAGCATGATCAAATTAAGTCTACTGTGACTGCACTTGTTATTGGAGTACTCGATGTGGTCTTTGAACAAAGCATGAAGACATGCGGCATTGGATGTTTGTCAAAAGTTGTGTAATGTATGTTTGATTCATTTTATTCCAGTTATTTGATATTATTTTATCGTTTTTAAATAGATTATTTGTTAATAAATAGATAAAAATAAAAAATAAATATTTTTACTCGTAAACAAATAAAATATAAATCACATACAAATAAAATATATATGAAAATCAGATAATTCAACCAGAATGTTTAGCAAGATTTATAGTAGTGATATAATCAGAGACGGTTGAGATGTGATTTTAAACGTTAAGATTCATAGTGTAAGGTGGCTTAATTTCGCATACAGTATAGCTCTGTCATATTAAATGTTGATGGCTCCAAGTCTAATGGCGGCGGCTGCTATGGGCAAGGTATGGTGCGAGCTGAAACCTGCCAACTCGTATTCTCATTTAGGATGCTATATCGTCGGAGGAAACTATTGAAAATGACGAACTTTCTGCTGTTGAACAAGGATTATTCCACCATCATTATATGAATTCATGTGCCATTGAATCAGATTCTCAATTGGTGGTTAACTAGTTAACTGATTGTGATCAACTGTGTTGTGATCTTTTATTTTATGGTCAAATACAAAACTTTATAAGGGAGATTAAGGGAGCGTTTTAACCCCTAAGGATCCCATTAAAATTTTAGAATGCCACATGGTCTTTTAAGAATTTAGCTCTAAAGAAGATATACTTAAAATGATTTTATATAATATGTGGTCCTTGTATACACATATATTATATATTATAAAAATTGATTTACATCTAGAAATATAAGTAGTAATTAAAAGTCACTTTCGAATGTGACAAAAGGTAAGAAAATCAAAGCATAAGGAAAAAGAAAATTCAAAACTTTGTCAAAGGACCTACTTCTAATGAACCTCTCTTCCTTGTCAAGGACTTTTAAGGAGGTCCTTCACCTTCAATGCAAGGTTGAGTATGGCATAGTTGATTGGCTAATTGTTTTCAAGAAGAAATATAGAATTGGATCTTTCTTCTTACCTTTTCAATTTCCTCGATTTAGATGCTTTTGTAAAAGATCCTATTCTTTCAAAAAAACCATTCTATTGAATCTTTTTAAATCAAGTTGCTTGCTTAGCGTTAAAATTAAAAAAAAAAAAAGCCCAAAAGAATTCGTTTTCCATATAGTGAGCTCAAAAGGTCCAGTGCCTATTTTATACTCAAGCCCACTTCACTAAGTGTAGAATACAACTTATGCCTAAACAACATGGTTTAGATCTTGATGTAAAAGTCAAGATCTTTTCACTCGAATACCATAACTTCTATGTCACAATAGATGAGTACTTGCTTTAACTCTCTTCCTCTTTGTATTTTGATAAAATTAGGGTTTTCACTGGCTAATTGGTTTTTGTATTTCATAGAGATATAAAATCAAGACACTTTAGTGAATTCAAGATTGCTACTCTCTAACACAATTGATTTCATGGGTGTAAAATTAGCTGCCCGATTTCTATTTATTCTCTTATTTATAGATATCTACGTTTACAGTTGTTAGTAATTTGTTTATAGTTATTTATAGTTACCAAATACAACTATCTTCTATTTATATCTAAAAGCGATTACAACTATTAAGTGTGATATGTTGTGTACTCAACTATTTCATTTTATAGTTGATATGCCACCTACACTTTCTTTGAACTCCTCTAGTGACAATTTCACCGCTTTGTTGAAAAACAACCTAATCCCTAAGGTTGTAATCTAAGTAAATAGTTTTAAATGACCCCTAATCCTCCCATGATGTCTCCTCTAGAGGCAAACCTTCCCATTATACAAACACTTGTTGAATTGTAACCCTTTTTTCTACAAATAGTTCAAGTGCCTAAAATACAAAGAAGTATTAACAAAGGGTAGTTGTCAATAGCCTTTATTGGCACATCAAAGGAAGGAATAGTAGATCCATGTGCTCATTTCAAAATTGAGATATGGAACACATTATGTATTCTAGCCCCTTTCAGTAATTAAACCTCATAAGCAGAGAAACTTATCTTCTTTACACTAGGAAAAGGGACATCGTACCTTTTGGAGAGTTTATGATTAAACGCTTAAGCTACCGATACTTGTTCATAAGGCTAAAGTTCAATGAAAACCGAATCATCAAGAAAAAACTCCTAATCTATTTGCATATAACTTCATTTGTTGTTGTGCTACTTGAAAATGAGTCTTCAATTGAGATAAGATCCCATCCTTGGTCTTTAACTCTTGTTCCTCAATAGTTAATAATATACACCTTTTAAGATAAGAAGGAAGAGTAGGAAGAGACCTACTATACACAGCCTCAATTGGGGTCATCTGTGAACCATTGTGAATCGAAGTATTATATGCAAACTTTACCTAAGGTAAAAACTTGACCCATTGTTGAGGAGTTTCCATAGCATCATAGAGGGCTACTTATATAAAAATACATTGTTTCACATATTCCTCATTCAATCCTAATAAAAATCTATTGCTAATTTGTTATAAGTCTTCTCTTGACTAAAATGGTTTGCTGCTGTAGTCACATGATATTCCATACTAGAATTAACATTGATTAAGGTACTAAATAATTGAATAATATGTCAAAATTTCGGTAAACCAGAATGTTGTTGTTGTAAATAATTAATAAAGGCAAAAATAGGTGATGAGAGCCCCATAAAAATTTTCTCATGCTTCCTGGTTAATGGATCATGTAGGAACGTAAATTATACAATTCAAATATAAAATTATTAAATAAGTAATATGAAGTTTTAGAAATGTTTTAAAAAGGAATCACAAAAAAAAAAAAAAAATCACTCCTAATTTTTCATGTTTTAGAAATATTACAATGCTAACAATTTAAATATAAATTAAGAACTTGAATTGGTTTCAATAAAACTGTAAGATACAATTTTTCCATAGTTTTACACAATCGATCACACAGTGAGATAATATAAATTCAACTTTAATAAGATAATAGTAATTTGAATAAATATGTAAAGAACGAAAATGAAACATCTTGACTTCAATTTTGTCAAGATGATCACGTTAATAAAAATTATAAAATAGAATAACTCTTATGATTAAAAGGAATTGAGCACTGTATATTTTATATGCACATTATTATATATATTCATATAATATTAGAAAAGCGAGTCTACAACCTTTATTTATTGAGTATGTCGTGTTGTGAGTCTATGTCGTGTTGTCATGTGTCGTCTTAAATTAAGAGTCAAGTCAAGTTGCTAGTTGTTTGTTGTCTTTTCTGAATATGATTTTTTTTCAAAAGTTGAGAAAGTGAAGGTTGAAAATGCTAAACTAATTCTTATTGTTTATATATGCTCTATTGCATAAAATATCAATTATATAAAATTAAAGAAAACCTTTAAAACTTGAAATACTTTTAGGAAATGAAAATAGCAAAACGAATGTGATAAAAGACTAAAACAATATAATCATATTGCATGTAATATATATAAACTCAATAAATATGAATGTTTCACAAAGGGATCAAAGTTTCTTTAAGGAATAAAAAATAAGAACAAAACTTGAAATTAAAACATAGGTTAGAATTTGGACTCTAATAATCTAAATAAGTCAAGTAAAAATGATTAAAAAGATAAACCTAATTAACTTGTCTTCACCAAATAAGAAATAGATTAAATTGGATTTGAGATTTCACTTAACCTTTTCATTTAGCTAATTTACTTAAGCTAACTCTTTCAACCAATCTAATTGTTTTATCTTTTATAGATTTTAAATTGTACTTATTTACTTATAATTCTTTTTAATCTCTAAACTCTTAGAAAAATTTAATTTCAATTTTTAGTAAATCTATAAACTCCAAATTTTACTTCATTTTATAAATTGCTCTGTTCAATTTCTTATAATTAACAAGCTAGATCTTTTCTGTTTTGATTTACAAATGACCCTAAATTTGGTAAATTCAATAACGTAAATTTGTAAAACGTTCTAAATTAGCTACTTGAACCAAAGATTTTATTTTCTCAATCTTTGCAAATTTTGAGTTGAAGTGCTTGTTTAAAAATATTTGTTTTGAACCCAAACTCAAATTAAATGCCAAATTTTTTATAAAATTGAATTTCTAAACTTGATTTTCAACTCAAGCTATTAATTTGTAAATAATATATCCTGAAATTAATTTCTAATTATTGTCGGTACTCAAGGAAATCATCTAAAAAGTTTAAATTGAACCCTTTATTCATAAATATCTTTAATTGCCTTTATCCTTATCCTATTTTTTTTTTTCTTTCTCTCTTGGCTGCCATCTAAATGTCCTTCTCCTCTTCTCTTTTCGTTTTTCCCATTCTCTCTTCTTCCTCTCCTTTCTCCTTTTCTTCCAATTTCCATACCAAAAACTCAATTCTAAACAAGATTAAAGAGATTAAAAGAAGTGGAAAGGAAGATCAAGGGTGGAGATCTAGCACAAACAAATTTCAAGACTTTGGAAAGTAAAAAGATAAAGAAAATCAAGAAGTTATATTGCCAAAAAGGAGATAAGTTTTTCTTTTCTTTTTGCTTTAGTTGTTAATTACTTTGTTTTAGTTGTTGATTATGTTTGTATGTGTTGGTTTGATGGTGGATGCATATTGGATTGTTGAGGAAAATGATGAATAGTAGATATTGGGTTTGATGAAAAAGTTTGATGGTGTTTGATATTGTTGGATGAATATAGAAGTGTTAGAAATATGAAAATTAGCTTGTATGATGTTTAGAAGATATTTTGATGGAAGTAAAACGTGTAAAAATTGGTAAAAGATGTAAAGAAACAAGTAAAATTTGTACACAACAGGAGGGCCTCAAATGGGGGTGTTTGGAGGGGTGTTTCAATTTCTATGTAAAGATTTTAAGATGAAACAGCCTTTGAACCAACTCGTTTGAGAGAGCGTATGGAGCAAATGGCCCTTGAAATGGCCCTTTGGAGGGGTGTATAACTTTTGAATCTTTTTTAGTAAAATCCTTGGGTTGAAGCGGCCCGTTTCCTTTACCGCGAAATTATTTCATATTTTAATCATAACTTTTTCATCTAACCTCAGATTGAGATGATTCAAAATATTATAGAAAGCTTAAAAAGAGATCTAAAACTTTCATGTTTTAAGTTTTTACAAATTATAAAATTATTAAGGCCTGAATTTTGATTGATTCCAGCTGCTACATATTCTAAACAAAGTTAAAAACTTGTGTTTGCTTGTTAAATGTGTATAGTTAAGTATAAAATGAACTTAGCTAATAAACCTAGGTTCAAATTGACTAAATGAACTTGAATGAATTAAAATAAATTAGGTTGATTAAGTTTAATAAACTTGGTTAAGATTAAGTCAACATAGACTTAAGCAATATGAATCTTAGATATAAAATGAACTTAGTTAATCAATTTAACTTAAACTTGAAAAATAGACTTTAGTAAGCTAAAATGAATTAGATTGATTAATTTTAATGAAAATGACTTAATAATTGGATTAAGTAATTAAGCTAAGTTAACCTAGACCTAGCTAATAAATGAGTTTGATGTGCTTCTGATGTAATAGACTTAATTTAACAAAAGGAGTATATTGTTTTAGATGCTTGATTGCTTAAGAATTGAGTTTTTTAAAAATTAATGTTTTGTTGATCTTTTTTTAATAAATGATTATAAACAAATAGAAAAGAAATACTTCGACAGACAATGGAGAACTGTCCATATCTTGGCAGGGCGATCTTCGCATCCATGGTGTGATTTCTACTTAGTGTCTGATTAAATAAAGATCTTAAAATGGATTTAATTTCTTGAATAGATTATATATATATATATATATATATTCTTTGTATTTTCTTATATGAAGGTGATGTTGATGATTTAATGCTGATGATATTGTTGATAATGGTTGGATGTTGGCGATGGGATGAGTTGGTTTTTCTTAGAAGATTGTTAAGACATAACTTGAATATCAGGTGGGTAACACCGACCCTATCGCTTGTTTGTGCCTGTAATGTAGTTGCATCTAAAAATAAGATAAATATAATTGAATGTGCATGGGGATTGGATATCTGATTGTTGTTTGATGATTGTTTGATTGGTACATTACTAACACAAAAGTGATCACCCATTGTTTGTAATAATTGAGTAGTTATTGTAGGTGGGTGTTTGTAAATTGATTGGTCATATTAATAAATGGACTTCAAACTATTTGGCTATTTAATTAAACAATCATTCATTGCACGACAACATACTTACATTAGCATGGTAAATACGTCATGTGCTAGCATCTCGATTCTGTGGTGATCCTAAGTTATGCCAGTGGATCTATTTCTCTAATTGGATACCATTGAATTGTTTTTTTATCCCAGGAACTAAAAGGGCACCGAAAGACATCACCTGCGTGGGCATTGGCCTAAGAGATGCTAGTACTTAGGGAGGTTCTGTGATTCTAAGATGAAGTCCTCACTCCTTAGCTTTTTGAGGAGATGTTAGAGGCTATGTTTGATAAAACAAGTTTCAAAGAAAATCCTTCCTCCTTAACTATGTCTTGAGGGGAAGTTAGAGGTTATTTTTTAACAAATTGTATTTCAAATTGAAATCCTCCTTCCTTAGTTATATCCAAGGGGCAGTTAGAGGTTACGTTTATTATATGAAATGATTTTGTGCTAAGAAAGTATGAGCTGAAGGATCTAAATTGAGAAGATACCCCATTCCTTAGTTCACAGTTCTACCGGGCATGAATAACTTGAGTTAATCCTTCAACCGCCAAAAGAGGGTGTAAATCTCCATTGGTTTGGATTCCTATCATCCAAACTATGCATATTATATGTTTAAGTATCACATTGCATATGTTTGTTAATATCAATTATCTACCTTTTGTTTGTTATGTGATTTGGTCATGTTATTTACTAAGCTATATTTGAGCTCACACCCCCATATTTTTGTGTAGATATACTTCAGGTCGGGGATAGGCTAAGAAAGTGTGAAGTCCTTGAAGACATGAAGATTACTATAGAATATAGTTTATATGTGTAGTGTTAATTTTAAGTTGTGAGTGTATGACATAAGCTTCGGAGAAGAATTAGAGCTTTTGCGTATTAGTTTGAGAATTTGGAAAATGTATACGAGCTATTCTATTTTATTATTTGGTGGGGGATTTCGACTCTCTACGATTCTAGAGGATCATGGAAATTTGTATTTCCTTAGCTATAAAAATATTTTTATGAAATTAAAAGTAAATTAGTAAACATTAAGTAGAGTTTTGCAAAACTCTAACTTGCAAAATGGTTATCATGTCTTGGATGCATACTTGATATAATTACTTCAAGTTTTCTTTTTAAGCCCTTTTTTAGGGCATGATAGATCAATTATCTGATTTTCTACTTCAACCTTGTAAACGATAGAATAATCATAGCTAATAAGCTTGGCTAAAAACTTTTGTTATTCTAGAGTTTATATTACTTAAGTAAGGATCTCTTATAAGTTTACGTAATTTGTTATAATAATAAAGCAAGTACCTAATAAATAATATCGCCACTTTTGACAACCTCTACAATATCAAACAACTCTCTAACGTATGTAGAAGCACTCTACATAAGGCATAATGATTTATTACTAAAGTAAGAAATAAGTTAAGATCCTTACAATAATACTATGCCTATACTAGCCTTAGACACATTTGATTCTACCACAAAGCCCTTCGAAAAATCAAATAAAGTCAAAATAGGAGCTTGAATCATATCTTCTTTTAAGTCTACAAAAAGCTTGAGGAGCTTGTTTTGTCCACTAGAATTTATCCCTTTATGGTAAATCTGTCAATGTGATGCTATAGTAGCATATTCTTTGGTGAATCTATGGTAATATTTAGAGAGTCTTAAGAACACTCCCAATTGTTTCACATAATTAGGAATTAGCCAGTCTTTCATTATTGTCATTTTGATTTGATCTGTAGACACACTTTGTAAAGAAACTATATGCTTCAAATACCCAATAGTAGTTACTCCAAATGAGCATTTTGATTCCTATGGAAAGACTATGTTATCCAATAGAACTTGTAATACGATTGAAAGATGCATAACATGCTCTAAACTAGAATGACTACATATAAGGATATCATAAAAAATACCATAAAAAATTTCCTTAAATATGGTCGAAAAATTTTGTTCATAATAGATTGGAAAGTGGTCTACACATTACATAACCTAAATGGCATTGCTGAGAATTGATGATGATCATCATGGGTTCTAAAGGTAGTCTTCTCCACATCCTCTCATCCCATTCTTATTTGATGACATCCTAGACACAAATCTAATTTAGAAATATGATTCCCCATACAACTCATCTAATAATCCATTTGACAAGAAATGGGAAATTCATCCTTAATGGTTCATTAATTGAGAGCTATATAACTAACAAAAATTCTATAGCTCCCATATTTCTTCTTAACTAATAAAATATAAGAAAATGGACTTGTACTACCTTCAGTGATGCATTGCGCTAATATTTGTCGAACTAGCTTCTTAGTCCTACTTTTTGGAAATGAGGATAGTGGTAAGGTTGCACATTAATAGGTTGAGTGCTCCTTTTCAAAATGAATTTTATGTTAAAATCACATATGAGTCACAACGATGATGGTGTCTCAAACACTCTTGAAAATCTATCCATCAATTGTTATAATTTAGTGTTGCTAGTAGTCTTCTGAGATATGTTAAAATTCATTAACTATGCCATCAATTGCAAACACAGTAAAACTCCATTTGCAATCATTAATTGCCTTAACTAATGGTTTGAAATAAGGTACATTGACCTTACATTCTCCCTAGTTAAAGTGAACACAATTCCATTAACCTAATTGTTGGAGACTTTGAACCTTCCAAAACCATGTTCACGCCATAAATATGTGAGACAAAGAATGCATCATGAAATGTAATTTCTTAAATACAAACCTCTACATCCACACATTTCCTTTTGCATTCTAGAGTAGTTTGATTATTGGTCAAAACTTGAAATATAAGGTAAGTAATAAAGTCAAACCCAAATATTTAACAAAGTAACTTTGGAGAAAATTGTGAATACTACTCGAATCCACCAATATTGATATTGAATGTCTATTAAAATGATCTTGAAATTTTATTACCTTAAGCAAAATATTAACAAACAAAACATGAAAATTTATGGCACATATATTAGTTTATTTTGTTAGATCATCATAATCATCAATGCATGGAAGTAAGCCACTATTATCAATTTCATCACCATCATCCCCAACTAATAATAGAAGCTTAGGTTTATAGTTATGAGTCTCGCTATATTTTTCATTGTAATTAAAGCATAATCCTTGCTCATGTCTATCATTTTTTTCTACCTAAGTTAATTGTTTGATGGGTAAATAAGGTATCAAAATGGTAAGCTTGTAGTTTGGTTCAATTGAAGTGTTTGTTATGGTTAAAGTATTTTTGGTATTGGAAGTGTTTGGTAAAGAAAATTGTAAAGGTGGATAAGAAAAGGATTGTGGTTTGGAAAAAAAAAATAGTGGGTTGGACAATTGATCAACAAGTTTAGACTGATGTAATTTTGCAAAATCCATTGCCTGCATCATTTATACTACTTTAGTTATTTGTATTTCTCTTTTAATTGTAGGTTTAAGGTTTGAAATGAAGCATCTAAGCAAAAAAGAATTAGATAATCTGATTACTAGATTGGATAATTCTTTAAATGTGGCATGATACTTTACCACACTTTGTTTCTATGCTAACATGGAAAATGCTCCTTGAAGATCCTTGTACTTAGAAAGCCTAAAGTAGATCTCCAATTATTTAATAAACTGTTCTTATGCATCCATTGGTACCATTCAAAAGCTTCTCCTTCCATGGAAAATGATCATATGGTCACATGCTGATTTTCTTCAATTTTTTTTATATTGAAGCATTGACTGGTCTTAAACAACCATCCCCTAGTATCTTGTCCTGTGAATTTGGGAAGTTCCAATTTGAAATCTTGCAAAATGGTGTTTACAATGTGATGACTCTACAGGATAAATATGAACACTGGTTAGATTAAAATTTTGAGTTTTATTTCACAAGATCAATATCAAGATTACAAATAGGTCAACTTTAAAATGGCATAACTTTTCTCATGCATGGAATTATAAAACTCATACATGTCATAAAATGCTGATTTGAGTCGACTATAGCCTCTAAACAACTATGTCGTTTGTCAAATTTTATGGGGTAAAAAATGCTTATTTTCATGGTATTCCAGGTCCCTGACATTTGTTCACCATCAAGAAATGTTTCTTTACAACTTTGCCTACTCTTAGCTATTTTACTAATACAATGAGGTTCAATAAATATGTGAAGAGTTATATATCCCTAATATGGATATCATATGATTTCATGAGGGCATGATCACTCAAAGGAGCTTAACATGACTTATCTAGAGTGGTGCTGCAAGTTTGCACACTATAATAAAACTATATGCAATGCAACAAGTTGAAGTGCTCACACTTAGCTTTTAAGCTATGGTTTATTCATGAAAAGTTAAGTCTTCATTTCTATGAAAGAAATTTGGCAGCAATTGCGCCATTTCACATCTGCGTGCACCGAGTATCAACGTAGTTATGTATGAATATAACTGATGTCTAAAATACTTGAACTCTATCCAAATAATTTTTGTCAAGGGGTAAAATGCAAATGAGTTTAAAATTATATATCATTATTGCTTATTATTTATATAGGCTTGACTAGTGAACTGAGTAATAGAGCCCAGCAAGTCAAGTTCCTTTATTGGGAGAACTTAGGGAGATTTGACTTGATGCACCTGAAACAGAGATCGACGCATCGACCTGTCCTCATCTAACCTCTCTTAGGCAAGCTCATGCATACAAAGAGATGACTCTTGACCTTAGCCCATAGTAAGCTCATTCATGATAAACATGAAGTGAGTCTTGCTCTATCTCATTCGTCAATAAGCTCAATCACTTTAGCTATTGACCTTAGCCCATAGTAAGCTTAATCATTGAGATGATTTGACGATTATCATCCATGCTAAGTATCTATGAATTCTTAATCACTTCTACTCATTTCTAACTTCTTAAAGGAAGAAGATAAACAATATTTAATAAATGAGGCTCTATGACAACTTTCACTCCAATTGCTCAAGATTTGTAAAGTTGATGTATAGGGTCTTCTTAAGTTCATTTGTCTCTCACTTGTGTCTTTGAGACACTGAGACTGCTTATTCTTCCTCTCTATCATTCTCTTCAAGTTATCCCATAATTAAGTGTTATCTCTCTATCATCACACTGAAGATATATGCAAGGTATGAGAACCATGTGATACGTGCGTGACCACTCTTAAGAATAACCTTTCATCTACTAAATTGAAATGTATCATAAATGACATTTAAAATAAAAATTGAAAAGTTGTATTATAAATATATAATTAATAACAAATGCAATAGCACCATAAATAAATAATTTAACATTTCAATAACAAATGGAAATATATATTAAAGAAAAATGAAACTTATTATCAATGGAAAATGTAATCACATCATAAATCAATATTTAAAGTTAAAATTATTAATGAAAATTGATACTAGCAACAAATGTAATGAGACCAAACACAATAAAATGGGAATAAATGTTATTTTCTTCAAATATTATTAATTTATAACAATGTTAAGTTCAACTATTTTCAAGGTATCAAATATTACAAATAATTTAAGGGATATCTAAATGAATTTTTTTCAGATAAAAATATTGAAAACATAAAAGTTCCATATAAAAAACGCTCTTGACCTTTGAAGATAAAAAATAAAATATAATATTATTAAATAACATGTTGATCTTGTCATGTGTGTCTAGAAATTAAATACAATAATAAAATAAAATTTAAAACATATAATTTTAAACATATAGTTTAATTATATATAACATCTAAAATTGTGGTTTTTTTTTTTTTTTTTTTACAATTTTTGGTTTGTATATCAAAAAGAAAGAAAATGGCTAGAAAGTACACTAATCCCATTACTCATCTTTACTGGCAAATGTCTAATATCATCCTTTGATAGATTTCTTCTTTGTTTGTTTTAATAAATTTTAATCTAATGTTAAATGATATATAAGCAACATATAAAATGAGAAAAAGGAATAAAAAAAGAAATAATAAAACCAAACAACTAGAATATAAATGTTTATTAAAATTGATAAATTACTCTAATTACATTACTCATCACAAAAAGAATTACTACTTATAATATAAGTTTTAGCATGTAAGAAGGATATATAAATTAACAATATAAACATACCAATTAATGAGAAGTAGGAAAAATGTGAAGGAGGGAGAGAAGTTTATTGAGAAAAATGAGTTGGTTATTTACTATTATTCAAGGAAAAAAAAGCCAGTTACAAAAGAGTGGACTAATTAAAAAAAAATTACTTCAGGTTTTACAGAGCCATTAAATTTTTTTTCTTGATTAAAATGAATTGACAATAGTATGAGATAGATTAATAAAATTCTCATATAAAATAATATTAAAAATATATGCAATGAATAAAAGCTTTTGATTTAAAGAGTATAGATGATAATATGTAAATAGTAGATAAGAATAGGATGAAGAATGATAAAATAAAAAAAAAACTACGAGAGAGAATAACAAGAGAGATAGTGCCCCGTTCAATCATCCAATCAAATTCATAAGTACCAAAAATTAAAATTCAGCATGAGTAGGTCCTTAAACCTAGCATACAACTAATAGGAATGTAATCAAGGGGGTAATGAGATTGATTTCATAAAATACAAACTTGACCCAATAAACATATAACAAACAAATGGAGGAAAACCCTAGAATTCCATTAAGCTCTGCTATGAAAGACCAACAAAGTGATTTTTTCAAATGAAGAAAAAAGAGATAAATTGATGTTGATCATGACGAAGTGATCGCGAGTGAATATATCTTTCAGGAACATACTATACCTTCCCAAATCCCTAGAGCTTGTGAATCAGCCTTCGTCAAGCATATATATAGCAATGAATTGCCTTTAGATCTAGAAGATATGGAGGAGTTGAAAGACAACATAGATGGCATTGAGAATGATGGTGTAGAGATCAAAAAAATTCTTTTTTGTAAAGAGGAGAAAGAATCCATTCGCAATAAATGGAAGCAAACCCTAATCATCAAGGTTATAGGTCCTAATCTTGGATATCAAAGTCTCCTTAATAAATTACACTTTATCTGGAGGAAAATTCGTGATTTTAATATGGTCAGTGCAGGCAAAGAATTCTATTTTGTGTCATTTCTATCTTAAGAGGATGTGCAAATGATCATTCGGGAAGGACCTTGGTTCATTAACGACTACTTTCTAGCCATAAGAAGATGGGTCAAAAATTTCTCTCCCTCCACTAAGAATCCATGAACTACCCTTGGAATATTATTGTAGGAAGGCATTATTGAAGATCAGAAAAGCCATTGGTAATATACTACGATTTGATACCTATACTGCACACTTTAAAAGAGGTAGGTATGCTTAGTTATGTGTTCAAGTTAATTGCACAATGCCGCTTACTCACACCATCATCATTGAAGGATGGGAATAGAGGTTTCAATATGCAAGTTTGCCTCCTTTTACTACTAGATGTGGCTATGTAGGACATAACAAAAACTTAATTGACCTCAAGTGATCTTGAGTGGTTTTCACAAAACCCAAAATAATGACATCAACATGGCTATGAATGGGAGATAGGATCAAATTAATCATGTGCCTGGCCATCATTTGGAAGATGACCATGAGTCCCATGATAACACTAAAACAGATGGTTATGGTGATTAGATAAAAGTTGAGAGCAAAAACAAGGGTCTCAAGTCAAACCCATGTGTACCTATCAATGCGAACTCTACCTAGAGCTAGAATTTGACTAATACGTCAAAGAAAGTGAATACCTTAAACCAAAGATTTTGCTTTTTAGGGAAACAAAAAGGTACTACTTCCTACTATCATTTCAATGATGGACATGCGTCAAAGGAACCAATCAATCAATGTAATGCTCTTAGAGAGGGAAGGCCAATCGACAAGATTAAAATTACAGATGAGAACAATAATCTTAACATTAATATTGAGTTTTCTTCCACTAAGGACTGAACATAGAGCCACACTAATAAGAATAGAAGATTTAGATCGATAAAACAACAAGCAAGGAAAAATGGTGCACAACGCCAGATTAATCCTCTTAGCACGCATCCTTCATTCGATGTCAGAGATACCGCCATATACGTTACATTCAACAATGTGGCTTATCAATTCCACAAGACAATCTCACAATGTCTTAGTGGAAGTATTCCTATCTACACCAACACCTAACCCAATGTTGAGAATGTGTCAAGTGCTATTGATCAATTACCAAGATACCTTCCCTGCAAGGAGGGAGATGTTCCTATTCAATTAAGTACCTATCTGAACTATTTGGGAGGGCCGACTCCATATTGTGCAAGTTACTACACCAACCATTCTGCACTAGAGGTGGGCAAGTGGGTTAAATGGGCTAATGCGGCCTAGTTTATTTTGGCTTGTGGGTTAAACAAGCTAAAAATTTTTTGCCCGCTTTAAAAATGGGCTAAAATTTCTTGACCTTAACCTAACCCACTTTGGCCCGTAGGTTAAACGGGCCAGCCTACTTTTTGATCCTTTTAACCCACATATATTTTGTGGGTTAAATGAGCCAAGTTGACCCGTTTAAATTATTTATACTAATTAAATAAAATACATATAAAAAAATGAATTTATAGGGTTATATATCTATATTAATGATTAATTTCATTATTATTTTAATTACTTTTTATATAAAAATAAGTTTTCTAAAATGACTTATTAGATATTATATTTCATTTAAAACAATAGTAATATACTTTAAAAAAATGTTATGATATATATGCATCAATTTGTCATTCTTAGTAATAATTAACACATAAGTTTAATCTCAGGTATAAAAGTTTCAACAACAATCCTACATTAATAGATATTTCCCCAGTAATTTTTTTATTTATTTTTAAATAAAAGTGGGTTAGTAGGCAACCCACTTAACCCTTGGGTTAAATGGACTAAGTAAAATTGACCCATTTTTAAATAAGCTAAAAACACTTAGCCTTAACTCATTTTTAAAATGGATTAACCAAGCCAACCAACAGGTCAAAGCCAATTTACTCAGCTCTATTCCGCACCCAACAACAACTCTTTAGAGATAGGACCCTATATGCAGAAACCTAGTCCGAGAAATCCTCTTAGGACAAAATGTACTTTTGGAACTTCTGATAATCCCTATGGTGCTCCTAGCCTCACCAAGAGAAATAACACCTAAGGTCTTCAATCCACAAGAGAAGATGCACATGATACTGATGTCCAACACTCGAGCCTACTGGTTCAAAGTGGAAGTCAACATAGTCAAACATCCCAATGAGGGGATGGATTCGTAGTGTAAGACAATAATATCCATGGATGATGAAAGGATGTTGAATATTGCACCAGTGAATATTGTTGACATTCAATCCAGAATCGTAATTTGGAATGTTCGTGGTACTAATGCTCCTCAATAGAGATGTGCCATTATGGATTTAAAACGATTGAACAAACCCCACCTCTTAGTGTTTCTTGAAACTAGACTCAATCGAATATCTACTGATAATACCAAACACTTCCTTAATTTCAATCATATGGCTTGTGTTTACCTTACCCTTTGGAATGAGGAAGATGCTATCATCTCCACCATCTTCTCAAGACAACAGGAACTTCACCTCCATGTTCATGTAACAAATCGTCCTATCCTTCTTTTCATCTCTTCTATTTCATGCTAGCATGTCTCTTTTTATAGGGAAATCTTTATGGGCTAGTCTTAGACAATTTGTTGATATTTTTAATGGTCCTTGGATTATTATTGGTGACTTCAATAAAGTACTAAGACATGAGGACAAATGGGGTAGAATGTACATTAATTATCATAGAGCTGATTTATACCAGAAATGTATAAATGATTGTGGTATGGTGGATATTAGGTTCCTGGGACCGTTTATCTGGACAAACAAAAACAAGCTTCTTTCCAATTTAATCAAATCCAGATTAGATAGAGCTTGGGTTAACGTTCATTGGCTTAACACCTTCCCTGAAACTAAGCTATTCGACTTAGTGAATAGCCCATCAGACTATTGTCCCATTCTACTAAACATAAATCCCTTAATTAAAATGGCTATGAAAGATGCTTGCCCCTTTCGTGTCCAAAAAAATGTAGCTTGATCATCCCCACTTCAAAGATTTCATCAAGAACATTTGGAAACCCAACCTTTTTATCTGCCTAAAATTCGAGGATGTGTTTATATAGAGGCTAAGATGGCGGAATAAACATATTTTTGGCATCATTTCCCAAAGTAAGGAGAAGATCACAAAATAAATTGCCTTCCCAATGCCTTAAGTTGGTCTTCATCTTAAGATACATTGAGTAGACTAAATTTTACCTATGATGAACTTAATGAGGTTCTTCATGATGAGCAACATCTCTTGGCACAAAAATCTCAAGCTAGCTGGATTGTTAATGATGACAACAGTAAATTCTTTCATGCCAGCACCATTGCGAGAAGAAATAAGATGAGAATTTATGGCCTAGAAAATGATGTGGGGGAATGGATCATGAATCATTCATAGATTAAGAAGCCCGTCATCAGCTTCTTTAGTAATCTATTCATATCAGAGAAGTAGGAAGCCTTTGTCCATAATGAATTCATTGATGTTAGAGGAAAATGTTTATCCTCAACTACCTATGTTTCTTTATACAATATCCTAGACAGAAAAGATAGATGGGATTCTTTAAACAGCATTGGATCCAACAAAATCGCAAGAGTGGACGATTTAAATGCTGGTTTCTATAAGCATTGTTGGGACATTATGGGGAAATCAGCTGTGAATATTATAAAAAATTGCTTCAGTGAAGGTAAAATCAATGAGGAGTTAAGTAAAACCCTCATTGTCCTTATATCTAAGAAAGTGGGGGCAAAAAATATTAAGGATTTCCGCCTTATAAGCCTTTGCAACACAGACTACAAGATCATTACATAAATCCTAGTTCGTAGACTTAGACATCAATTAGATGATTTGATCAGTCTGTCCCAAGCGAGTTTTGTGCTTTGATGGAATGCTGCTAATAATGCTATATTCATGTAGGAAGTATTATACCATTTCTCATGTAGAAAAGGATGAAAAGGTTGGATGATTTTGAAGCTTGATCTTAAAAAAGCCTATGACTTCGTGGAATGGAGCTAGGGATGCAACCGAGGTGGGTTCGGGACGAGTTTTTTGAAACCCGAACCCGACCCGAGTCCTTAATAGGTGTCCTAGAACTCGAGAAAAACCCTATCAGGTTTTTTTTGTCAATCCCAAAACCCGACCTGCTAGGATTTAAGGAACCCATAACCCGACCCAACCCGACCCGACCCGACTCAAAGATTTTTAATTTTTTTCTTAAAAAAAAAATCAAAAGAAAGAATTTTGTTTTAAGTTATTAATGATACAAACACTTATATTGAAAGAATGAATTTTAGACAATAATATCATATAAAATGATGCAAACACTTCATTTCCACTTATTTACACATACATATAATATAAATGGGATCCTTGCTTTAATAACTTAATATTTTTAATTTTTTAATATTTTAAATTTATACTGGGTCGGGTTTTCCCAACGGGTTACATAATAAACCCAAAACCAGACCCTATAACTTATCGGGTTTTTTTTAATCCCAAAACCCTATAGGGTTTTTAGCGGGTTGGGCAGTCGGGTACCTTATAACGACCCCCCCGCTTGCATCCCTAAATGGAACTTCCTGAAACCCCTAAGTTTTTCCATAAATCAAGTTTAGAGAATAAAATCTAAAATTTATATAATTTGAATATGGGTGATAGAATGAATGGTATGTTGTGTAAATTCAATTATAGTAGCTTTTGTAAAATAGCTCTAGTAGGAATAGAAACTTAAAATTTTAATTGAGTCATTTCAAGTTGTTTATCAATTAATTTTTCTTTCTTATTCTTTTAGAAATTAGAATTTCAAAAACTTAACTCCTAATTTATAAATAATATCAATATAGATTTTTATAAGAAAATTTCTAATTCAATAGAATTTATAAACCAAATTTATCAAACATTGCATTGATTTCAAGTAATTATTGGTTTAATGCACTAGATGTGTTGAAGCAAATTTGTGCATTAAACCAAGCCTATTTTAATACATAAACCAAGCCCAAGTTTCTACAAATTCAAGGCTTTAACCCCACTTTACCTAACATACAACCACACACATAAGATTACTCTTATATGCCTTGAAAGTCAACATTTTGCTTTACCTATATAAGGATAATTAGCAAAGTTATTTTTGATAGAAAAATCACTCCTTTCTCATCTCTAAACTAACGCAATGTCACACACACACACACACACACACACACACACACCACACACACACACACACACACACCATTTCTCTTTCAAATCCTCATCTTAAAATTGTTAAGAAACTTAAGTTAAACTTCTACCATTAAGCCAAGATACAAATAGGTAAGTTAAGTCTTACTATCACCTTGTTAATTTTGTATATAAGTATATGTAATTTAAGCGTTCTTGTTAGTTGAAATAGATATAAGGTGGTTGTGAGTATTGTTGTTAGATGTGTGCAGTAGAGTTATAAAGTTGTGGTTTAAAGTTCTAAATCATGGATGTTATGGACTATGGTTGGTTGGTTGAAGTTGATGTGGAGAATGGCTAGGTGTTGGAAGATATGAAGGTGAAAGGGGTGAATATGAGTCTTGTATCTAAATGCTAGAGTATATTTGCTAGTAATAAGACTTTTAAATTTGGTTGAAATGTGTAAAATTATGAAGTTTGAAAGTGTTGTTCATTGGCAATTTGATATGGGGCGTGACTAGGGGCGTATGCCTTTAGTTTGTGTATATATCTCCTATAGCTCTAAGATCTTGTTTAATCCTTCTTTCCCTTGTTAAATAGTTAGTAATACGATTTTTTCTATCTTATAAGAGCCTTAAATCAAGATTCGGATATTCCAATAAATTATTACGACGATTGAGACGAGATACATGAGTGAGTGATTAAATCTTTCACTTATGTGTGGTTGTAATATAGTTGCATATAATTTTAAATATAACTGAAATTGATTTTATGTATGGGGATTTAGGAAGTAATGCATGTTGCTTAATTGTTGATTGAATAATATTTATAATGCTAAAAGTGATAACTAATTGCTTGATACTAATCTATGAATGTATGTTACTAATTTTTTAGAACTTGGATGATCACCAAATAATTTGATAAAAACCTTACTCGACCTATAAATGAATTGAACATGCATTGCATGATATCATAATTGCATTAGCATGGTATTCGTGTCACGTATTGATATTTCGATGCTGTGATAAGACTTGATGAGTCCAGTGAATCTGGTTAAGATTACCATTAGGTTATCAACTTCATAAGAACTGATTAAACACCAAAGGATGTTGCCTATGTTGGAGTTAGCTTTAGAAGATGAATACTTAGTGGAGTTTCCAAGTTCTAAATGAAGTGAATAGTATATAATTATATTTATTTATAACTAATAAATGAGTTTGAAAAAGATTTCTCCTTCTTTAGTTTTGGCTTCACATGGGCATGAATTACTTGAATAGATCCTTCAACCCCTAAGAGAGGGCGTAAATTTCTAGGTTTAGATTTCAGTTATCCAAACCATGTAGGCTTCATATGATTGATTGATATATTACATATGTTTGCTAATTAAACATGCTTGATTTAATTGAATGGTGTAATGATTTAGTTACTCACTGAGTTTGTTGTGCTTACCCTCCTTTAGATTATTGTTTACAGGAATATAAATAAGAAGACCGAGACCAAGACCATGTGTGGGAGTTAGTATAGAAAGTGGAATTATGTATTCTTGAGTTGAAGGAAGACCTTGTTTATGTAATAGAGACTTAGAGTTTAGTGTTTGTAATAGTACAAGTTATATTTTGTAATCCTTTTAAAGTTCTTTTGTTAGAAGTGTTATGGTGAAGCTTTTGAAGACAAAGTATGTAAGAATTATCTGATGACCCTAGACTTTGTATAATTATCTTTACATGTGGTCTATATATATATATATATATATGTATATGCAATGTTTTTTTGTTCTAAACAACCTTCGATCATGTTATATCTGTTTGCGCTACAGGGCATGTTAGCTGTATAATACTCATGTAACTTTCTGGAGGCCTTAGTTAGTTACATGATGTTTTGTTACAACCAAAGTACCCTTTGTGGGCATGATAGAAGTTGGTATCATATCATGGTCGTGAGAGTAAGAAAGAGATTGAATATAATATATATATATATATATAAGGCTTTTATAAGGATACATCGCTTAGATTGAGTAGAATTTAAGTTAATGAAGAGAAGTAGGTATGGATCTATGTGAGTGGACCTAGATATAAGTAGGTAGAAGTTAAAGTGTTTCTTGTGCTTTATAATGATGAATTGCATGATATGTATTATGTATTAGTGTTGTTTGAATGTTATAGTGCGTGACAAGAGTTTTGTTGTCATAATGCTAACGTTGATTAATTGGAAATTGACTTTAGCAGACACATATGTAGAGTAAGGAATGCTTAACATCTAGCACCAGAGGCTCAATCTCAATCTTTTGGACCTGTCAAGCAGAGGCAGCTTGAACCGCATAATATACCTCCGCCACCTCCTAATAGGCTGAAAGCTATCTTGTTGGCCATACAGTAACATAATGCTTTGATTATAGAAGTTTGTAGCGAGGACAACCTAGATTAGTACCTTAAGCTGCTACAACAAAGACACCTGTGGTACCTGCTATAGCACCATAGAGATTTAGGACTCTTACCTCACCAGTTTCACCATTTGCTCCTTATATGAAGAAGTATATCAATCTATTGAATCTGTTAAGAAAAGTCGCGTGCCATCTCTAGCTCGACATGAAATACCAATTCCTTAACCACCCCCTAATGATATGTGGGATGGCTTTACCCAGATGGATCTAGACCTTGTCTCATTTTCACTAGTACAGTGGTGGTGGTGGAGATGGGAATGGGGACGACACACTTTCACAGGTTGATCCATCTATGGAGCATCCGTAATAGACTCTGAATTAGCCAGGTCCTTCCATCATACTTTTGTCAAGAAGAGACAAGCGAGGCAGAGCACCTTGTCCCATTTCACCAATACAAAGTATGTAACATTGTATATACATTTGATGTAATGAATTGAGCAATAGTACAACCATTTTATATATTATGTTTTATGATTTTTTTATTATGTTGATGATGAAGGATTGGGTTTAGGTTTGGAAATATTGTTATGGTTGAATTGTTACACTTTGGATGTTGTATCTTTATGGTGGATGGCTGATTAATTTTGAGAATACTTGACTTTATACATGCAATTGTACATGATTCTAACAAGCTACAATTGTATAGATTGACTGAAGTATTAAGGAATCAAATAGGAAATGCAACAGAGGCTGCAAAAATGTTGATGTCAATCTCGTCTCTTGAAACGATGAGTTTGACTCTTGTACAAGAGACGAGGTTGAATAACCTACTTGGCCTTGTCTTTCCAAGAGATGATATCAAGTTGTCTATTTCTAGGATAATTTTTATCTTAGTGAAATTTTCATAATTTTTTAAAATTGCAAATATTAATTTCTTTTTCCCTCATATTGATGTTATGTTTGATTTATTGAAATGAAACAATAATGAAAAAAAAATAATTCCTTATTTTTATGATTAAGGAAATTTTGGACAAAAAAGATACTTTTTCATGAAGAATAATAATTCTTTTAATTCTTTTAGTAAAAGAAATGAATAGAGATTATCTATTGATTTCACATTATATGAAATAGATATTTTGTATGGTAGAAATTTTTATGAATGAAACAAGGAAATAGTTATCCCGTAGCAATAAATGAAGAATACCAATTCCATTCAAATATATGTTAAAAATGTATGCAACAATAAAGCTTAGATTTAAAGAATATATATGATAATACGTGATTGGTAGATAATAGGATAGAATAAAGAATGATAAAATAAAAAAGGGAAAAGTATATTTGTAATCCTCAACGTTTGATCATTTTTTTATTTAAGTTCTTAACCTTTTATTTTTTCTATTTAAGTCCTCAGTGTTTGTTAATCTTTATAAATTAGAACTTTTATTGACATTGTTAATGTTTCCATCCGTATTTGACAAACGGAAGCTTATGGTCTTACAAATGATTAATTTAAATTAGTAATATAATTAATTACATAAAAATTAAATAAAATAATTTTAAAAACCATGAAAATAAAACAAACAAGTGAAAAAAAAAGGTAGAAAATCAACATAACTCCATTTTCACATATTTAAATAGGAAGATCAAATCTTTACCATGAATTTCAATCCAAAATGAATCAAACAAAGATTAAGAGTAACAATTTGCACATAATATCCATTAATATGTTTGATTAAAGCATCAAACACTTGATTATAATGACAAAAGTAAAAGTCGAAAAGACAGAAAATAATGAATCCATGGCATCTATATAATTTCAGTATTTGCCATTTTCTTTTTATTTTTATAATTTTTCTAATTTTTAGATAAAGAAATTATATGATGTCATAAATTCGATATTTTTTTATTTTATCTTTTATATCTAATTTTTGTCTTCTATTCGAGTGTTTAATACTCTAATCAAACATATGAATGGATATTATGTGCTAATTTTTACTCTTAATCTTTATTTGATTCGATTTGGATTAAAATTCAAGGTAAAGATTTGTTTACATTTAGATACGTGGGAAATGAGTTATGTTGATTTTTTTACCTTTTTTAATAGATTGTTTTATTTTCATGAATATTTTATTATATTCATTAATTTGTTTAGTTTATGTAAAATTAATTATATAATTAATTTAGATTAATCATTTGGGTCTTGGATGAACCATAAGTTGCCGTTTGTCAAATATGGATGAAAAAAGTTAATGACGTTAATATAAGTCCTAATTTGTAAAGATTGATAAATATTAAGGACTTAAATAAATAAATAAATAAGGTTAAGGACTTAAATAAAAAAAATCGTATGTTAAGGACTAAAAATGTACTTTTAAAAAAAAAAAAAAAAAACTAAGAGAGTAATAATAAGAGAGATATAATGGAGAGTTGGAGTAATAAATTTATTTCTTTAAATAAAATGAATAGATGATGTTGACGGCAGAATATATGCTACAACCCACTCAATCCATTATCATCCCTACATGGATTGAAGAGCCCAAGAAGGGTCCAAAAGATCACCAACTCCATTGGCCCAAGTAAGGCCCATGATAGGTGATACTTCGAATTCTGTCCTAATAGGGGATCCCAAGCTCGCATTCACCTCGACCTTAAGGGAAACCTATAAGCGCGCTCTCAAGCTTGTCTCCATAAGATCTTTACTTTGTCCTTATCCCAACATGGGATAAAGGGGACATCACCAGTTCTGCTACACTCCATGCAACGGTAGCTCTCTCAACTCAGGTGCCAAGTCAGCTACTAGATGGAGATTTACCTTAATAGAAAAGATTTGGTGGACCCCATTTTGGTATAGCCATGAACTGTAAATAGTCCATTCCCTCCATAAGGGAGGGAAAAAATAACTTTTATCTAATAAATACTTCTTTAGAGATTTTCTAAGAGACCAACTTAAGTATTGAAGTGGCTATATTAGATACAAAGGCAAAACTCTACCGGCGGAATCACCACCTTCAACAGATAGCGGTATTAAAGTGATTAATAAATTACTACATAATACTATATAATAAAGTATTTTCGTCAAATGAAAGGGATTGACTTAAATTATATAGATATATATAGTAATGAGAAATGTTTGTTTATATTTTTATTTAACTTTAAAATGAAACAAAAATTAATAAATATTTATTTAGTTTCCATGTTGGTTTATATTTTCATGTCATGTGCCATATAATCAATTATATTGGGCACACAAATTAGTAGGAGAAAATTGAAGTATTTTTAAATTTTAATAAGTGCTTATTGTTTTCTAAAATGTTTATAGCGAAGTTTGCAAAATTTCCCCTAAATATTAGATAGACATATAGGTATTTGTCACTCTAATATAATTATTCCTTCTTTTTTTTTTTCCCTATATCAACTAACATTTATGTAATGATTATTACGACTTTGCTATATTTTTTTATTGAATTGCCATTTAATTCTTTCTTACTTCATATAATTAGTAAATAGGTTATAAATATTAGTTTGGGCATACGGGGTTATGACCTTAGCTTACGGGCTGACCCATTTACTTTGCTTTAAAAAAAAGGGCTGTAGCCAAATTTTCAACTTGTTTAGCTTGAAGAAAGTGGGCTGGCTTATGATGGGCTGGGCCAGCCCGCTAGCTGAAATATTTAAAAAAAGTTAAAAAGAGGAAAAGTTTAATAATAATAATAATAACATATTAGTGATTATTTATGATACATTATGGAATAAGATAAATTGATACACGCATTACAAGTATTATAACATTTTTAAGTATATATTTATTAATTTAAACATAATATGAGATCAATAAATCATTTTAAAAACTTTTTTTTTATATATAAGTATTTAAAATAGTAATAAAGTTAATCATTAATATATATAAAACCCTAAAATACATAAATATTATAATTTTTTCATAAACTAACATTAAAAAAAATAAAATTTCAAAAAAAAAAAAAATTCTTTTGGCCCCTGGCCGGCCCCGTTTAGCTAGTGGGCTAGAACGGGCCAGGGCCAAGCCTAAAAAATCTAGCTCATTTAAAAGCGATCGAAAATATCTCCACCTGCTAGGCCCATATACCCACCTCTAATAACTATGATATTGTAATAAGTACTTAAATATGATGTCACAATTTTTAGGAAAAAAATTGTTAAGCTTACATATCTAAGAAAAAAATTATACATAGTCGAAATAGAAGCCAAATACAAAGTATTAGGCAATGCACATTTAGTGGGCTATATATTGATGGTACGTTGGGTCCATTAAAATAGAATAAAACTAAAAAAATAATAATAATAATTATGATTAGGGGAATTTTTGAAGAAAAAAAAGATGCTTTTTCATGAAGAATAGTAATTCTTTTAGTAAGAGGAATGAATAGAGACTGTCTATCGATTTCTAGTTATATGAAATAGATATTTTTTATAGCAAAAAATTTTACAAATGAAACAAGAAAATAGTTATGTTGTAGTAATTAATGTAGAATACCAATTTTATTCTAATCAATAAAACGGAATATGAAATTTTCTTTTTGTCATACTTTTTATCTCCCTCAAGAATAAATATATCTTGATAACAAAAAAAAGTTTTCTTTTCCTTTTTTCTATTACATGCCTAAATCGCTCAGTTGACGCCCTTAATATTAATTGTGACCCACTTTACTATATGTCTATATTAGTACGTGGAAGATTCTATTAAGAGATTCGGACCTTTCTTAATTCCAAGATCGGACGACGATGAGATTAAAGTATTAACATTCCCAGTATAATATCCTTTTCTTTCGTGACCAAGACATAACACATGAATAATTCACACATGTCGACACCCACCAATTTGAAAGGAATCTAATCTTCTGCCAATGGCATACCAATACGTCCCGTTACGTTTTCCCCGGATATTTTCCACATATCACAAAACCAAACAAAGTATGGATCCATCAATCCCCATTAGCCCATTCCCATACCATAAAATGGCCATAAGTAAAGAAGATAAGCACTGTCCATGGTGGCTCCTTCCTGGTGGATATCTGCTCCAATTTTAAAATGCACAAAGTGTCAAAGACCAAGACTTCTCAAACCTATCCAGCAAAGAATCCAGTCAGCATATCCTTGTCCTTGTGTTAAAAAGAGCTTTTTCAACTGGGTTTCATCTTATCTCCGGCTTATAATCTTAGCCTCCTTGAAAATTTGATTCAATTTGCATTTAATAAATTTTAGAAATTGCTATATCAACTAATAAATTTTACAATTGTTTTTTTTTTTATCACAATATGCTTTCTTTTATATGTATTATGTTTTTTCAAATGTCATAGTTTAAATATGCAACTCTCGTCTAAGTATATTATTTTTATCTATAGATGCAAAGACCAACTTTCGTACAAATCGGCCGTGTTTTTCCTCTGTATATGTTTTACTACATAATTAAAGAAGATAAAGTATAATTACATGTAGTGTGTAACTTTTAATAATTTTTTAACATATAAATATATAAATAATGATTATTTTAAAAACTATCTATTATAATTTATATGTTCGAAAATCAATAATTTATATATTAGAAAATCATTAAAAGATACACCATATGTATGCCTACATAACATATCTCGCCCATACAAGATTTTTCAAAAGTACAGTCCATGTGGCTTCGGGCTAGAGGATGTGAACTACAATTAAAATTATGAAAAGACGAAGACTTGAAAATCAAACCAACAAAAATCTAGTCAGCAATTCCTAGGCTCTGTTTTAACCTTATCCACTGCCCCTAATTTCCCTTCCCTACCGTATCATGATAACTTATCTCTCAGCGTCGACTCCCCGCAGCCCCCATAGTTTCCTGTGTTTCCCCCCTAACTTAACAACACCCATAAAAACACCCCCATCTCTCTCTCTTCTTCTTTAATGGCTACTTCATCTTCTTCCTCATCCGGAATACCCATGCTCTTATTCTTCTGCACGTTTCTGTGCATGTTAATGAGATTGCATGCCCAAATCGACACTTTACCCGATCCAGAAACAGAACCATTGATCCTCCGAATCTTCAAAGACCCATCCACCTTACAATACATTACCACAACACTTCAACACAACTTCAACTCCAAGTCCAATCCTTTAACACCCACAAAACTGCTATTCCATCTGGGGTCCATCTCTCTGGTTACATTGTCCCTCGTCAAAATCCAGCCGTTCATTTCACCAACTCTCTCTTCACTGCCTCACTGCAAACCCAAATCCCCCAATCCCCTCGCAAACCCAAACTCTAGCCCTAGTTTAAACCCAGCTTGTTCTCTCACACTGCAAAACCCTGTGACTAAAGCCACTGCGTTAGGAGACCTGACAGAGGATTCAATAACAGCCGTTGGATCATCAGACGTATTCTCAACCGTCGATTACGATCAACTCCTCTTCGCTTGCGTGCCTAAATCCCTGTTAAATGGCTTAGGTTCCGGCGTCAACGGAGTCCTAGGGTTTGGCCGAAGCCGAATTTCCGTACCTTCTCAAGTCTCTGCCGTCAGCGGTAGCGGTTCTCGACGATTCTCTATGTGCTTATCGCCTTCTAACGGCGTTATAGTCTCCGGCGACGATCAATTCCTGACGAGGTTCAGTTCCGAAACTCCGATTCCACTGGCCTACACGCCTTTAGCGAAATCGAACTCATCGGAGTACTTCATCAGTATCAAATCGATCAAGATCAACAACAAGAGGCTCTCGCTCAACTCGTCGTCAACTCATTTAGCTCAACTCAGCACGACTGCGCCGTACACAGTGATGAAAACCTCGATCTACAAGGTCTTTGCCGGAGCGTATCGTAGAGCAGCTGCTGCGGCGGGGATGGAAGAGGTGGATCCCGTTGGACCTTTTAGGGTTTGTTTCCGGGAGAAAAGTACGGGGGGATCTCCGGTGCCGGACATTGATCTCGTTTTGCAGAGCGAGATGGTGAAGTGGAAGATCGGAGAGAGGAATTCGATGGTCCGAGTGAGAGAAGGTGTGATGTGTTTAGGGTTTTTGGACGGCGGCGAGGAGATGGGAGGGGAACCAGAAGCCGCCATCGTTATTGGAGGGCTTCAGTTGGAGGACGTACTGGTTAGGGTTGATGCGGGAAGCTTCATGTTAGGTTTTAGTGGTTCTTTGTTGGAGAAGAAGACGTCTTGTGCTGAGCTGGCATTTCATGCATATGGTTCGTTTTGATTGCATGATTTGGGGTTTTTCTTTTTCCTCTCAGATTTTGGGTTTTTTTTTTATTTATAAATAGATTAGTTTAGGGTTTTTGTAATTTTTGAGAGGAGGAATAATGGGTGAAGGAGAAATTATAAATTAATACCAACAGGCATAAATGATAAATGTATAGGTTTTACTAACTCTTTAGTAAATGGAAGTGCTGATTTTCATTGTACTGTTAAAAGTGCAAATAGAAGTATATTATTCCTTGATAGTCATTTATTTATTTATATATCTGAATTTTTAACTATCAATACTTTACATGTATGTTTTTTATACTGTATACTTTTTTTTTTAATTTATATTTATATGATCTATGTTTTTTTTAAGAGAAAAAGTGACATAAGTTTTATTAAGAAGTGTTAATGTTGATTAATAATATTTAGAGGGGGCACCACCATTTTATTGGTTGATATAATTTAATCTAAAAATATTATTAAATAAAATTTAGATGACTGAAATATCAAAAATTACTATAAAAATTTTGGAAAATTGAAATAAAAGGAAAAAAAAAAAAACAATGCAGCAAACATTGTCATTTCTGACTGCGGCCACCCAAGAGAACCAATAATCTTTACCTTGTGTGAGTGAGTTTTGAAACAACCAAAGAAGAAACCTTTGGAGTAATTTTGTTTTCATATTTCTCTTCCTCTTCGTTTTTATCTAAGGGAAAAATATTGGATAGGTTTTACACGTAAGGTGGATGTACACATAGTGTCCTTATCTAAGGCAACACAAAGTTTAAACTTCTCTTCCACAAGAAGAAAGACCAAAACAGCCACTCAAAACTCCACCGAAACCCCTTTCGGTCCCAGCGATAGATAGCCCAGATCCGAGCTTTATATCATTTCAAAAATTACCCACTAACGAAATAATAATTAAGCCCATGTCGTACAAAGTGAAATGATTTTAGATTTATGCTTTAAAGTACACACTAACATGGAAAAACCTATACCTGTTTGGCACAACAAGAACACAGGTAGGAAAACTACACATAACCCATCAATTGCTTGTGTTTATTTTTTATTTATTTATTTATTTTATTGCCACTATAGGCCCTCCTCCACAATATGTTTTGATTGAATGCCCGTTAGACATAATAAGTTTAGAATCAAATTGGACCTGTTGAGTTAAAGGATCAAGTCAAAAGTTAATAAGGAATGAATGAAAATGGTATATAGATTTTATAAAACTATTCACATAAAAAGTATTATTAATGATTATATCTTGCTAATTATTTTGAAAAAGTTTTATTAATGATTATACCTTGTTAATTATTTTAGATGGTGTGTCATGCTCAATAAATTTTTTCGTTGATCATATGGACTTGACACATGCTATGAAATGTCATCTTCAGCTTGCAAATAATCACTTCGCTAAGCTCTGCTCTCGATCCATGGTTTCCGTACATAACCTTCTTTTTGCTTCACTGCTTTTCACCCGTCGAACTAATGCCCTCCAAAGTACTTGTTCTTCAAGTCTCCAAAGACCCCCAAATTCTCCAATACCTCACCACTATTAAGCACAAAAGTCCCTTGCAGCCCATAAAATTGACCCTTGATCTTGGTGGCACGTTCTTGTGGGTTGATCGTGAGGACAAATACGTGTCGTCGATTCATCCTGCTAGGTGTGGGTCCGCACGATGCTCCTTAGTCATGTTCAAAACGTGTGGAGATTGCTATGTACCTTCTAGGCCAGGATGCAGCAACAACACATGCACTCAATTGATAAAAATGAGGTTGGTGGTACAAGAACAATGTTAGGCAGTGCTTCTCGCGTTAGCGTGCCGACAACACATTATTATTTTGGTTTAAATTATTTATCAAAAAAATAGATATAAATAAAAAATAAAAAGATTAAATGAATAAGATACAAATATGATGTAGAAATAGATCAAATACAAATATAAATACAGATGAAAATCAAACAAATCAAACGGTACCATGCTTATTTGATTTTTCTTGAATGAAATTGCTAAAATTTCAAAAGTGGCACCAAGAAAACCATTCGGAGCATGCTTCAATTCAACATAATTGGGAGTACTAGAGTTGGACCCGCAGTGCCACAAATCGACATGGTGTTGCAAAGTAGTGAGGTGTATTGGACCATTTTTGGAGCAAATTCTATGGTGCAAGTTAAGAATGATGTGCTGCTCTTGGGATTTGTAATTGGTTAATGGAGGATTTATCCGAGGACATCGATCGTGATCGGCGGTTATCAGTTGGAGGATAATCTGCTGCAGATTGAGATTGACCTTGAAACTTCAAGGCTAGGATTCAACTGCTTACTTCGGTTTAGAGAAACTACTCGTTCAAACTTCAACTCCACATCCAGTGCTTAGTGGGTATTTTGGTCATGACCCACTCCGTTCATAGGAAGGCAGAATTATGTAAGATGTAATAAAATACAATTTTAAATTGTGTTATGTAACATAGAGTATCTATTTGAAAATTTACCCTTAGTTTTTACTATAATAGCAATTTTATTATATTTTTATTCTTAAATGAGCTATTATAAGTTTTAGTTGATTTTAATAGCGATTCCATAAGAAATTACAATTATAAAAAACTTTTGAATAGTTATTATTTATTCAACCCAATGTATAACAATTCAATATTCAGCTAAAAAAAAAAAAACCAATTCAATATTAAAATTATTTTTTTTCTAAAATACTTTTATTTAAATAAAAATTTTACAAATGATAATCCTATTGTAACTTCATTTCATTCTTCTATAATAACAATTCTATTCAATATTAAATTAATTCAGTGAACTTATTCTTAATTCATAATTATGGTGAAGGTGGTGATTGCAGAATAAAAGCCGAAGTGTGAAAATTCATGTAGAGAAAATATCTAAGTAAAATATGTTTCATATATTAAAAAAAAGTCTAATTTTATAGGATTTGTTAAATTATTCATTTTTTTATGCAGAGTAGGTTGATACCTGTACTCCATTTTATAAGTACTTATCTTACCGAAGAGACACTTTGAAAACCGTATTAAAAAAAAAAACTAAAAAAAATAAAAAATATGAATGAGATGGTTTTTCACTTTTTCTCTTCCGTTGTAGGCCTGTAGCAAAGATTATATTACTTAAATATTTTCGAGTTCAAATTTTGATGATAAGCATATGCAGAGATTTAATTTGCTTGTCAAATCCGCGACCAGAAGAAGATTGGATAGCATAAAAAAAAAAAAAAAAAGCAAAACATCTATCACTTTCAGCATGCGGTCTGAAATCTGACACCAGCATGGTTTTATGAAAATATTTAATAAGGGTAAGAAGTTAGAAGTGCTATATAATATATTAGAGAGAAAAAATAAGTAAAAAAAAAAGGAAAAATGTTTATGTTATTTATCTTCTAACAAGGCCATTTGAATTAGATATCAATCTTCCTTTTCAAATAAAAGGATAATTGTAAATATAACTCTAAATTTGTTAGTTGGTGTAAACAAACATCATAGACTTAAAATGAGTTGTTACCTTTTTCATATTTAAAATTACGGACATGTCTCAAACCTCCACAAAGCTTAAAAGTATAGATCATAATCAAACGATTTTAAGATTTTAGTGATGGCCTAAAAAGCAATTGCATAATTTTAAAATTATGTAAAATTTTGTCCAACTGTACCTAGTCAATAGTTTTATAACACTTTTCCTTTTAAATAAATTATATTTTTTTTATTAAGCTTGAGACTTTTCACATAAAAGACCAGAAAAAATGCAATTAAGCCATAAGATTACTGACAAATAAATTACATTTTTTTTTGGTTAAAAATGAGTATGATATAAGCTTATTTATAATTTATAAATCAATTGTATCGTGTCTCAAAATACTTACGATACACATTCAACCCTTTTATTTTGTCCTATAGATTAGAGTGAAAATAGAAATATTGAAATAAAAAATAATAGAGTTTTTTAAAAAAGTGAAACATTAATGAAACAATCATTACAATGGTATGATTTGCTACTATACATCCTATGATATTCTTCATTTTAAATAATTAGATTTTCATAGGAAAAAAATAATTGGCAAGTGTAGAAGTCCAATTTATAATTGGTAAGGAACAATCCTAGATGATTATCTTTACTTGAGGTATTTTAAAAAATAATATTTGCCTAAGATCTATTACTAGAATGGATTTTGAAACTTAAGCTCAGAAGTAACATGCATTTTAATTTTTTTGGTTGGAAATGAGGTTTTGAGAGTTAAGTCTATAGATATAGGATTGCTTATCGAGATTTAGCACGATAGAATTAGAATATAGATCATTAAACTGATTTGTCTACTTTAAACGCTTAAAATCTAGAATTTTATATTATCAAAATTTGCTATACTATAAAATTTGTGCATAAAAATAGGATACATCACTTGTCTTGCTAGATTTTGAATAACAATTTTGAGTCACCTACTTCAACCTTACACCTCAATTTGAATCTATTAAGAAAAATTTGATTAAAACTTTTGAGCTTAATCAAATCCCTTCATTGATTTGGATCATTTATCATCAAAATTGAAAAAAATTCTATCAAATCCGTAACTAATTAAATCATCTCTTCACAAAGATCACGACCTAAAGAGGAAGGAGATGCGCATGAAACACATGTGCACCTAAGGAGAACGTCCTTTGTAATCACTAGTCTCATCATGCTTTAATTTATCGTTTAAGTAATTGAATGCTTAATGTTTACTTGACTAATTTATAGCATTTACTATTTGAGTATTTCACTTTTTAACTTTCTCAAAAAAAATCACCTTTTAAAAAAAATATTAGAAAAAGTTCCTCCATCATTTACCAAACATCTAAGCTTAAGCTTTACCTCAATAAGGACCGATATCAATTAAATAATTATCTATTTTCTTTTTAACAAAAAGAAATGAAGGAATTGGTTGAACAAAAAGTGAAAAAATGGACGATCCAAACTGAAAATAAAAAAGAAAAAAAGAAAAAGCATAGCCTATATACAAAATATTTGGTTTGTCTGGTTTGTCTTATTTTGGTTGTTTTACTATCTTATTTTTGTCTTTTTCAAATAGACTGTTTGTTAAAAAACAGATATAGATGAAAAATAAACATTGTTATGCATAAAGAGATTAAACAAATAAAATACATATTAGATATAACTAAGATACAAATAAATACAGATGTAAATCAGATACATATAAAATTCAGACAATCCAAACAGACCCTGAAAGTGAATGATTGGAATTGAAAAATTAACTAAACTTTAAGAGCTAATATTTAAAAAAGGATTATTAAGGATAATATGCTCTAAATAATGATTAGTGATATGCAAGATTAAATAAAAAATTAATATTCAATTTTGCATAATTTCCTATGTTAAAATACTCTCAAATATTATTTTTTTAATTATCCTACCAACCGACTTGAAATTCATTTGTGGGGAACCAAATAGAGGTTCAAAATTTCCACACTAAGTTAAAGTGAATTTTAACTCGACAAGTAATAAAGAAAAGGAGAAAAGAAAACCTCCTATTGAGGTATTTAATGTGAATGTTAGTTTTTTCCTCCAAGGTCAAGGCCAAAGACTTCCACATCTTTAGCAGAAAAAAGAAGGGGGGGAAAAAAAAAAGAGTTCATGGTTGGGGGTTGGGGGGTGTGTCGCATGTGTGAAGATAGATTTGAAGCATTTGAAAAATACTATGGACGGTTTAAACAAGGTGACGTTCTTAGTTAGGGGGGAAAAAAAAAGGTGAGTGGTTAAGGCCAACACCTTCATCGAGAAGTGGATTAAATAGGATTGCAATATCTAATGTGGTCTCCTTTTTTTATGTGATGCACCACAAGGACTTCCTTACCTTTTACTCCTTTTACTGATACTTGGCCGATGGTGTTGTATACCTATTGTTTCATTTTACATAGTTTTTGTTGGGTAAATTACCAAAATATAACATATGTTTTTCTACTTCTACAAATAAGTTAATTGAGTTTTGATTTTTCATAGATGTATGATTTGTGTTTTGATATTTTGACAAATAAGTGACCTAAATTTTATTTTTTGACAAAGATATGACTTGTGGTTTGATACATTTATAATAAGTGACCTAAGTTTTGATTTTTAACAAATATGTTACTTTTATTTTTTCACTTTGTGTTGATAATAAATAAGAACATGAGACTTTTCTTTATTGGTTGATTAAATCTATTTAATAAACTAAGTTTTGACTCTTGTGTCATGATAAGCTGTCCCTTTTTCCCTTTTTTTTTTCAGCTAAAATAAATTAAGATTCAAGTTATAGTTATATTAGACATACTGTTAATAAATATTAGTTGCATACAAAGAAAAAGAGCTGGTTTCATTCACTCGACCAGCTAATTGTAGTTATAATTTATGATGAGTGTTATTTTGTTATAAATGTTGTGATGGGATGTTAAGTTGGTTGCAATTTATAACATTTTTAAACTCATGATTTTTATTTTGTGGGAACCTACAAGATGCGTATTTGTTTTGCTAAAAACTATGATAGCAGAGGTATGAGATTTTCATGTTGTGGAGTTCTAGTGTCTTGCTATTATAAATTTAAACTTGATTGATTTAAGAGGTAAAATAAATGCTTCTTGGTTAATTACTATTATGCTAAAGGTATATGCAATTTCACCTATAGATTTATTTTCTCTAGCAAACTTGTTAATATAAATCCTTTATTACTTATTAGCAGGGATGGAAATATGATTTTTTTCCAAAATTTTAGAGAAAATTCATGCAATATGATATAATATATCATAGACAGTGGTTTAAATTAAAAAACATCGCAATTATATCATTTGTGCGTGAGGTGAATGTTTGACTGAAGTGCCTCAATTATGCCCCTCAAGTTCACATATTTATGGTGAAATATGTTTGGTGGTCTTGCTTAATGAACGACTTCTTCACTAAACATATTAGTCTTTTCTTTTGGCTAATAGACTGTCAGATACTTGTTTATAACTTAGATTTTTTTTTTTCTCTTGGTGTACAATGTTTTTTTTTTCCTTGGTTTATGGTGTTTTTTCCCCTTGTTTTTGTCCCTTTTTCCCCTACACTTTGATTTCAAATGACCCATAGAAAAATGAGATAGCTTAACTTTAGATGCTGTACGAGTACTTGTTTAACTAAAATAAAAAGATTTTGTACATATAGAGATTTGAGTTCTTATTGAAAATTCCATATAAGGTCATTATTACCATTTGACACTCAGCCAAGAAGTTCTTGAATATTGTCTAAAAGATGTGGTGCTGCATATGACTAATCCTATTCTAAATGCTTTACGGGGACAAATCATAGACGCTGATTTAGAGTCTTCAGTAGTATAAAAACTATTGGAAATCACAAAATTTGTTTTTACTTATATAATATATCCGCATATTTCTTTATCTGTTTTTACTTATTCTAATGAACATGTAAGCAAAAAAGTTAGGAGTGGTAGAGCAAAGTTTAGTCAAGCTTACATTGAGGCGAGCTATTGTTGTTGTTATTTATTTATTTATTATTATTATTATCATCATCATCATCATCATCATCATCGATAATGCATGGTTGAAAAATTTATATTCGTTGCTTTTATTGTAAACCTTTTCATGTAGTTGCAATGTTTTTAATTTTTTTTTAATTTTATTTTTTATGTAACATATAAAAAAATTGCAATTATTATTTTTAATGGCTTATACTATTGATCAATTTTATTTAAATTGTTTTATAATCAATATGATAAGAGAGTAATTACCAATTTTTGTTTTTTATAATTATAACCATTTGTTTGCATGGTATTACTTTGAGGAGAAGCTATATTTCAAATTATTAGACTTGGTTATACTTTTTACCTATTTTGCATGTCTACCATTTGATATATTTGTAAATTGTTTGACATGTTTTAGTTTATGATTCTATATCATGTAAGATGATTTCATAATTAGTTTCATCTATTAAAATTTTGCATTAAACTCAACTCAACCTTAACTTTTCAAATTGTTCTACAGATTAATTTTGAGCAACAATAGAAAGTCCACATGCTGAAGTTGGTTTTAGAGATAATGTTAGTTCCATATATGAATGAAAATAACATAGACATGCATTGATTTATCTAAGAATAGAAGATTTCCAAGATACATGTCACTGTAAAAAGATATAAAGTATCTTTCTCTTTTAATTTTGATCTCACATGTATGAATTCATCCAAATAAACATCTAGTTTTCTTATCCAACTTTAGAACTGCATATTAAAGTTGTTGCACAATCTTTTTTAACTACACTATTAAATGCATGTTTAAGATAAGTGTACTAGAGTGTTAAATTATTGATTATAGTGTATTTTATTCATTTTATCAAATAGTATTTTAATCTTCTAATTCTATTTTTGTATAGATTTTCTTACAATACATGGATAAGAATAAGACGAATTGTGACATTAGAAGCGAAAAGTACCAATAAGGTGTACAATTTTTCATTGCATACGTGCGATTGAAATATGGAGTAAACACGAAGTTAAATTGTCCATATATGAGATGTTTAAATAAAAATTTCTATAGTGTGAATGTGATTAGAGCACACTTGCTTATAGATGGGATAGACATAAATTACAAGTGTTGGATATATCATGGTGGGAAGCCGACTACTGAATTACATAATGGACCTTGTGGTAGAATTCGTCATATGGAAAGTGAAATGAGACCAAATGAAGAGGAGTATAATGTGGCAAATGGTGATGACATTGATGGATTTGATGAGATGCTTGAAGATTTAGGGGCTTTTGTTGCCAATCAAGTGGAAGATTCAAGCCTTAGGGATGGCTTTAATATTCTGGTGGATTTTTTAGATGGTTTAAGAGTTGACTCAGGAGAAGAGCTCTATCCCAGGTGTAAGTTCTCAAAGTTCTCCTCCTTTATGGTGAAGCTTCTCCACTTGAAAGTATACAATAAGTGGACCAACAAGTCATTTGACATGCTACTACAAATTTGGCATGGTGTTATACCTAAAGGAGAGTCACTTCCCAAGTCATACTATCATGTAAACAAGTACTAGAGGGGGTTGGGTATGGGTTATCATGGTATCCATGCATATAAATATGATAGTTGTTTATTCTAGGGTAGCAACAAGAATCTTACCAATTACCTTACTTGCGGTGCTTCTAGGCATAAGATGTCCATAGGGCCCAACAAGCCTATTCCTCATAAGATTCGGCGCTACTTTCCAATAAAACCAAGGTTACAATACCTTTTCATGAATCCTAAGATTGCTAAAAAATGCGTTGGCATAAAGATGAACATTAGAGACAAGAAAACATTATGGGTCATCTAGCAGATGGGTTATCTTGAATTAATTTTGACATTGAATTTCCATAGTATGCAAAAGGATAGTCTTAATGTACGATTTGGGTTAGCTAGTGATGGCTTCAATCCATTTGGTACCATGAGCCAGTCATATAGCATGTGGCTTATGGTGCTACTTACATATAACTTACCGCCATAGATGTGCATAAAGAAAGAGTATTTCATGATGGGTTATTAATCCTAGGGCTTAAAGCACAAGGGAAGGAAACTGACGTCTACATGTAACCTTAATTGATGAGTTGAATGATCTTTGGGTCAACTAACTATAGACATATGATGCGTACTTGAAGTCTTCTTTCAAAATGCATGTTGCATTGATGTGGACCATTAATGATTTTCCAGCATATAGGAATTTTTCTAGGTGAAGCACAAAAGGATACAGTGCTTGTCCCATATGCAAAGACCAAACACCATCAATAGGACTTAATAGCAAGATTGGATATGTTGGTCACAGGATGTGGTTGCTAATGGAACCCAGGTAGAGACGTAGCTTGAAATTTGGTGGAATGCGTGATACTTGTGAAGCTCGTGAACCATATTTTGATGAAGACATTCTTTGCCAATAACATAGTAATAGATGTAGGTATAAGAAGGCAACCAGGGAATGCTAAAAGAGTCCATCGTGATGGCAGGTTCAACTGAATTAAAAAGGTCCACATTCTTTCAATTACCATTTTAATCAAAATGAAAGCTTAGACATAACCTCGATGTCATGCACATAGAGAGGAATATTTGCGAGAATATTGTTCACACAATGCTTAGGATTGAACAAAAAACAAAAGACACCTATAAAGCCAAGCTTGGTCTAGAGGAGCTTGGTATTCGGAAGGAGCTACATCTACTAAAGTAGACTGATGGCAAGTATTCAATGCCTTGTGCAAGTTATGCATTAAGTAATTCTGAAAGGAAATTATTTTGTCAATTTCTAAGGAATGTTAGATTACCTGATGGTTATGCATCACACATAGGTAGGTGTGTGGACAATTCATGCTCGAAGCTTTCAGGTGTGAAGAGTCATGATTGCCATGTGTAGCTTCAAAGGCTATTACCTGTAGGTATTAGTGGTTTTATTTCCTAAAGATGTCACCACAACCATATCTGAGCTTGGGACCTTTTTGCAAAGGTTGTGTTGATGTATGCCGAATGTTGAAGAGTTATGGAAGATGCAGAGCGACATTGTCATAATATTGTGCAAGTTGGAGCTAATATTTTCACCTGCCTTTTTTGATGTAATGGTGCATCTAGATATCCATTTACTTTAGGAGGCCCAAATGGAAGTGACGCGAATTTGAGGGGGTTGAATCTTGATCTAAATTTTAGGGTTTTCCAATAGAAATGATATGGATAAAATTACTATTCGATAGGATACACGAACAAGAAAATTAAACTAGTTTGTGATTAGATAGAGACCATGTGCTATAAATTAATCATGATGTTAAAAGAATAACAAGATTCTAATAATAGGGTTCTCTATATGACACAAGAATTGATAAAGAGCTCAAGAATAAAGAGAATCAAAACTCAATACTCAAAATCACCACAAAGGGTTTCACACTTAACAGTGCTCTCAAATATCTCAAAAGATATCATAAAAACTTCTATATCTATCTTGAGTAGTTACTAGTGTAAACACCTAGATTTTACAGTAATTATAAGTAAACCCTAAGAATCGAAAGTTAAACTAGAACTTTAAAGTCAACCTAGTTTTATGTTAAGTTTAGTGAATATAGATCCGACAATCCCCACGTGAAACCCAAAAACAATAAAAATGAGATAATTCAAATCATATTTAGTAAAATTAGTATAATTCCTAAAAATATTAGATTGGTAAAAAATTCAATTGTTTCGGACCTTTACGAAATCAGTTTTTGTATCCGATTATCGATACGCAAAATAATGAAAATTTTTTCGACAATCACATTTTACTAGAAAAATATTAAGAAGTTCATAAAATATTATACACAAATTTTTCAGGTCATAAAAATGTCAGATATGGCTCATATATGCGTATTTTATAGTTACTGATACCTTATCTAATATTTTACTGCTACTATTCATCATTATTTTCATTATTTTTCTGCCATTACTTGTTGTCCTTATTTTTCTTATAATTTATGCTTAATTCTTACATACCATACCCTATTTACTACTTTTACAAGTTACCTCATCACATGTCAAACTTATCACTTTTTATTTGATTTTTCTTCTCTTTTTTTCCTTTCCCACTCTTTCACATGAAGCATGGTCTTTTGCTCCAGCTGTACCTTTTTTTATTTTTCAATTATTTTGCTAACTTTAATTCACCAAAAATTCTCTATAAATACTCATACACATTCATACTTTTTACACTTTACAATTTCTATCAAATTTTCTCTTTTCTCTCATTCTTTTCTCTCTTTTTCTTGTTGCAACCTTGCTGTCCATTTTTCTTTTTAAAACAAATACATTTTTTTTATTCATCTTTTCAAGGTAAACACACTTTCCATACATCTACAATTAGTATAGGTGTTGTTTTATGCATTATCCATCGAGAAAAATCTCCTCATGAGGCATTAAGCTAAGGGATGATAATGCAAAAATGAAACCAACAACATACTATGTTTATGATCATATTGGGGTTATATTCTTGTTGATATATTTTTGTCATCTGATCTAACTATCTATATGTATAAATATGATTACATACATATCTATATTTAATTGAGCATATAAGCTCACTAATCTAACATTTATGTTCATGCAATTAATTTATCTCTTGCAATTTATTTATTTATTTCTTGCAAATAATTAAGGCTAGTAATTCAAGTCTTAGATTTGTTCTTATAAAGTCAAAAAAAAATTCTTTTTCTTTTCTTTCCTTTTCTTTTAATGGACTTGTCCATAATCTAAGTCCGGGGAGCCTTGATATCAATCTAAGACTCCTATGATTTTCTTGTTTTATTTTCTTGCTTTTCTTTTTATGACTAGTCTATCTCTAGACAGGAAGCCTTGATAAAAGCTAAGACTTCCAATAATTGACTTTATTTACATGTCTTTTACTTATTTAATTTTCTACATCTCTTATTTCCCATATAAGTTATTATTCTTTGATTTAATATAGTCATATACTCATGATCATGCACAATCACTATGCTATTGTAGAAATGAAGGAGTTCTTTTCTTTTATTAAAAATTTAAGACTAAAATCTTTACAAAAATAATCTTTGGCATTTAAAGTTTTCATTTAAAACTTAGGAGTATAATTCAATAATATCCTTTAAAAATAATGAAATAAGTTCATCATGGACTTTAAGAGCTAATGTGATGAAAGCTCTTCCAAACATAGTTATAAAGATCTTTTACTCTCTTTTTCAAATAAACTTATTATTAAATCTTAATGTTGATAATACTTTGCTATACAATTTTTTCTTAAAAAATTATTTAAAAGAAGTCATACAGACACTCTAACAAATGCCAAGAACTAAACAAATTTCTAAGTAAAATTAAAAATTAACTCACTAGTTAAACATTTAGAAAAGTAATATCTAAAGTAACAAGTTTTAAAAAATATAAAAGCTTATTTCTATCAAGCCTATGAAGTAGAAATGATTGTTAAGATATAGGAATTGCCTATATATAAACTAAAAATCTTAGTTTTCATTTGAATAAATTTACAAAAGGAACTTGTAGACTCCAATCTTTCTAAAGGATATTGTTTTATGAAAAACCATGGTTAGATAGCAACACTTGGATCATGCATATAATGTGAGTTTATATATCTATAAAAAGGATTTTTCAACTACATAAATAACTATGTATTTGCTTTGAGATTTTTGGTTAATGAAAAGTTTGAAAAAATATATTTTTAAGGCAAGAATTTTCATAACAATTATGTACCATACTATTTGGAAACCCAAATGGCTTTTTATGACAAAAATAACCTTAGAAATAGATAGATCTTTCAAATAGGTAGAAAATGATGTATAATATGCGAAATTTCAAGTTAAAATGAGCAAGATATAGCCATTTTAAGTTGGAATTTATTGCCATCCGAATTTTGACGAAGTGATAATATTGATTTAGATGGTTTAAGTAGAATTTGGATGAAATACTCATTTTGGGTATTTCTTTTATTTAGGTGACAAGGACCCGGACCTTCTCTTTCCCAAAGATTACTTCAATTCATAAGGATCGCCACGGTCGTCCTTTACGTTTTATGTATTTGCACATGTGCTTATAGAATAGAGCACTAGATATTAAAGAAAGATAAAAATATGAATACGGGTTATGGGAACTATGTATGTGATTCATTATGTGTTTTCAATGAATGATAAGTATATTGGAGCTCGATTGGTTGATTATTATAATTACCTTTATGTTATTGTTGTGTGTGCAAATATTGATTGATCGCTTTAACTGAATTAATGTTGGATCAGAAATTCCTTAAAACTAAACTGATCATCCATATCACTTAGAATGTCATCTTTGCATTTTGCTACTACTCCTCATCGTGGGACCGGAAAGGCAAGCTGCCTAGCTACATCTTGAGGAATTAAGACGTTTGGGAATACTACCTCATGGTGTAGCTGAGCCGGATCGATCGCTATGAGTAAGGAAAGCCCATGGACGAATAGTACGGTTGATTGGAACCCTAAGATGTGCATAAATATTAAGGAGGTCGATTATGACCCATTCAAAGCATTCCCTAACCCCGAATGGAGAGGTAAATCCATTCTACATATGAAACTGGATAGTCATATGTATTGTTTGATCATATAGTTATTTGCATTTCATATGCTTGCTTAATGGACTTGTATGATTGCCTTGTTATGAGCACTTTTGTGAAATGATTATGTCACTAAGCTAGTTATGCTGACTCCTCGATAGCTTTTTGATGTTACGGGATCTTTGTTTTGTAATTGAGACCATCTTAATCGTCCGGGTAGAATCTATATTTTGGGAAGCTTTTGGAGGAATTCTATCTTGAGACTCATATTAGATTTTCTTTAAAATTTTCTAGTTTTAGTATTTATCTTAGTAAGACTATGTTATTATAGAGACTGATCAAGGGAATGTCCCGTAGAAGTTATAGCATTTTATATTTTGATGAATCATAATAGTATTATTTTGAATGTTCCGCTGCCATTATCTTAAAATGCATAACTCCACCGGTCTCCCTTTGTTGTGAATGTACGCCTTTGTACCAATATGAAAGCTTTTGAGTGACTAAGGTAGTCATTCTCAAATTTTAATATTGTGTACGCTAGGTTGTCACGTTTAGGGTACCCGTTGGAGCATGACAACTAGCCTTTATATATAAGCTTATTATAAGGTAGTTACGTAACTGAAAAACATAATTGTGACAGTTAAGTAACTAAAAAACATAATTGTAAATAATTCCTACATTAATAAAACAAAGAAATTCGAAAAGCCACAAAAGAAATTCGAAAAGACATCAAAACAATTAAAGACCGGTGTACGAGGCTTCAAGCTTTAATCTTTTGTGTCAGCCTTGAATTTGCTTTCCTTTCGAAAAACGTCGGGTTTTCTGATTCCTATCATTACCCTCGGGTTTAAGAAGATTTGTCCTGAAATCTTGATTCTTCAATTTTTGAACTTTTGGAGTTAGATTCTAGTCCATGCAAACAAACTTCTTAATCCTTTAATCTTCTTAATATGCATCATTTTTACTTGTTGTACCTCTACAAGACTCATAGGTAGTAGCTTGTATGTTTTATCCCCTTGCCTAGTAGTATATTTATTCTTATACCCATCAAAAGTAGCTTTGAGATCATATTGCCATGGTCTTCTAAGGATCAAGTGTATAGCATCCATGGGTACTACATCACACAATAACTCATCAATATATTCACCAATGGAAATAGGTACATATAGCTATTTATGCATATGAATAGCCTCCTGATGATTAATCCAATGAAGAGCATATGATTTTGGATGTTGCTCTACCTGTAGCCCCAATTTAGGAACCAATCCAGCAGAAATTACATTGGCACAGCTGCTAGTATCAACCACAGTCAAAAACATGATTTTCCCTGCACCAAACTCTAGAAAAAAAAGATTAGTTCTCTAATCTGGAATCACATGCTCTTGCTTAAGAACTAATGTCAAAGGCAAATTAGACATGTCCTCTTCTTGCATTTCTTCCTCATTACTCTTCTGCTCCTTTTCCTCGCTCTCAATTTTATTATCTTTCAAGACCATAATCGCTTGTTAGAACATTGAGAAGCAATGTGGCTATACCCCAAACATTTAAAACTTTTCATCTCTCTACTCTTTCTTTGTTATGTCTGATCAGGCTATTTATTTTTAACCACTTTGCCATTGTTCTTTTCTTTTCCTTCCTCCTTCTTTTCCTCCTCATTTGACTTGTTGTAATGATGAGATTTCTAAACTGTCTATGTTGTTGTCTCTCAACCCTGTCAACCAACTTAATCACATCATCGAAGGTCTAACAATGCTGGAGTTCCATTATATTAGCAATGTCCATCTTCAGCCTATTGATGAACCTAGCTATAGAATCATATGAAGACTCTCGAATATCACACCTTGCTATCAATGTTTCAAACTCTTTTACTTACTCCTCTGCACTTCACTTGCCTTGCCTTAAGGAATGTAATTCCAGCAACAACTCCTGTTTATAATAATTTGGCACAAACCTTCGTCTCATCAATCTCTTCATCAAAGCCCATGAACGCACCTTGTCTTCATCAGCTCTTCGTCTCTCAACCTATAACTTATCCCACCACAAACTAGCATAATTAGAAAATGCCAGAGAAGCTATCTTCACTTTTATGTGCTCATCCCACTCATAGCAATCAAATACTTTCTTCACCCTTGGCACCTAATCTACAAATTCTTCTGGTTTATTGCTGCCCGTGAAAGGAGGAATTTATAGCTTAATATTTTCAATTCCGTTGCCCTGATCATCTCTATTTCCTCGTCTCTTCATCCTTTCATCATTCCCATCAGATCACTACTGAAATGTCTCCTATGACTAGAACCACTTTGACTCCTTCTACCTCTAACTTCTAATCTTTCTAGAATTCTCCTCATATCCTCTTGCATCTGATTAAAACTCGATTTGCAATTGAGTAGATTCCTGCCTAGTCAAAACATCGACTTCACCCCCATTGTGACTGTTATTATTTCTTCTAGCCCTAGCGTTACTACAATTCACATTATTGCTACCATCATATGATATCTTCTCAGCCAGTCAACAACAATAACACAACAAAATTCAACAACACAATTCACAAATAAAATCAACCTAATAAATCTGGAATAAATCGCATCGAATAATAATTTCTTCAAACCTTTGCTCTGATACCAAATTTGATGCTAGCTTGAGGGGTTTGAATCTTGATCTAAATTATTAGGGTTTTCTAATAGAAATTATAAGGATAAAATTATGGTTCGATAAGATCCACGAACAATAAAAATAAACTGGTTTGTGATTTGATTATAGAATGATAGGGACCATGAACTATAAATTAATCATGATGTTAAAAAAATCACAAGATTCTAATAATAGAGTTCATCACAATTCTATATGACACAAGAATTGATAAGAACTCAAGAATAAAGAGAATCAAAACTCAATATTCAAAATCACCACAAAGGGTTTCACACTTAAAAGTGCTCTTAAATATCTCAAAAGATATGATAAAAACTTCTATATCTATCTTGAATAGTTACTAGCCTTTATATATAAGCTTGTTACAAGGTAGTTACGTAACTGAAAAACATAATTGTGGCAATTAAGTAACTGAAAAACATAATTGTAAATAATTCATATATTAATAAAAACAAAGAAATTCAAAAAGACATCAAAACAATTAAAGGCTAGTATACGAGGCTTCTAGCTTTAATCTTTTGTGTCAGCCTTGAATTTGCTTTCTTTCTAATGATTTTGGGCTTGTTGATTCCTATTAGGGAGGACCTATTGCTTATCGTTGGATGTATCCTATCAAAAGGTACGATGTGGACACAATATTTACTATATTTATGTTATTGTTTGATTTTTTTCCTCCCTTAATTGAAAATTTACCTTGTAGACACTTAGGCTCCCTAAAGCAGTTCGTTCAAAATAGAGTTGATCCCTAAGTTCCATTGCCGAAGCTTATGTTGTACATGAGGGTTTGACGTGATGCTCAGTTCTCTTAGAGGACATGGAGACAATATTTAATTGTCTAGATAGAAACTACAATCCTTTGGAAGATGGTGGCTTGGATATTTTACAAATAGAGTTAGATTTATTTCTCCACCTACATATGTGGTATTATTAGATGAAGAGATTGAAATTGCTAAATGGTACATTATCATGAATTGTCAGGAGATGCAACCTTATTTAGCATAAGTGGCAGTCACCAAACAATTTTTATTATGTTAGTAAATCAATAAAATATGTGTGTATTCCTTAAGCAAAGTGAAATTTGTAATGCAATGATCATATAGATATTTTACGCACACAATATGTTGATGCCATAGATAAGCACCACAAATGGGAATTTAGTCGATGGTTTATGAATAAGGTAAATATAATAAACGAACTCCACTTATACTTATATATGTTGTAAGTAAAGAAAATTTAACAAAATATAATTGATGCTTTATTTCACTTGTCTATACTATGATGAGTATGTTGTATGAAAGTGGTGACCAGATCATCAGTACATTATATGCATTATCACTAGGACTCGATTCATGTTTCAAGAGATATAACAAATTGATATATAATGGTGTGCGATTTCATACATTTGAATTTGATGAGAGGAAGAAGACTCAAAATAGTGGAGTGCTTGTAGAGGAAAATCAATGAGATACGAAAGTTGAATTTTATGGGGTTTTGATAGATATATATGAGTTTTCCTATGTAAGAAACAAAAGAGCGATCTTATTTAAATGCAAGTGGTGGGACATTAACATGCGAAATGTTCGAGTTGATGACAACTTTAAAATCATTAAGATTACTCGTACTTGGTATGAAAACAATCCATATGTGCTAGTGTCACAAGCTAAGCAAATATTTTATGTTGAGAACATGAAGCTAGGATCTAAATGGTGTGTAATGCAACAGTTCGAGCATCGACACATATATAATATAGACTCACTAGAAGGTGATACAAATTTGTTAATTGAAGTGGGGCTCATTTAGCAAATGAGATCTTAGATGAATATTCCATTGTAAATGGTGATAGAGGAAATGAGCAACATCGAGTAATTGATTGTTATGTTGATGTGTTATTGAGAATTGATGTAGGTCATGAGATTGTTGATGGGAGGTTATTGAAAGAACAGATCAAGCATCTAAACGAGTATAGCACGATGATGTTGTTAAATGTAGTGAAGATGAGGATGAAAATGAGGGAATGAATGAGACACTGTTGAATTATAATAGCACTGATGAAAATTGTATGGTTATGAGTTTTTTTCCTCTATTTCTTTTTTATAAAACTTTGGCTACTTACATTTGTAAAGTCAATTTTTTTTCGTTTCAGTGTATGCTATTTGCATAAGCTTTTGTATGTTGAATGGTGAGTTATGAAGCTGTTATATTGTTTATTTTTCAATGACTGACTTATGCCTCTTTTGTTTGATTATAGATTACAATGGTTGGTGCGGAATGTTCAAAGGAGGGAAGGGATAGTTAAACAAGATGCCCATCTACCAATTCGTGATGAGTCAGATTCTCACCATTCTGAGGATGATATGCACCAATCACCACAAAACAACTATCCATCTAATCCTTCTAACTCCTCAGGTATTATATCCAGGCATATCATTAAAGTACAAATATTTAGTTTAAATTGTAATACAATTTGTTTCTTTTTTCTACTATAGCAAATGACTCTTCATGTGGTCAAGGTATCAACAATGGTCAAGCATATGCATCCTTGGATGGCAATAATTTAGCTAATCATACCCATACCCTAGGTAAGTTTTCCATGCAATTCAATTAGATTGATAATCAACTAGCATGTGTAGTAACTACTTCACTATGAGCTGTGATTGTATTTACTGAAATAAAGTAACGTGCAACAATTATTTTCTTTTAACAATTTCGCTAAAATTATCTCTAGTTCACTATCCCCACCCACCCCCATACACCCAATCCCCCTGGATGTAATGTGTGTGCATTAGACCATCTGTGGACATAAGGGTTGTCATTGTCTGTACACATTAAATTACTTGTCTGTTAGATGAACATAATTTGAGGATTTGGATCCTATTCATTTCCATCCTCTCAACTCTAGTACATTTGAATTTGATCCAGTTTAATTTATAACTTGATTAGTTGTTTCAGCCTTTCAAATTAGGTGAACATATTTGACAATAGCTAAAATGAAAGTTAATTGTTCATAACTTAATTTTCCCTCTTTTATTTGACAAATTAAGCCATCTTTGATATTTACCAAAATCATATTTGATGAGAGGCAAAGAGGAAAAGGGTGATTTAGAAGCTGTCTATTGATAACATATAAACTTAGAAAACACTTTTTACAACCAATCACATTAAAGGGAAAAAGTAGTGGCCCTCTATCTTGGAATTTTCCTTTGAGCATCATGTTGGAATTGATCATCTTTGTCCTTAGCTGTCTTGCTACATTGACGTAAGTCATATGATAAAATCATATTTTACTCATTTTTCATTGTATGAATTGTGATTAACTATTATAGATTTCATATAAATCCTAAGGAAATGGCACTTAAGTGTGTTTATTTTGATATTTTAGGTCATTGAAGGACTTATAATACAAATACAAGAAATTGCGAGAAGTTTTCTATAAATTTGAAGAAGAAATCAATTTAGGCCAGCAAATATGCAAAGTACACCACTAGCCTACATCAATAAGACATTTAACACCGGCCAAACAGAGGAAGCAACATTGCCAGCGTTCATGAGAGAACAACATCCTGCAATTTTTCAACTGTAAGCCAACAAAATGAGTTTCAATGCCATTGGCGTTAAGCTGGTGTTGCTCATGAACAGAATCAAAATCTATAACACGAGCGCCAATACTGCCAGCGTAGAAGCAAAATTCAACCAGCCTTCATTTTTTATATCGAACACTGGCTATTGGAGAAGAAAGGCGCCGGCCTTCATGCTGGCATAAATGTACATTGCCTTCTACATCGCTTCAACACAGCCAGTGATCTTGATTCAAAATTAAATTTCACATTGAAAGCCAGTTATTGGACATCCTATGTCGCCAGTCTTGAAGTCGACGTATCTTCACATTTGCTCTCGAGAATCAATTTTACAAACGAACGCTGGTTGATTTAAAATGTACACCACTGGTGTACAATGCCGACCTATCTCCCTACGACTGTTCATATATATACTTCCCTTGTTAGATCATTTTAAGATATGAGGGAAACTTTAGGCATGAAATTAGAAGCTTTCTTCCTTGCTCCTAGATCTAGATTAGGGTTTAGACACTAGTTAATCTTTTTTGTTTTAATTTTATTGAGGATTCCACACCGGGATTCAAGTAGAAGACATCATTTGTATTTGAATTCAAGAATAGGATTTCATTAACAAGGTGATTTTGTTCTTTTTCTCATATTCAATTATTGGATAATGTTTAAAGCTTGTCTCTTTTGATCTTAATTTGGTTTTGAGTTGTTGATCTGAAATAGCTTATTAATGTTTATCTGCTGTTGATTGAATCATTGTCTGTATTCGATTTGTTAATGCTAATTCACCAATCATGTGCTTTGAGTTCATCTTGGAATTCATGATAGATTAAGAATGTAATTGGAATTTTTTTTCTTATTAATTATGTGATTAGCTAATTAGGATTATAAATCACATAATCATATGGATTTGAATTTGATTAGGGTTTGGTAAATTATACAAATTAGTTAATTGATTACTTTCCTAGGAATAGGAAACATTGATTGGTTAATTTAGGATAATTATTTACTTTGTGAATAGAAGTTGTTATTTAGTGCTTAATTGCTTGAACACTAAACTTATTAACAATTTGTATCTGCAAGTATATTTTAGGTCATAGCATACATTCAATCTTTGTCTTGATCTGTTGGCTCTTAACCTAAATCAATTACAGGTGTTGGAAATCCCTATTTCTTTGTAGTTTAGTTTTATATAAAAAAATCTAAAAACAGAAACAAATTTTGATTTGCTTAGCTAGAATTAGAACTAATATAGTTAATAGGTAGTCCTCACTCCCTGTGGTCTACATGCACTCGGTACACTGACCCAGTTAAAAGTGAGCCAAAATGGCTCGGCCTGTTTATCTTATGGGTCAAAGTGGACCAGGCCAGGTCGGCTCATTTCTTTGCTTTGTCCACCTCTACCTATGGACACAACTTGGTATTTACTAAAATTTATTAGTGCATACGCATTCGGTACACTGGCTGGTTAATATCTACTTGTTTAAAATAATTTAAAAAGAGATTAAAAAGAGTTTTAAAAAGGACATATAGAAAAAGAATGATCACCGTAGCATGAAGAAAAAATGAAAAGGACAGAGTCAATATTTAGTAGCAAATGAAATATGCAGCAACATGGTATGCGATTGCTTTCATTATAAATCTTTTTATGTAATTGCAATGTTTTTTACTTTGTTTAATTTTATTTATATATGTAATAGATAAAGAAATTGGAATTATTATTTTTAAAATTTTATTTTTCCTAGAGTCAACTATTGTGCCCTGATTCATGGGATGGCATACTAATACTATCATGTTACGTTTAATACACATGAATCATTTAAAATGGAATGAATTAGAATCAAAGGAATAAAATGGAATGGAATGGAGTCAATAAGGGAATGACAAATCCATTTCTTTGTTTGTATATGGACATAGATTGGAATGAAAAAGAATTACTTTATATTGCAATTTACTAAAAATACCTTTCACAAATAATACTATATTAAATTTATATAGGGTAAATAAGCAATTTAATTAAGAAGTTTAATGGAAGGCGGAAAGGAATCGTGATTCCGTCTTTCTACCTTAAAGCTGGAATAGTCGATTATAAGGAATCACGATTTCTGCTTTTTATAATGCTTCCAAACGTAAGAAAAGGAATGAAAGCTGGAATCGCGATTCCATTCCAGTCCATTCCTACATACTAAACGTACCATAAATATGGTAATGATTTTTTTTTTCTTTCTCCCTCTTATAATTTTGCTTTTTCCAAGTGGTCCTTCATTATGATCGATTGCATTGAATAGTATTTTGCTAACGGTGACTTCCCAAGTGCACATCAATGAGCTTGATACGCCTTCAACCAAAAAAAGGGAGGAAAAAGACAAAACGAAAAAATTGTCATTCCCAATATTGATTGATCTTGTTTCCTTTCTTTTTCTTTTTCTTTTTTTTTTTTTTTTTGCATTTTTCCCTTTCAAGAGTCAAGACCCAAGAAAGTAAATGATCGATCACTATGGGTTTATTACTAGCATGAATGTTTTCTGAAATATAAGCGCATAGAATACTACAGAGGTTTTTGTTTTTTTTTCATTTAACAAAATTTATATAATGAATCGATTTATTAGTCTAGTAATTATCAATTTTTCATTTTTTTATAATCATAAATATATATTAGCTTTGGATGAGATTAGAGATCCTCTCCTTATTCCTTTGGATTTCTGCCTTGTTCTGCTTATGCTAAAAATGGTTTTCCAGTTTTACATTAAAGAAAGTGACGAGACCTTTGGCTCTACTAATTCAATAATCTATACTTTTGCCCTACCTCCAAATGTCCTATCTTAATGGAATGGAAATTAAAACTCTAGTTAAAAAAAAAAAAAAAGAATGCCAATTAGCTGAACACTTTTTTAAACCTTAATTTAGAGTTAGTAAGGAGCTACTAACTTTCAATTTCATTGGCAAATGTAACTTAATGTATACGTACGTTCAATTAGGGATCGACAGGATGTAGATAGGACATCAAATAGAGTTGAAGTTTGCACATTGAGGATGAAAAAGTCAGAGCGAACCAGACCACATCAGAGAAACAACGCTTGGATCTAAAGTAATTTAAATAATAGATTACCTATAGTGAAAGAAAATTAAGAAAAATGTTATACCTTTATACATATATGCCAAATATCCCCTGTTTTGTTTTCATGAGGATCCAGATCCAGGTCGATCATTCCACCATTGATTCCTCCCGCCACTTTCTAATGAAATTAAGCAAATCAACAATTATTCTTATACTAAGCCATAAAAATGTAATAAAAACAGTTGTATTTCTGAAATTTCTCATATATATGGATGAATACAACCTCTTTTCATGCAAATCTCAAGAAAATCCAACGTAGAGAGGCATTGATCTCCAGTCACAACTAATGTATTGCTTCATTTTTTAATTCTCAAATATACAGGCCTTCTTACAAGATATCAATGGATGATCATGAGAAATAAATTAATTTAACATTAGACCCTATCCTGTATGATCAAGTTTGCCTTCCATTTCACTAGTGAACTCAACATGGTAATATGATTAACATATGTCCTATACATAGTATTGTGTAACATATCATATAACACCTACACGAGAATAATATACAAACTTGACAATTTCTAGTGACAATTAACCTGCTACCAAGTTAATAACATCAATTGTGTTAATTTAATTTGTCTTGCCGGATAGTGGATATGCTTGATTTGGTTACTTTTTTAATAATAAAAAGTTTATTTATTAAATTGCAGCAAAGAACACTCCACGCGGTCATGATGTCAACAATAGTCAAGCACATGCATTCTCAGAGGGCAATAATTCAGCTAATCCTACCCAATCTCTAGGTAAGCTAAAGTATTTATGGGTGTAAGGGAAATGTTTGCAGTTTTGATTGCCTTTTTTATGTCTTATGTTTATTTCCTTCTTCTTTTTTTGCTTGAAATTTATTGAGAGTGTAAGTCAAAACTAATTTCTTCTCATATATTTATAGCAACTAAGAACTTAACAAGATTTGCTACTAAAAGGGGTGCATATCGTGGTCAAGCACTTGAACAGAAGAATATGAAGCGAAAGGAAAAAATACTGATTGAGTTTAGTGCATCTGGAGGACGTCTAGTAACACCAGACCAATCCTCAAAATTAGCATCTGAGATAAAGAAGACTTACAGGGACTTGTTGCCTCTTTATGGTGAAGATTGGAGAAAGTTATCTAAGGTGAAGAAAAGAGGGTAATTTCACAATCTAAGGAACCATCCAACAAGATAAATTCTACATACCAATTTTTATTGAGATTTCAATTAATTACTACATAAATATATAATCATTTTTAATGAATAGAGGACTAAATCAATGAAGTACTTGCATAGGTCTAGGTCCCGCTTATTTGAGAGAAAAAGGAACGAGCATGTACATAGCTATTTAATTACTTTCTAACATGTAATGGTGTTATTTCTCAAGTGTCTAGAATTTTCTATACCTATTTATGTACGTAGATCAATCAAAATCGTCAATTGCCAAATGTTATCAAGTTCTTTAAGCTAACTCGCTATTATGAACAGAGGCTCGATGGTACTAGTGGTTGGGTTACGTAATAAGCTACTGAAGATTATGTAAGTTTATGGCTTAACTTGTATTTTGAACATGTTATGAAATAAACAATATGATGCGAATGTTATGATTTGGTTGTTCATAATATAGGAGAAGATGGTGAAAACACATGAGGACTTTCAATCTTCTGACAAGCTAGAGACTCCAAAGGAGGCTATTGACAGATTTATGAATGTACGTAATAGATTTGACTACCATCATGGACGAGGATATGGACCACCATTGATTAAGAAATCTTCATGAAGACGGAGTGAAATAGATGAGTTGAAGGCTGCATTGCAGGAGGAGAGAAGCCTACGTGACCAACAAACGCAATAGGTAATCAAACTTTATGGTCCGTTTAATGTTGATTTAAAAAAATTGAACTTGTCTAATTATATAATCTCTACTTATTTTTAATTTTATTTTTTATATTTCAACATTTGATTTTGTAAGTAAAATAATTGTTTGCTATTTAGTAGTTTCAAATAATTAAAGACCAATATTAAAACATTTAAGTGAATCTCTCCTTTTTGTTGTTGCTTTATGCATTCTTATATGAATTTAAACTTTTTTAACCCCTCATGAATTAGGATTAATTTTGGTGAATTTCATAAGGTAATCCTGGAAGTTTGTTGATAGGATATAGCATGCAAGTGGAAAATTTTGCTTTTTTACATTTGAGAAGGGTATTTTAAAGTTTAGCTTTATTGGCAAAATATTCATAATTGATTGCAATATCATGTTGCTTAGTACTAAGAGCGTTTGATCGAGTGTTTTACTCATCAATAGTAGTTATTTTCTTGCCATTGGAATATGGAAGAAATAGGTTCTTTAATTTTTTTTGAAGAAAAGCCATAAGTCAAAGGGCAGTAATCATCATATTTTTTGGTTATCTTCTGCCATGTAGCCAGATGCTGCATAGACTATTCTTTTGAGGAAGCGATATTAACGTACAGTGTGGAGTAGTTTGAAGAATTGTTGATGACTTCGATACTTTTTTATAGACTCAAATATTTATACGAGCAAATGATAGGGCATCATTTATGTGAATTCAACCTTTCTTTGAATCTTATTATGATCAAATTTGAAATAGATGATTTCTCACATTATTTTGGTATTTAAATATGCTTTTGTGTATTATGTTAATTTATGTTTCCATAGAAAAATGTGGAGTTTGGATACTAGTTAGTGAGGAAAGATATACCACTGTTCTTTATATAGTATTATGTGTTAATCGTTTCATTTTCTTATGATGTAATTTATTAAATTTTCAATGAATATTAGAAATTTGCATGCATTGGATATTGTTTTTTCTAATTCAAACTATCTAAGAAATTTATGGATATTTGTTTAAATTCCACTCTGAACAACATCAAGACACTCATATTATCAATTATCATGATTACCCACTCTTTGCTCTCTTTCCATCTCTTTCTCCTCTTTTTTTTTCTCTTGTCCTTGCACACAAAACATCATAATATTCAAATCTTCATGTCCCCATCTTTTTTTTTTCTCTTCCTTCTTAGGTTTTGTTGATTACAATTATATGTTGTTCTTCCACAATAAAAGGTTAGTTATTGATCATTTTCTTAAACTAAACCAAAAAACTTCTTCTGGGTTTTTCTTCTTCGTTACTAATTATGGATTCAAATCATGTAAGCCCTTTTTCTATGTTTTTTTACGTATTGCATGAAACCCAATAATTTGTTATGCAAAGTTTACACTTCTACCTGAAGGAATGCTGATGTTTGTCATAGAGTTTCTTACTTTAACATCGTCTTTATACATATACTCACACATGGCATGGATAACGCAGTGTTTTGGAATATATTCTATGTTGTCAATGTATGAAAAGGATCAAACTTTAACATGTCCTATTCTTCTTGCTTTGTTAAGATTTTCTTCTTTTTCCACGTGAATGATATTTGCTTTATTATTCTTAATATTTAAATAAAAAAAAGATAGAAATGTTGCTACACTTGCCAAGTTCAATGCTTAGGGCTCAGACGATCTTGGTTTACGAGTCAAGAAAACCCTAACATGAACTAGGGTATGAATACTATAGCCCACAAAGAGAAGAAATGTCAAAAAATTTAGTGTTGGGGGTGGGGGAGAACTTTCCCATAAATAGACATATAGTAAAAAGTTTCAAAGTGTGGCATGTTTAATGAAATAAGGGTCACAATTATGCCAGTTGATGGCAGGTTATGCTTGTTCTCTATTTCTTGTTAATTCTAAGGCATTGCCAATTGTCATTAATATCGACGCAGTTAGAGTTATTAGACTGGCTTTGCAACGTGCAACTTGATTTTCCATATACCTGTTAGATATGCTTTCATGAAATGGTTAATGATAGCTTGTTTGAAAAAGGTTGTGATTTAAGGTTATACATCAAAATGGTCCTTTAAGGAGTTCTTTTTTATTATGATGTAGGCTTAGAAAAGCAGGTTTACCTAATTTTATTTATTTTCTATTGGTACACATGGATAGTTTGTTAGAATGAACTATAAATACTTCTATTTTTTCTGTTTGTAATAATCAAATCAATCAATAGAATATTGTTCACTTCTCTGTTTTCTTTCTTTTCTCAATTGATGAAGCTTCTCTATTCATTCTAGTTTCATTGAGTTTTCATTGAGCAAAACTTGCAGCAACTATTGACAACATTTGTATCACAACTTAAAGTTATTACATTTACAAAGGTTGCAAGCTGTGTTGGTGGTGGAACCGATTTTTGTCTCTCAGAATGATTTCTCTTGCATGTATCTTTGACAAAAATTTTGCAAAATTGTGGCAATCAACACATATACGGAGAATTTTAATCACATGGATTGGAAGTGTAATTGTTGAGTTTTTCTATTTCGATTTTCTTGAATTGACTTTGCTATTCAATGGTGTTTCTAGCTTGCTTAACTAACTCAGCTTGTACAACAACTTATCTCAAGTTTTCCTAGTAGTTCAGGTTAATTATCATGAATCTTTTCTTATAATCTTGTTTATAAGATTTTTTTAATCATTCAATAATTATATCTATATATGTATGCAACAATCTAAATCGAGGAGATCCTTCTCCAAGTGCACAAGATCTCTTGTCAAATCCATCAAATGGTGATGATAGTAAAGATAGTGCCGAAGGAAACTAAAGACTTCTTTTTTTTTTTTTTTTTTTCCGGTGGGTTAAACCAATTGAAATGACTGGAGTCAAATGTGATGAAGTGTTCCCTCATGCTCATATTGATATATTTTGGAGCTTGTGCTTATGTATTTTTTTTTAGGACACTAAACAATATTGTATGACAGATGTTGTGTCTTCTTTCTTTGTTATAAGGATGGTCTTGTTGATCTTTAAGTTTTATTTGAATCTTATTATATATTGAGCGCACATTGTGCTTCAAAATGTATTAGTGATATCTATTTATATATAAATTACATGCATAGAAGTTATAATAGATATGGATTATATTATCATAAGGTGTATATTACTAAATTTGCATATGATGCACAATAAATAAGTATATATGACTAATTGTGTATTTAATGCACAATAAATAGGTATATATTAGCAAATCAAATCGAGCTAAACTAGAATGCTCATCCCTTCTCAAACTAAATAGCCACGTGTAGATGATGCTGATTTAAATAAATCGCTATGATTAAAAATTACTATCTTAAATGAATATCTACATGTACATATCACCAATATATTTGAATAGCTACGTTTAAACTATGAGAAATAGGAGAATTGCCACGTTTACACGTCGCAATTTTATTCCAATAACCATATGTAAAGGTTATTCAACCTATACAAGGCTACATCTAAACATCGTCAGTTTTGTAATTTATCTACGTGTACACGTAGCTAATAAAAATACCTAGTCATGTGTAAACATCAATGATCCTAAATTTCTTTACTTATATTTTTTGGTAGAATAAGAATTAAGTACATTTAACCACGCATAAGTGTGAGAAATACATAACAATAAGCCATGTTTAAATGTAGCCTAATAAAGTCAATTTGGCAACCAAATTTGTATTGGCAACGTTTTAATTTTTTACTTAACCCAAATTTGTATCGTGATGTCTAGAGGCCATGCGTATTAAACGTGACTAGAAATCTTTGGTTACGTTTAATTCGTGTTTAGCCACGTTTATTAAAGGTGGTCAAAGACTCATTTTGTTGTAGTGATGTTCAAATCATATCCTCTACTTGCTCTCAATATGGAATCCTCAATCAAAATAAAAAGAAAAACTTTCTTCTAATCTATGCCCTAATTTCTATCTAGGAGAAAAAGGAATAAGCTTTTGTTTTATCTAGGGTTTTTCCATCCTCTCAACAAGATCCACAAAAGGAGTTTATATATGAAAAAGACACACATGACATAGGCCAATGGCCTTGAATTTTAACTGAGCGGCCTTTAGTGTAGAAATTATTTCTTAACTAAGAAGATTGGTGACATTGGAGCAGCATTGGGGCAACATTGGTTGAAGGCCTGCTAAAGGCTAGCGTCGTATATCTCCATGTTGCTGATATATGGTGTTTTTTTTTTTCAAGGCGGTGTTGTTGCTTATTGAAAGCTGGCAACATTTGTTGCTTTGTTGGCCAGTGTTGAATGTTTCTGATGAAGGCCAACAACCTTCTTTCCAAAATGGCTGGCCTTGATTCTCCACTTCTCCAAATTTGCATAAAAATCCTCTCAATTGCTTGTATTTACATTATAAGCCCTTAAAGACCTGAAATATCAAAATAAACATACTTAAGTACCATTTCCTTACAATTTCTATAAAATCAATAATAATTTAGCACAATTTGTTCAATGAAAGTTGATTATAATACGACCTTATTACTCCTAGATCCTCAATGGTCTCACAACAAAGTAAAATTCCTTGCCATAAGTGGACCACTTCATCCTGGATTCACATAGTTTCTCACCGAAGGAAGCTATTGGTTTCTTTTCCTACAACAACACAGCTTTAATGCTTACCCCACTAGCATCACAATCCACTTAAAATAATTTAGCAAAATCAGGTAGTGTTACTACGGAGGCAGTACACAACCTCTCCTTTAACACTAGTAAACCAGCCTCATCCTCTTCATCCTATTGAAACTTCCCTTCTTGAGGTACTCAGTTAGTGGAGCAGCAATAGTACTGAAGTGCTTGATAAATCGCCTATAAAAAGTGGCTAATCTTAGGAAACTACTTAACTCGAATACAATCTTGGGAACATGCCACCAATTTTACCCTCCTTTCCTTAGGGATCTCTATATATTCAAAGAATCTATCTACTTCAGCAAGCTAATCCAAGAATTCTTTAATATTGAGATTGCCATTGAAAGTAAGGATATCTACTTTTAGGTGGAAATCACCACCGTCTCCTTGATTATACCCATGGTAACCCCTTCAGTATCTGCCACCACCATCACTGCCTCTCCTTCATCAACATTCTGAAATCTTTGATTTGTAGAACAGGTCGATTGATCGGATCATTGTAAACATCTCTTGCCCTTGGTTGTCTCCCACCGACATCCATATCTCTATTGGTATCGGGTTCTATTGCCATAAGATCTTCAAAAATGCTGCTCCAAACGTTGGATTCTCTAATCCATAGTGTCAATACCGCCTTTAGAGCTTATGACTCGATTTGTAGGGCTTCCACATCTCGAACAACATTGAGGACGTGACCGCCTCTTTAGGTGTCATCTCCTGACATCTCCACGGGGATTGACCTGCTCTGATACCACTCTGACACCGAGTAAGCGTAGATAAAATAAGACCACTCCCCGAATGGTCTTAAACCCACACAATGATTGCAAAAAAATGTAGTTTCAAGAGAAAACTTTCTCAAATTAGGGTTTAAAATATATATGATATGTCCTAAATGATAAAGAAAAGCATAAAGACTATTTATACTATTACATAAAAAAATTTTAAAAGATAAAATAAAATAAAAGCCGGCAGCCTAAAATGGTAATACATATCATAAAGATCAGCGGCGTAGCTTCAAGGCCAGCGGCTTACGCAGTGCTTCTTCTTCTTCTCTTTCTTGGACGATTCCCTATTGTTCAAATACGTATCCACTATGTTGTCCGTATCATAGTCCATTTGGACTTCCTCAAGACTAATCATATAAAGATCACGCGAATTGGTTTGCAGGTTCCTCAAATTGATTTGCAGTTAATGAATGGAACGACGTGGACGATTTATGGATCGAATTTGATGAAGCAGATTAGCTCTGACACTGCGTGTCTTGCCTTTGTTGATGGTAGAAAGGATGTAGAACAATCTATTGTTATTGGTACGTACCAGATGGAGAACAATTTCCTAGTATTTGATTGGGTCGAGACGAGGTTTGGGTTTGGTTCTTCCTTGTTCCCCTATAGAACCACATGTGGAAACTTCAATTTTACTGTTGGTGAGTTCCCTTGACCATCTTAACTTCTGAGTGCAGAACCAAATAAACTGTTATCCTAAGCAATGGTGAATAAGAATCAGTGAAGACTGAAGTAACTGCCTTTGACTAAAATAAAAACAATGTGTAATGTCAAGCGTATTGTCAGTGCTTTTAACTTGTTTCTTTCCCCTCTGCCACACACCTTTAATAAAATATGAACATATTGAACTGGATACTTGATATATTTCACAAGTAAGTGTATATATCACAAAAAATTTCATTAAAGATTCTTTATTATATACATCCTTAAATCAGAAAATAAGTTATTCTTAAGAAAATCCAAGCCAAAGATCTCCATAACGATTTCAAAAGGAAGGATTATCTCGAATAAGCTATCCAAATAGTAGCTCTATTCATCATTACGGTATTATGGCTCAACATCCGACTAATACCCATCCACAAACTATATATATTACATCCTAAAAAGTTATAAAGGTTTGAGCTAAAGTCGCCAGTAGGGTTGGCCGCAGTCACATAATTAAATACATGTGCATGAGCATGTGCGAGTCACGTACATAACTCCTAAATTATTATCACCAATGCAATTTAGGACCTTGCTCAAAACTGTAAATTCTCAATTAAAAAAATAATCTTATGGATAGCTAGCTTATGATCACAAGTAATGTTTAACATTTAAGAAAAGGAAAGAAATATTATAGAGTTGCTTGAATTTTTCACTTTTAATAATTTAGTATTAATACTTTATTTCTATGCAATTTATTTAAGTTGCAGAAACGTGTTTCCATTAATTTAAAAATAATAGGCATCTATTTCATGTGATATTACATTTGAATCTGTATACATATATCAAATTGCATTAAAAAAGTGTAGATATTAAGTTGTTAAAAATAAGAAAGCTTACCCTCCATAGCATCTATTACATTAAAATGGAAAGAAAAGGGTTAGATGACCGAAAATCCTACTTAGAGATCGAGCACAGAGGAGAGGGAAAGGCTTGACAAAGCAGAGGAAGAGGAAGTTGTGATCTCAAGATCGGGACCGTTTGTTGGGAATGGATTCGGTAGGTGAATGGTAGCAATTCCGTTGTTGTAACTATGTTCCTATTTATTTTTTATTTGAATTGGTCAGGGTTTTTTTTTTCTTTTTTTTTTTTACCATGGGAACTCATAGAGTTACCTCTTTCAAATGCAAAAGAATTTATAGAGTTTTACGTATTAGTAAGATAAATGACATTTGATTTTTTTAGTTTAATAAAAGCACACCAAAATCAAAATGTAATACATTTAATGCACATTTTAACAAATGTGAGGGGTATTTTTGAATTGAATTCAAGCTTATCAGTAATTTTCAACTTTGGGTGGTTATTTGCCATTTTATCAAAATTCAAGAGAAAGATTTGTAGTATTTGAAATATCAGGGATATATTTACACTTAAGTCAAAGTTTAAATGATTATTTGTAAAAAAATCGATTGAATTGCAAATTGAACCAGATCAGACCAAACAATATTGGAATTTCCTTTTTTTTTTTTTTTTAAATGGTTCAGTTTCCAATTCAATTTTGCTAAGGATATTTGATTTGTGGTTTTGTTGTGGGTCATGAATTGAACCAAACCATTTTACATCTTATAAAAAATTAAGTGTATTTTTTAATTATTGTATAAGTAAAAATATTAATTATTTATTTTATTATTGATTTAGATATCTATCTTTTATGAGAATGGAATTAGATAGAGAAAAATATTTTAAATTTATCAGGTGCCACATATCATTATACTTCCAGATAATTAAAGAAAATGGGGCAAGTATATGATTATAAATCCTATTAATTATTTACATAATAATTAATTTCAAATATTACTTTAATGATAAAAAAAAAACATGTATTTAACATCTATGGATAGAAAGTGTTACTTTTTTGTAAATGAGAAAATGTTTCGAACAATAATGGTGGATCTGGGGGAATACGATGGATGGGGATATTCCAACCATTAAAATAAATATAATAAATGAAATATTAGCTATTTTAGAGACTAATCATGATGAGATATGGTGTGAGCCGTTGGATGGTGATGGGACCGGACCACGCCTAATACGTACAATTCAAGAAAAAAAAAGATAGATGGATTCTGGTCTATCTATCTTAGGTAGACCCTTCATTAAGGATCTGTCATGTGAAAAACGGTATCGTAGTGGTTTCATATGCGATACCACATGTTATATCATTTTTCTACTTGGTAGATCCTCAATGTTGAGTCTACTTGATAGGTAGACCAAGGATGTATCTACCTTTTTACTCCTATTCAAGAGCCATACTTTTATTTAAATGAGAATAATATTCCATCGAAAATGACAAGATTTTTACCATTTTTACTCTGAAAACAAGCTGCCAAAGAAAATAACCTCTCGTTCTTTCTTTTCCTCCCTTTTGTCTTCTTTGATACACTCAAAAGACAGCCAAAGAACCACATCCTCGACCACAAAGTAGCGGTAAAATCAACCATCCAGTCGCTTCAGCATTTTTTATTAATCCTCCAGTTCCCAGATATTCTTGGTTGCTCGAGAGGGATCCATCCGTATTAATTTTGAAGTACATCAATGGTAAAACGAAAATATAATTCCACATAAGATATAATGATTTTTACTATATATAGTACCATGTTTTTACTTTTAAGAACTTGACCTTATAATTATTATTAGGATGAATTAGATGAGAATTGCCCCAGTAAATGTTTTGGATTTTTTTTGGAAAAAGGAGAGAAAAAGGAAAAAAACTGAATATCGCAGTTGAAATATTACCACTCGATGAGAATTGCCCCAGTAAATGTTTTGGAAATTTCTAAATATATTTTCCATGTAAATTTTATGTGTTTTTAATTCTAAGTAAGGGCTACTGTGGCTCAATTTATTAGGTGATTGATACTGTGGTTAGTGGTCGATGGTCAACGTAGATTTTCTTTTTGTTTACCGGTTACATAGAAACAACAGATTTTTCAAGTCCCAAATCGCCATATTTATTTTACTAATTTGACAGACTTTTATTACTTTTTGTCCTTCTTCTCCTTCTTCTTCTTTAATACAATAATTCACGCTTATATGCAGCTGGATTTCGTCCTTATGGATAACGTAGATTATGACAAGTAGATAACAAGTATATATATATATATATATATATATGTTTTTTTTTTTTTTCGGGAGATGACCGGAATTTGCTGTTCTAAAAATAATGTTTTAATTATGTCCCATGAATAAACAAGTATCACGTGTAAAAAATTAAAAAAAAAATCCATAAAATAATACAAATACTAATTATCACATCATAACACGGCACAAGTAATTATTTATTGGGATAAGAGACAGCATTCACGTCACACCAAATTTTCATACCTCTTGTAGGGTCCTAGAGACATGGTTTGGCAGCTTATCTAGCATTCTTGCTTGACTTGAATATGCCTACTCCTATATATGGTCCTTGATTTGTAAACAGTCAGCATATGAAACTACATCTGTGCTCTTTTTCTTTACTGAATTTCATTTATACATATATATATATATATTACGAAAAACATTCTGTCTTATTAAAAAAAAAAAAAAAAACACAGATTCTAAATACTACAATTGACATTGGAACAGTTTTTAGTGATTTGCAACTGTTACGAACACCAAAGCTATAATTATACCGGAAGGAAAGTCAATCACTATAATCCACTCCAATATTTCTGCAGTATAACTAAGAATAGCTATTTCTCTATTTATGGCGGTTGTGTTGCTAATAAAGTAGAATATGATTTTTGAGTGGTAAAGCATCTGCATCTCTTTTTTCTTCTTCTTCGGTTGATACCAAAAAAAAAAAAAAAAAAAATGAAATGGCAAAAGCTCTGCAATTATATTCAATTTGTTACTAATAAATAACTGAGCTTTATTACAGATGAACAAGTGAAATAAACTTCGACCTTCAAGGTATAGCAACCAATAATCTTATTGCTTCCTTTTTATATGATAAGACTCTACACACTTTGAGATGATATAAATTCCAAAAAGGGTGTGTGTGTGAAAGAAACTTGCACATTCTCAACAGATGTAAAGTTGAAAGTGGCACAGGTTGTTTGTTTGGAAAGGAGTGATGAGCTGAATCCAAGTCTTGCTTTTGCCAAATCAATCTTCTCAAGGTTTTCTTCAAGCTGGTGGCCTCCAATAACTATTGATGTTCTCGGAACTTTTCCGCTGTCCACGAATCCTAAACACATGACATCTTGTTTGACCTGAACCATAGAGTTTGCACCGAAAATCCTCCATATCGCACTCCTCTTGTGCAACACAAGATCAATGGTAGGAACTGCTGGACCAACTCGTGTACTACCCACATTCTTTGAGCTAAAGCATTCCTTGAAAGGCTCAATGGAAGCCACTTTTTGAAGGTATGCTGCCTCCTTTTTGAAGGCAGTCCTTTTTGAAGGCAGTGATAATAGCTTTGTAGATTGATGTCTCTAACACGGTGTAAGGATCGATGGTGCTGATCTTTGTTCCTCCAACAGCATCTTCACCTTGGATACTCAGAAGTGAAGTATTCACTTTAACCGATTTTCCATTAACCAATATGGAGGTGACATTGATGAAATAATCAGTGGAAGGTTGTCCTGAAAAGTATGATCCTGCAGTGCTAACTGGGTTCATGATTAGTGGAGTGTAAATGAGAGATTTAGAGGCATCCACACCAGGGAGGAAAACATAAGGCCCGTCACCAAAGATTACAACCCCATTAGATTTCTGGGAGGAACTCAAGCACATTGCAAATTTGTTAGGAATATTCAAGATCGAAGAGAACTGAGCAGGTAGAGATAAGTTGGATAGACCTAGCCCTGCCATTCCTTGAGCACCCTTAGATAAGCCTTCCAAGAGGGTGTTGTGTATCCCTCCTACATGTAGTATTATTATTATTATTATTTAAAAAAAAAATCGGTGTGAGCAAGATGGCTACATAAATAGCTAAGAGCATGCTAGACTTTGAAAATTCCAACTGTTTTCGTGGAGCAAGCTGGCATTAATAGCCATAAAGATTTCGACAAAAAATAGCCGAAGGAGCCAGAGAATTCTTTTGAATTCTCATAAAATTGTAGCTGGCTCCAATGGGATTTTTTTTTCAACCGACTATGGGAAGTCGTAGCCGAGTTGGCTACGTATAGTAGCCGCCGATAAAAGGTCAAGAATTCTTGAGAATTCATGCCAGCTAAACTTTCCAACAAGCAAGCTGTCCTCTCCTTAAAAAAATTTCAGCCACAAAGCCTAGCTTCCTCCAGAAGATTATAGTCGTAATTTAAACTGACTTTGGAGACGTAATTGGCAAGAAATATTGCCTATATATATGGCATTTGATGCCAATTGCGAAGAAACCCATAAGCTCCATGTGTGTGTCTCCGTTCCGTGAGCTTGTCTTGAGAATTTTTTACGAGTGCAGTGAAAGCCAAAGCAACATTTTGCTTTGAAGGAAATTATTTAGGGAGAGAGATAATTTGTAGTGAGTGATAAAATAGTAAGGATATTTTGGAGTGTTTTGGAAACACTTATATATCACTATTTTAGGTTTATCTCAATTTTTTGTATTGTACCTCTAGAGTATTTTTGTAGAGAAGTATCTCTTTTGTACGCCTACTATTTGTATAGTAGAAGAAATTTTCGGAGTTGGTCCTGTGGACGTAGCCCATTCAAAGGGTGAACCACGTTAAATCATTGGTGCCATTTATTTTTATTTCAGTTGCTTTGCTCGTATTCAATTTATCCGTTATCCGCCTCGCATTTTATTATTTCCACTGTGCCGCTCTGAAACCCCAATAACTGGTATTAGAGCAATGTTTGGGTGAATATATCTACTTATCGTATGCTCTGTGGTTGCCACTAAATTGTGGATCCTCCACATCAAAAAATAAGTTAGATTATTATTCATTCAGTTGAATCATGGAGGCGAAGACGAGCAAAATGATTAATTTAAATGGCACAAATTATCACATATGGAGAAGCAAGATGAAAGATCTTCTATTTGTTATGAAGATGCATTTGCCGGTGTTTAGTACTACTAAACCCGATGACAAGACAGATGAGGAATAGGAGTTTGAGCATGAGCAAGTTTGTGGTTTTATCCGACAATTTGTCGAAGACAATGTGTATAATCACATTTATAATAAGACTCATGCAAGAACACTATGGAACAAATTAGAGGAGTTGTATGCTTTTAAAACCGGCAATAATAAATTGTTTTATTTGACAAGGCTACTCTAGATGAAGTATCGGGAATGTACGCCAATGGCAGATCACTTGAATGATATTCAAGGAATTGTAGAGCAATTGTCAAGAATGGACATAAATTTTGACAAGGAGGTACTCGCTCTTTTAATTCTATCATCCTTACCAGAGTCCTGGGAGACTTTAAAGATTTCACTTACAAATTCTGCATCGAACGGCATAGTCAATATGGAATTTGTCAAAAGTGGAGTCTTGAATGAAGAAATGAGACGAAGAATACAAGGGTCTTCTTCATCAAAGGAAGAAGTCTTTGTTACAGAATCCAGGGGAATGAGTCAGTCTAGAGGTCTAAGGTCAAGGGACAAGAGTAGAGGAATGTCAAATAAATATGCCAATGTTCAGTGCCATCATTGTAAGAAAAAAAGGGCATATAAAGAAGTTTTGCCGGAAGTTCAATCAAGATCAAAAGAAGAACAAAGGCAAAGAACAGAGAAAAGATGATAGCAGTGATGATGAACAAGAGAATATTGTCGAAGAGTTTAACCTTGTCTATGATGATGATGATATGGTCAATCTTGCAGTCCATGAGACAAGCTGGGTAATTGATAGTGGTGCTACCATTCATGCTACATCTCGAAGAGAGTTCTTCTCATCTTACACACCAGGCAATTTTGGTGTGGTAAGAATGGGAAATGAGAATTTTTCTAAAATTGTAGGTAAAGGAGATGTTTGTTTGGAGATAGAGAATGGTACACAATTGGTTCTAAAGGATGTTAGGTATATTCCAGATATGCGTTTGAATCTGATTTCAACAGGCAGGCTGGATGATGAAGGTTTCTGCAATACCTTCTTTGATGGCAAATGGAAGCTTACCAAAGGTTCTTTGGTAGTGGCTAGAGGGAAGCAATTCTCTAAATTGTACTTTATGAAAGCAAAGCTCTCCCAAGATGCTATGAATGCGGTGGAGAATGATAGTACAGTGGAGCTTTGGCATAAACGTCTAGGTCATATGAGTGAGAAAAGTATGACATATTTGGCCAAGAAGAATGCGTTACCTGGATTGGATCATGTTCACTTAAAGAAGTGTGCTGATTGTCTGGCAGGAAAGCAAAACAGGTTTACCTTCAAAAGTTCCCCTCCTTCTAGAATGAAGAATATACTGGATTTAGTACACTTAGATTTGTGTGGGCCAATGACAAAGTCACTTGGTGGTGCTCAGTACTTTATAACTTTCATTGATGATCATTCTAGAAAGACATGGGTGTACCTTTTGAAGTCTAAAGATCAGGTACTAGATGCTTTCAAGCAATTTTTGTCTCTAGTTGAGAGGCAAACTGGCAAAAAGTTGAAGTGCATGCGAACCAACAATGGTGGAGAGTACATTAGACTATTTCATGCTTACTGCAATGAGAATGGTATATGGCATCAAACAACACCTCCAAAGACACCACAGTTAAATGGCTTAGCTGAGAGGATGAACAGGACTTTGATGGAGAGAGTCAGATGTTTACTTTCACATGCAAAGTTACCTAAGATGTTTTGGAGTGAGGCTATATTGACAACAGTTCATGTATTGAACCTTTTACCATGTGTCCCTCTATAGTTTGACACTCCTGAGAGAGTATGGTCAGAAAAGGATGTTTCCTATGATCATTTGTGGGTATTTGGTTGTAAAGCCTTTGTACATGTTCCAAAACATGAGAGGTTAAAGCTTGAGGTCAAGACACGATAGTGTGTGTTTATTGGCTATGGTCAAGATCAGTTTGGCTATAGGTTTTATGATCCAATTCAGAAGAAGCTTCTGAGAAGCCGTGATGCGGTGTTTATTGAAAATAAGACCATTGAGGATATAGAGAAAACTAAAAATGCTTCCAGGTCTAGCAGCAGTACAATAGACCTAGAGATAATACCTCCAACAATGGTGCCAAGAGAGGTTGGAGATGAAGTACAGAATGACCAGCCTGAGACAGGTGATGCCGATGCTCCCCATGAGTTTCCATCAGATGATTCTGATGATGATGGAGTTCATGATCAACCACCATCTTCAATGGGTTCTCCATAATTGAGAAGATCTACTAGAGTTCGACAACCCTCTACTAGATACCTGACAAATCAATATGTATTATTGACTGATGGGGGAGAACCATAAGACTTTAAAGAAGCAATGGATGATGAACACAAAAAGAAGTGGATTAAGGCCATGCAAGATAAGATGAGATCGTTGCATGAGAATGAAACTTTTGAGCTGGTAAAGTTACCAAAATGTAAGAGGGCTTTGAAAAACAAGTGGGTGTTCAAGATAAAGCATGATGAACATAGTTCTCAACCATGATTTAAAGACAGATTAGTTGTTAAAGGATTTAGCCAAAGGAAAGGGGATTGACTTTGATGAGATATTTTCATCAGTGGTGAAAATGACATGCATTCGAACAGTGCTAGCGTTAGCAGCAAGTCTCAACTTCGAACAGATGGATGTGAAAACTGCCTTCCTTCATGGTGATTTGGAAGAAGAGATATACATGGAGCAACCAGAGGGTTTCGTGGTAAAAGGAAAGAGGATTATGTTTGTAAATTGAAGAAAAGTTTGTGTGGCTTGAAACAGGCACCAAGACAGTGGTATAAGAAGTTTGGGTCAGTTATGGGGGAGCAAGGCTACAAGAAAACTACTTTAGATCACTGTGTTTTTGTGCGGAAATTCTCTGATGATGATTTTATTATTCTATTGCTCTATGTAGATGATATGTTGATTGTTGGCCAGAATATTTCCAGTATTAACAGCCTGAAGAAGCAGTTGAGTAAGTCTTTTGCTATGAAAGACTTGGGGCCAGCAAGACAGATTCTTGGCATGAAGATAACCAGAGATAGGGTTGCCAAGAAACTTTTGTTGTCACAAGAGAAGTACATTAAAAAAGTACTTCAAAGGTTTAATATGGATAAAGCTAAAGCGGTTAGTTGTCCTCTTGCTAATCACTTTAGATTGAGTTCCAAGCAGTGCCCTTCTACTGAGAAAGAGAAGGAGGAAATGGACAGGGTTCCATATGCTTCAGCAGTTGGTAGTTTGATGTATGCCATGGTATGTACACGGCCAGATATTGCTCATTCAGTTGGAGTAGTAAGTCGGTTCCTTTCAAATCCTGGAAAGGAACACTGGGCTGCAGTGAAATGGATATTTAGATATCTTAGTGGCACCTCCAAAATGTGCTTGTGTTTTCGAGATGAAAAACCTGTGTTGGTTGGATACACAGATGTAGATATGGTTGGCGATGTTGACTCGAGAAAGTCTACATCAGGATACTTGATTACATTTGTAGGGGGAGCTGTGTCATAGCAGTCATGATTACAGAAATGTGTTGCTCTCTCAACTACTGAAGCAGAATTTATTGCAGCAACTGAAGCTTGTAAAGAGTTTATATAGATGAAAAAGTTCTTGAACGAACTTAGTTTCCACCAGGAGAAGTATGAGCTATTTTGTGATAGTCAGAGTGCAATTCACCTTGGGAAGAATTCCTCCTTTCACTCCAGATCCAAACATATTGATGTGAGATATCACTAGATCAGGGATGTATTGGAGAAGAAGCTATTACGGCTTGAAAAGATCCATACTGATGAAAATGGATCAAATATGTTGACAAAGATTCTTCCAAGGGACAAATTTGAATACTGTCGATTAGCAGTGGGACTGGTGGAGTCCTCTATGTAGTCGGGAGGGGGAGAATTGTTGTGTATCCCTCCTACTGGAGTATTATTATTATTATTTTAAAAAAATCGGTGTGAACAAGATGGCTACATAAATAGCTAAGAGCATGCTGGACTTTGAAAATTCCAACCGTTTTCATGGAGCAAGCTGGTATTAATAGCCATGAAGATTTCGGCAAGAAATAGCCGAAGGAGCTAGAGAATTCTTTTGAATTCTCGTAAAATTGTAGCTGGCTCCAATGGGATTTTTTTTTTCAACCGACTATGGGAAGTCGTAGCCGAGTTGGCTATGTATAGTAGCCGCCGATAAAAGGTCAAGAATTCTTGAGAATTCATGCCAGCCGAACTTTACAACAAGCAAGCTGTCCTTTCCTTGAAAAAATTTCAGTCGCAAAGCCTAGCTTCCCCAGAAGATTATAGTCGGAATTTAAACCAACTTTGGAGACGTAACTGGCAAGAAATATTGCCTATATATATGACATTTGATGCCAATTGCGAAGAAACCCATAAGCTCTGTGTGTGTGTCTTTGTTCTGTGAGCTTGTCTTGAGAATTTTTTACAAGTGTAGTGAAAGCCAAAGCAACGTTTTGCTTTGAAGGAAATTATTTAGAGAGAGAGAGATAATTTGTAATGAGTGATAAAATAGTGAGGATATTTTGGAGTGTTTTGGAAACACTTGTATATCACTATTTTAGGTTTATCTCAATTTTTTGTATTGTACCTCTAGAATATTTTTGTAGAGAAGTATAGTAGAATAAATTTTCGGAGTTGGTCCTGTAGACGTAGCCCATTCAAAGGTGAACCACGTTAAATAATTGGTGCCATTTATTTTTGTTTCAGTTGCTTTGCTCGTATTCAATTTATCCGTTATCCGCCTCGCATTTTATTATTTCCACTGCACCGCTCTGAAACCCCAACAGAGGGATGTGGAACCACAAGTGAAGACCAAATCTGGTACTGAAACGACCTTTCCAGGGTTCTTTCCGTTGGTGGATTGAATGGCTGCAATGTCTCTTGCCATCTGACCGCCAGTGCTTGTCCGTATGAAGGGATTATAGGGGATGTGATCACAAGTGTTGTTATGGCATCCAGGATTCGGCGAAGGATAGCAGTCGACGGCACAGGCACCGGATAGAGAAAGCTGGCATACGGTGGACTCACAGGGGACACTTTTATAAGATGATGAAACGTATCCTTCGCAATTAATCCAGGGGAATTGGCCTCCTACATCAACAGTAAGTTTGACAGGAACTAGGGGTGTTCTTTGTCTGATTTGTGTTGTGTATTGAAGAGTTGAGGAATCCTTGGAGACAGGAAGCAGCGGTGCTTTTGGTTTGAAAGTTTTGGTGGCTTGAGATTGGGAAAAGATTAGAGTAATGAAAAGGGAGTAAAACAGTAGAGAACTACAAAGAGAACAAGCCATTGGAAGAAATTTTCTATAGATTGTAAAGGACTTCTGATTGGTGAGGAAGTCCAGGGAAGTCTAGTGGGTTTTTATAGGCAATATTATAGACCATGTGGTTTTAGATAAATGAATTTCTAATATGCCTGGTTGGCAATGAAAAAAAAAGGAGTCTTTTAATATTATGCCTTTAAATGTTTCCGGAGAATGTCTGCTTCTTTTGAGTGGATTCTCATTTCCAGGAAACTCAAGTTGTATTAATTTATACAGAGCCAACTAATTATGTTTGGTTTTCTTCTTAATTAATGATGAAGCAAAATTATGCACCGACCATGTAAGACCATAAAATAGCGTCAACTGCGGACGACGAGGATTAGTAATTTTAATTTTTATGTATATAATTTACAGCAGATTAGGTTTTTAAAGCATGGATAAAAAAAATAAAAACAAAGATAACTAACGAAAGGATAAAACTTACACATTTGAGATGTGCATTTAAGGTAGGAAGGCTTCAATGAAAATTACATTCCTGGCGCCACGCATTACATGTAATATAAATATATACTAGTGATTTTTAAACAGCGTATGAGTAGTGATTACTTTAGAAACTACTCATTACCCTATATATAGGGTGAAACATATGTCTATCATTTTTGTAAAAAAAAAATTATATAAATGTAAATTATATAAAAAATTACTAAATTACTATCTTTATGTGCATGTTAGATAAACGATTCAAGATTTTATATATGTATAGCATGTTAAAGGCTAAATACAATGGCAGTGCTATGCAAAACTTTTAAAAGTTGGCATGTCACAAATAGGGTGTGCAATACTGCTTTGGACCTGTATTTCACGTTCAATGTGAAATATATTTCGCACCTAGATTGCACATCTAACAAGCGATAAACATATAATTTTGCCTTATATATATGCGATATAGCAATGGTATTTGTATATATATATTTTGTAATTTGGATTTGTATAATTTTTTTAAAAACAACGATTAACATGTAATAATCTATGATACATATGTTAAAGGGTCTGTTTGGATTGGCTTTTTTCCGCCAGATACAGACACTTTTTCAAACTTTTTGCTAACAAATTATTTATCAAGAAATAGATATAGATAAAAAAAAGTTGACAGTTCTCATCAAAAGATCAAATAGAACAAAAATAGATAAAATTTAGATACAAATCAGATATATTTATACATATCATTTTAAAAAAGATACAGATACAGATGAAATACAGACAATCCAAACAGACCCAAAATATAATTAGTAATTACTTATTAAGTGTATATATACAACCAAACCGATTCTATATTTTTTGAACCAGGAGGTGGGTACCATTTGATTGCCAATAAGGTGGCACCTGACCATCACTTGTAAAATTCCACTAAGATTGTTCTTTAACAGTGATGATACAAGTTTAAATTTCTTTTTTCTTTTTAATTAATATAGATATTGAGAGAGAGAGAGAGAGAGAGAGGGAGAGAGAGAGAGGGAGAGGGAGACCTAACCTTACATATAATAAATACAAATTGTATATATATATTTACATTATAGTCATATAAAAAATTTAGCATCAACCATATGTATTTGTTTCAGCTACACTGCTAGATCTAATCTTTTCCTTGGGAAAACAGGTAAGAGCATGAGATATTAAATTTATTCACAATACATTTAAACAATGCTAGATTCCCAAGAATATAAAAATTATATTTCCTAAAAAAGGCGAAAGAGAACAACGTGCTTAAGAATATATTCCTCGGTTTTACGTCGTAGATATTAATAATGGTTAGGTGTAGTTTACAGTAGAAGCAACAATACTTCAGGATAAAAGAAACTGCCTTTATCTGTTTCTTATCTCACGTACTTTCATGGTAGCTAGGGATTTTTCATTATGGGTCTCTTGACCTTTCCTACCCAGGTGAGGCACATTATTGTTGTATTTTTTTTATGTGTATTATGCTCACGGAAACCAAACCAATCTACCAGCTGTTTGAATCATTACGAATTTATGCCTATAAGAAATAAGCAAATGATCTTTCATTGTTAAGTGGTGAATGTGTTGTAAGTCCTACTAAAACATACAGGGCAAAATAAGTTAAATGCCACAATGTAATTCGGTAACATAAAATAAAAAAGTATTTGGAAGATTATTCTCTAAGAATGTTGATTAAAGGAATAGCAATTTAGTTATTTCACGATTGGGAATATTATTTAAAAAAAAGGGTCTATTTTATTCAAAATATTATTCCATAATGAATTCCTTGTGGACTATGTATAGTCTTTTATAAATCAAATAAGAGATTATCAATTTTGTCGTAACAAAAGTAGAATGACAATTCTACTGTTAAGGTACTTAAGATAATACTCTATGGGAGGAACCTTACTTTTTGAGGTTCTTCACTATTATTTTAAGGTTCTTTTACTTTTTGAGAATTCTTTGAGAAGAACTTAAAATGCTATTTCCTTTATCTAAATTTTTAACAAATGTTGGGATAATTAATCAACTAGAATAATAAATAGATAATATTTTTTTTATGTTTGGCTAAATTACATCATAAGGTGGTATTAGTGTTTGAAAGTAAGTTCATAAGGTGGGATTCTTAACAAATTGACGCGATATTCAAGAGGCAGAGATCCACAGGCTTTTAAACGAGAGTCTCGGAACGAACGTTCAAAAAAAAAAAAAAAACACGAGTCTCCACAAAACTAGGTAAATATCACGCAAGTGTAGTCTTTTATAATTTTATTCCCCTCTGTTACTCTCTAAAACTGGTGAGAGAATAAAAACTGGGAAGTCTTTTGTGCTCCTCCGTTGCTCTCCTAACCTGTTCTGGTGAATCTGGTCCCACAGTTTAAAGTCGTAAACCTCTCCGGGCTAAGTCTTCTGCCTGTGCGGTGAACCGCGTAATATGAATAGTCATACGAGCATATTGGCGGCTACCGCGTAGCGAGGAGTGAAAAACAAATTACATATGCAAAAATTGGATTTTCAACTATATACTATGCTCCAGCAAATATAATTGCATTTTGATAAATTTCAGGCACTGGTAAAAAAGGTATTTAATTAAATGGGATAGAGACAAGGTGGTCATAGTTTCTTGATTTTAGATTCTAACTGGAGGAAAACGAACCAGCAGAAAGAAGTCATATCCATTGGTGATGAGTTACAATTCATTCAATGACTCTTGAACCATGGAAAACTCCTTAATATGGGACACAACTTTGCCACGTAGGTAGCACCTATCCATAACAAAACCAGATCAATAGCCAATTATGCTAGGTATTATAGATACATCGGCAATAGGAGGTCTCGGTAATACCACATCAAGAGTCAATTTGCCACTAGGCATATGTGGTAAGGTATTAATTCCCAATGGTGCTTCTGTAAAAATCATGACAGCAGTAAATTCAGTAGTTTGCTGCCTCTACACTACTATTCTCTCCACAATACTACCATACCATATCATAACACTCCTCCAATATACGTAATCATCTATAATACTCCAATGAATGATAACAAATATTTCAATCTCTATCATAGGCAAAAGATGACTACAATAGTTAGGAATACTTCTCAATCACAATAATAGATTGAAATAGTACAATTGGAAATAGGGAAAAAGAGTATGATAAGACCTGGAATGATTTGTAGCTCATGGTGTAAACAATAGATGCACTAAGTTTAGCGCTTGAATGTTCGATTGCGACTCATCTAATTCTTCTCCTGACATTAAAGAATGTGGTTCAACTTCCACACCGCATACCACACCATCTTGACCATCCATCTTTTCTATGCATTGATTTTTCTTGCATTCATCAAGGATCTCATCTTTTCCTTCCACAACCGATCGGTTTGCTCTACTTGATTTTCTTGGGCATCCTTTGCTACTGAATGTTTCAACAGTTTTAATTCCCTTAATGCGCTAGAAAGAGAAATATACATCTTTGCTGACAATGCAGCTTGGATAGCTTCTCCTAAGTTTGGGAATCTTCAAGAACCCAATCTCTTGGCAATGTCATAACCGAGACCTTTCACAAATTGTGCAATGATATGTGCTTGAGACTCATCCACTTCACACCATCTCACAAGCACCCTATATTCTATTACATATTCATCAATACTCATTTGTCCCCACTTTAATGCTAGCAAATATTCATATTGCTCATCTGGGTAGGAAGGTGGAACAAAATATTTTCTCATTAATATTTTCATATGATCTCATGTGATGTCCTCTTGATAGCCACCTGATGTCTGATGTAGCATAACACTTTGCCACCATAATCTTGTAAATCTTGTAAACTTCTTAGTAATTGCATATCTCAATTTACAGCTAGGTTGTGCAAATTTCTCAACAACTGAAGTCACTTAAAACTCCTAATCTAAATACTTTCTAGAAGAAATGAAGCCATCTAATCCCGGTATGTTCATCTCTGTCTCCTTAGAATTGCGTGCTAGGTTTATTCTCATAATAATATTGACTATCCACATCTCCTTATGAGTAAATACCAATTGTATCATTCACAGGAATTTTGTCAAACACTTGGTGTGCGTAATGTTTTTCTTACTTCTAATGTAGATTCAAGTATCACAATACCCCAATATAACTACAATGCTCCAACAAAACAAGCTACCAACACAATGCAATCACAATCATAACTCAATGGAATCACTATGAATTACAAACTTGGTTCATGCATTTCATCGAATACCTTGTATGCACACTTCCAAACACATAAGAACACACCATAAGCAAGCCTCAAATCCACAAATACTTCAGTACAATGGCAGCAACAACAACAACAAAACTAGATTCTATAACCTTAATCTCCTACTTCAAATATCAAAATCTAAGATTTCAACAATAATCACAATGCACTTAGGGTTTTCTATTCAACACTTACCCTTATCGTAACCTGGCTTTGATACCAAAAGATGATATGCTTTAAGCTCGTATTATGATGTAGTAGGCCTTAAAACTTGATTTGCAATAAAAATAAAGATATGGATGGCATATTATCGAATATTATGTACCGGTAACAACCTAAACTACACTCTCTCACACTTGATATGACATACAAGAAAGATTGAGTGGTTGTTTGCCACAATCACAAATAGATTGATAGAATTAGGTATTTTGCTCTCAAATAGAAAGAAAAAATAAGAGAGTTTAAAGTTGAAATGTCTGGCCTAGGGTGTTTTAAGTTAGGATGAGTATTTATATAACTCTAACATAATGGCATAATTGTAAATAATACAAATTTACAAAAGGAGCTTTTCGTGCAAAAATAGAGCATTGATCACGCCTTGCATCATGGGTGTTATCTCCTGTCACGCCCCCCATCATGGTCATATCACAGGCCGTGATCTCCTCTGAGTAAAATTTCAATATTGATATGGCTTAGATCACAGGCGTTATTCAAGATAATACTCATCATCACGAGCGTGATGTCACTTGTGATCTCTCCTATTTCCTCCTTGTCTAATCATAGCTTGGATCATGGTCGAGATGGGCTTACTTCTTTCACTTTCTTCACATTTTCCTTCTAATTTCCTACAAATTGACTCATGACCATTTGTATAGTATATCTCATATTCATATAGAAAATCATACTCATCTTCTTGAGCCAAAATCCTCATCTTAAATTTTTGATGTGATCTTGATAATCCATGAAGTAATTCTCCTTCTCATACGTGGATTTGTCAAGGATCCCTTGAGTTAGTCCTTGACTTCCTTTGATGCGAGCTTTGGCAATATATCTCGGGGATCGATTCCTATCATTGGGGCTTAAATAGGCTACAATGCTACATTTGAGGAGGAGGTGAAGCTAATCTTTAGTAAACTTGTAAATAGTAAATGGTGATGACAACATCCATGCAATGAAAGAATAAGATCATGAGAGGCTTGATAGAAGGATGATAATAAAATGTTTAGATTTAAGGAGTGGAAATAACAAAAGAATTATGTGGGTTTGAATTTAAAAAACAAAAGAAATATAATATGAATCATTTGAGAAGAAATAAGAACAACGTGGAAAGTATAGAAATTGTAATAATGTGAATGTAGGAATTGAAGAAATATGATTGTTGCCTTAGTGAATAGGAAATGTAGGAGCACAACCAAAAAAAGAATTGTTGGAGGAATTAAAATAACCCTTGGGGAATTGAAGATATTTGATATAGGAAAGAGCTATAGATAGAGAAAAGAACGTAAATACCTAAGGTAAAATATATATAGTAATAAAACAGTAATTCTGGAAGATATGAGGAAAAGTTTTAGAGTAGAGAATTATAACAAATGAAATTGATATATGGAAGGTTAAAAAGTTGAAGAGGAATGAAGGGGGATGATTAAGGAGGACCATTAGTGAGATTAAAGAAGTATAAAGATCACAATGCTATAAATTCGAATTGAAGAGTGAGATAGCTGGTTTAGTAGCTAAAGTAATATAAGTTTACAATCAAAATGAGATCTTTTGCTGAGAAATAGATTCAAATAAGAGTAGGCCGATACCTAATCCAAGTGTAGAATAATCATATAATCTAATAACATCATTGATAGATTTATAGAGTAATGATTATGGAGGCAATGTGCAATTGGGAAGTTGATTATCAAGAAAATATTGGAACACTAGAAGTAATGATGTTGAAGGAAGGTTTAGAAGTCATTTGTTGATTTTAAGAGATTTATCAATTGCCAAAAGTGTCAAGCTTTAGTCCTTATCTATATATTGGTGGCAGATATAAAAAATATATATATTATCAGTTGAGAAAATGTGTTAGAAGTGGCATAGTACATTAATGAATGTCTTAGGATTAGGTAAGTGACACATGAATATCATAAATTAATTTTGACATAGGACAATAGTGGTAAAAATTAAGTTAATTAATAAAAATGCAAATATCAAGGTATCATATGAAGTATCAAATCAACATGATGTTTGATCTTTAGAGTTTAGTGTTGAAACCATAGATGTAAGATTTTCAACCATATAAATGTCGAATGAGGAATTTGATTTAGAAATTATGTGCAAGGAAGGTTTTCAATATGAAAGATGATAAACAAAGGCAAGATTTAGGATAGGCTTTGCTAATAAGTTTGATTGAAATTCTTGAAGTGTATCATGTAGTTGTGGAAGAAATATACCAAATATGTATAGTAAAAGTTAGGAATTATGGAGGAATTGACTAAATTATATTCTAGTTAGCAGGTATAGTTGTACGGAAAAGTGAGGGAAAGAGTTTTGGAAATAGGTGGATAAGGTGTAAGCAATTAGTAATTAAGTAGAAAACAAGTTACATGTCAAAAAGTAGATAAAAGCATGGATCAAAAGAGCTAGAAACAAGGATTAACAGAGTTACAATGATCCAAGTAACTTTTGAGGAAAAAAGTTTTTTTTTAGGAAAGAAGAGATGTAATTTAAAATAAAATAATTTATAAAGAAGGGTAAGGAAATGTCATTAGGGATGTAAAAGGGCGGCTTATCATAGGGTTCTTGACTCATTCGATTTGTTTAAAACCCTATAAGGTTTTAAGATTGGGTTTGGATATATAGTAAAAACCCTATAGGATTATAGTATAGGGTTTGGATCATATAACAAACCCAATGAATATTTGATAACCGATACTATAATTTAAAACAATAAATAAATAAAGAATTACTAAAGGGGTAAGGAGAGGAAAAGAGACATGCAAAAGCTACCATCTTTTCTATCTCCTAATGATATTTTTTCTTTAGAACTTTTCATTATATTGTTCGATGTCTGTTATATTTTAGCCCTCATAGGAGATTTAATTAATTTAATTTTATTCTCAAAATGTTATGTCATTGTTTATGTCTCATAAGTAATATATTTATGTGTTTAAATATTAAATCATGAATAGTCTGCCATATATTCTATGTATTCCACATACATCTTTTCATTTTTGAATGTATGTCAGAAGCACCGGGTTCTCTTAAATTTATTATTAAAATTGAAAAATAGGTTGAAAAAAAATATAAGGTTGTGGGGTAGGGTTCCGGGTTCTAAATTAAACCCTATAGGATGGGTTTAAATATAGTATGAAAACCTTGTAGGGTCATAGGCTCAGGATTAGTAAACCTTATAGGATAATGGGTCGAGTTTTTGGTTCATATGATCCATCTGAAACCTAACTCGGTTATATCCCTAAATGTCATATGTTATTTTATGAGAGAAAAAAAGTCTGTCACAATAAAAACTTGGTAGTATTTGCCCACAAATAATCTATGTGCCATTTCTTCTTAATAGTTACACTTATGATCCTTAAGCCGTAAAAGGCTTCTTTTGATAGAATCTCCATTGAAGGACCATCAAGAAGCTAGAAATCAAGGTAAGTTGCTCTCTTTTCTTATCCTTTGGTTGTCTTAAGAGGTTTCTTTCCCTAACCCGTGCTTTCAGTGTTAAGGTGTTCATGTTTGGGGGGAAAAATCAAGAAGAAACCCTAATTTCTTATTATTTGTGGTGGTTGTTGATTGCAAAAGAAGAGAAGGTAATTGTTTGATTGTAGGTAATATGTTTATAAAAGCCTTTATAAGTTGATTAGTTGTATTTTGGAGTTGTCTGGCTTAGAATCAAGGAAGGGATGTTTTTAGAGTTTTTTTTTTTTTTTCGTGTTTTGGAGCAAAGAGAGATACGAAAGGGGTCACAGCTGTTGCATGAACCTATCACCACCCCAACCACGAGCCATGATCTCCTTGAAAGTTATGAGTTTTTAGCTAATCACGGTTATGACAAAGGCTGTGAAGCCTATCACCACCCCACCATGAGCATGATCTAAGAAGTGATAGTGTTGTCTTTTCCTACCGAGCCTATCATGCCCTCCATCATAGGTATGATCAACAGTGGATATTGTAACCTTGTTTTTATCTTTATTTTGACCTTCTTAAACATTTAAACCCTTGGCTTAATGTCTAGTAAACCTAAACCTAAGTAAGCAGGTATATTTAGACCTAAAGCAGTAATAGTTCTCAATTAATTAGGAAGCTAGATAACCTTAGAAGTATATTTTGTTTCTAAAATCAAGTAATGAGTTAGTATTTGTTATATGTGATCACATAATTCCAATTTTGTTTGAGTTAGCTGTTCTGAACGTTGTATCAGTTATGTCCTTACCTTGGTTGTTGCTTGTGGGTGTAGGCTTAGAAACTGCAAATGAACTTAACAATATCTTGTTTGAAATTGTTTGTTGCTTGTGCTTGGTTGGGTCTAGTGGACTGGGAGTACTGGTATCACTAGGACGATACCCTAATGATCTATGTGTGTCATTCTCTCGAGTGAAGTTGCACACAAAGAGGATTTCGATAGTTTAGGAGTGGTACAAGTATGGTACCTAAGATGATAGGGAATACCCAACACCAATATATATATATATATATTTAAGTATCTATATATGCACATATGTATTTGCTTGTCATGAAGTCATGAGTTTACTCCAAGTTTATGACTAGTTGTAAATGGTTCTAAACTAAGTTAGTTGTTTGACTAATCAACAGATAATAAATGTGACTATTGCATGTATTACTATGTTGCATGTGAATATATATGTTGTTTATTCATGTGCATGCGGGTATGGTTTGGCATATTGGGCTTTGCATTCATTCCCTTTTATCCTTTTAGAAGCAGGTGGTGAGCTTGTGGTTTTTACATGGATCATGGGGAAGATGATGATAGAGCCGACTTTTCAGCTGATTACTAGATGAATAAAGATTTGAGATAGCTAGAGTTGTAGACTTCTGAAGTTTAAATATTTATTATAATTCTTTTACGTTACGAGACCTTTCCTTATTATGTTTCTAAGTTGGATTTAAGTAGGCGCTTGGTTTATGCCAACTGTGTTTTATGATGTTTTCATTATTGACATCAATGGATATAGTGAAACCTTAATTAATATGACATGTTGGAGTTATGTTTGGTTTTATTATGGTTTTGTAGGATCTCAGCCTTAGCATGTCTACCTCTAGTGAGGACACATGGTGGGCTGATAACGCACTAAGTTTAAGGAGTCACAGTTTCATTACCAGATTTGGTCTTTGCTTTTGGTACCACTTCTCTCTTGGAAGGCTTATCTATGGGTGCTCAAGGAATGGTCGAGCTAGGTTTATCTAACTTATCTCTACCTACTCAATTTTCTTCGATCTTAAAAGTTCCTAACAAATTTTCTTTGTGTTTGAGTTCCTCCTGGAAATCTTATGGGGTTATAATCTTTGGTGATGGGCCTTATGTTTTCCTTCTTGGCATGGATGCCTTTAAATCTCTATTTACACTTCGCTAACCATCAACCCCGTTAGCGCTGTAGGTTCATCCTTTTCAGGACTACCTTCTATTTATTATTTCATCAATGTCACCTCTACATTGGTTAATGGAAAATTAGTTATAGTAATTTCTTCACTTCTTAGTATCCAAGGTGAAGATTCTGCTTAGGGAACAAAGATTAGCACATTCGATCCTTACACCATGTTAAAGACATCAATCTACAAAGTTATTATCGCTGCCTTAAAAAAGGAGGAACCATGCATTAAAAAAGTGACTTTCGTTAAACTTCCAAGGGATGCTTTAGTTGAAAGAATGCAAGTGACACACAAGTAGGTCCAATAGTTCCTACAATTGATCTTGTGTTGTATAAGAAGAGTGTGGTATTGAGGATTTTTAGTGCAAACTCTATGGAACGGGTTAAAGAAGACACCATGTGTTTATGATTCTTGGATGTTGGAAAAGCTCCAAAAACATCTATAGTTATTGGAGCTTGAAGATAATCTTGTAAAGATTGATTTGATAAAAGCATGGCTTGGATTCAACTCCTTTGTCCTTTTCAAACAAACAATATGTGCTAATTTCAATTTTACATCTTTTTAGGAAGTGTGCACAAGTTTATTGCAAACACCTTTTTTGATATTTATATAATTTCAACTTTCAAGTGCGATGAGTCTCGTTATTTAAGTAAAAGCAACAATGGAAGTTGTTATACCTTGAAGAGCCAAATTTATTTTACTTTTTCACCTAAAATAAAACTTAATAATTTAGCACCAAATTTGAAAAGAATTTTAGAGCTAATAAGTAATTTATGTAATTATGAGGATCAATTAATTGTATATTATAGAATATTTAATTAAGGTAAGAAAATAAGACTTTTTAAGTAAAAGTAATAATTCGGTTATTGATGGTTAAGACTTAAAAAATTCATCTTTATGAGCCTTTAATTATAGGTTAATCTCCTGATCGTAGCATTTGACAGATTGAGTTCCCAAGAGTTGGTATTCCTAATAAGTTGACTCGGGAAAGTAATATGTTGGACTGGGCTTAGGAGGTCTGTGATCCATATTTGATCATCAACAAATATAAATATAAAGATATCTTAAAAAAGAGATAATTTATTTGAAAGCAAATTAAAAATACACCAAAAAACTGTTGATAATAAGTAAACAAATTATGTAAATTAAACAAAGAAAGCATTTTAACAAAATATGTGAGTTGTCTCATATAATGCATATGGGTCCAAAAGGTTATTTAATTGCTGAAAAGCAACCCTTGTCGTATATCCTTTTAGTCGCTTGTTATCTTAATAGGCTCTAAACCTTTTTCAATGGATAATTTGACGCTATCAGGAATCAGCTGCGTCTTTCTACTAATTGTTGGCCACTTCATCTCCGGTTTTGAAGCATTATCTTTGATATTTTTCACTAGTTTCGAGAATCCCTTCACCATAAGTGCTTCTTGGGGAAGATCGGTATTCACAAAGTGCTCACTTGGTTTGTTTACCCAACCTGTCACAGGTTCATTAAATCATGAAGCCGAGGATTTGATGAAGAAAGCTTGTTTCTCTTGGAAGGGGACGATGAAGTCATGAGCATGCAAAGATCGTTTTGATCCAATAGCGGTCATACTCATTGTCAAATGAGACGAAAAACAGCAATGGAAAATTGCCACATGTCCATCTTCCCAATATAAAGCCGCTTCACACGACATAATCACACCTGATTTGTTGAGAACAGGATCAGGAAGGGCTGTCACTGTCTTAGGAAGTTGATACTCGTGTGCCCAAAGGATAGCCCTAATGCAATACCACCCTGCATCTCCAAGAGCACCAAGTCCGTCGAGGTTCTGGCTTTACACGAATGTTGTTGGCCAAGAAGTCAGCATCACTGTCTCCAGGCATTGTGAAACAAGCGTGCATCTGCAAGATATGTAGACTTACCTTTTAAAGCAATAGATTCAACAAATAAAACCTAGGTTGTAACATGTTTAGTGTTTAGTTAATAAACATCAAATTTCTTGAATCAAATTGATGTCCTCGGATGGTGCATTTCCATAGTTCCATTTATAACCATGGAAACCAAAAATAATATAATATTCATTTGGCTGCTAACATGTACACATGGCATGTAATGCATATTAGATTTTTCACTAATATGACCAATAGCCACAAATAACCATGGAGAGAAACAAAACTTAAATTAAGTTACCAATCTAAGCGAACCAAAATGGCTCTGATCAGAGAGAAACTCCTTGATTGTAGCAGTTCTAGGATGATGAATCCACATAGTTCCATCCATAAATTGTACATCATTTTCCACACATGCCTCAATAATAGCATCAAGCTCGGAAACATTCAAAGCCACGGGCTTCTTCAGCAGCACATGCTTCTTCTTCTTTGCTGCCTCCATTGCCTAGTGGATGTGGAGACTAGTGCGCAAGGGCATGTATACGGCATCGACGTCTGGGTTGTTGAGAACATCGTCATAGGCGCCGTATATAAGAACCTCTTCAGATAAGTTATTGTCGGAAGCGAATTTGTGGGCTTTTTGTTGTGAACGACTGCCTACAGCAAAAAGGGTGGCATTGGGAGCTAAGCTTATGGCTCGTGTGAGCTTATATGCAATCGCGGCGCAACCCAGAATGCCAAATTTGATTTTTGTGCTTGTTTCCGCCATTATTGAATCAAAGCTAAGTTATGCGGGTATTTTAGGTGTTTGAAGTCACTGTGACGGCATGAGTGATGATGGACAAAAAAGGTCAATGTATATAAGAGTACAAGCACGTGAAATCTAGGAACATTAATCATATTTTGGTATGTTACTTACGTTTAATGATTCTCTTATTCTTATTTTCACTTAAATTAATTCTAATCCTTATATTCATGATATGTTTTCTTTGGTGATACCCGATATTTTTCGCATATTTAGTGAATGTGAATAAGAAAAAAAAAAAAAGAAAAGAAAGGTAACTAAAGATATCTTACCCACTTTGCTCTTCTTCTCTCGATTTCTGACCGATGGTGCATATATATCATCCCACCATTCGCCCAATGTCACCTCATTAAAAATGCTAGGTATAGATTGATAAACGTGAACAAAGAAGTACAGGCCAATCATATAGAAAAATAACTATCTTATTTGCTAAAAGTCTTCTTATTTCAGAGAAAAGTACGAACAAAAAATGTATTTTTTTAAAAAGAACACTAGTAAGATAGAATTTAGAAAAATTGCAAATAATCTTCTAACTTTACCTTTGGTATGATACAAAGTGATATATTAAATATTTTAATATTATGTTTATGGTTGAGGATGGAATCTACCTGTGTGCATGATGGGACCTCATAATCTTCTAACTTATAAATGTATTTTAATACTCATTAACTCTTATAAAGTGATAATAATAGGCATTTGAACTTTTTTCTTTTTATGAAAAAAGGAATTGAGATCAAAGTTTAGATGGTGTTGAAATATACTTTAACAAATTAAAAAGAATTTTTTTATATTATGATTAAAGTTTGGAAGTTATTTATAAACCCCAAAAATATTTATGTCTAAGATTATTCACATTTGATGGGTCCTTCATAAGCTCGAGACCAAAGTTTAGGAGGTGTTAAAATATGCTTTAACAAATTTAAAAGAATTTTTTATATTAAGATTAAAGTTTGGAGGTTATTTATAAAGTCCAAAATTATTCTATCTGTGTCTAAGATCATTCACATCTGATGGGTCTTTCATAAGCTCTTTAAGATGACACATCAATACTTTAAGGAATTTTCCTCCCAAATGAACTCATCACTTTATCTGTAAGGTTCCTTATATAGGTTTCTCTACATCTTTTTATACTTTTGTGGGTTTTTTTACTTTATACAATATCTTACTTTTATAAAATAATAGTAAAATATTTTGAAAGAACTTACTTTTTTAGGTCATTCAGAGTAAACTCCAAAGAATTGAAGGAACTCTATATAATCTCTAAGAACCTCAAAAAGTGAGATTTTTCACATGGGACCTGTATCAAGGACCTTAGATGTGGATGCTCTAAGAAGTATTAAAGCATGATTTGCAACTTTAATACAAATACATGAATATCAATATCCTAAGGATTTTTCCCCCTGAATTTTTCTAATATAATTTTGAATGCACTATAGTAATAAAGCCCGTGACAAGGACCTTGGATGTAGATGCTCTAAGAAGTGTCAAAGCATGGTTTGCAACTTTGATAGGTGAATATGATCAATATCCTAAGGATTTTCTTTCCTGAAGTTTCCTAATGTATTTATAAATGCATTATAGCAATAAAGCATATAAGATGTGGTTTGTTTCCATCTCCACCACTATACTTTTATATAAAAACGTAACATTTAAAGTACGTTTTCCACTTAATACCCTTGTGCTACATTCTTTTTCTAAAAATGCAATTGTCACATGCATTTAAGGGAAAATAGCTAGAACTTAGTGAATACTCGAACATTACTCAGACACTTTTTAGAAAAATTATACAAATGGTGTGCAATCTTAATCATCTAAAATTAAATAAGCAGTTTCACAAATATTAATGTCAATTAATTAAGTACTATAAGGTTAATGCTAAAGGTTTCCTAGACCCTCTAGTGGGTCACCTAAGCATTTGAGATGGCCACGGTCTTGTATCTGCTTTTTATTATTCTCTTATAGTCATCCAACCGAGTGTCATCTTTATATTACTACTCTTAAGGTCATGTGTGGCCACTTTACTTGGATTTGCTACATCTAGAAATTTATTACCATACTTATACTCTTTTACTAATAATTCATTATCGGGTTATTTTTCTAAATAAAGTAATTTCAATATTTGATACTTGAATTTTATTTATTTTTACAATTAGCTACTTGAAGTTAAAAAGTTTGAATTTGGTATCCTATCAACTTTTGCAATTAATTACTTAGAGTTTTGTTAAATTTTTCAATGAGCAACTTAAATTTTGCCAGTTTTTGTAATTAATAAGTACCCACTTGGTACCATAAATGACTTTAGAAAAAGTTATAATTAATACTTTTAAACATGGCATAGTTAATTTCACAAATAGGTAAAGTTTAAGTATTAAATATGATTACCCTTTTAAATATGATAGGAGTAAAGTTTAGAAAATACAAGTTTAGTTAGGTATGACAGATAACAACCTCAAACTTTAAGCATCAAATTTGACAAATAAAAGTTTTATTGGACATATATCTAGCAACTTAAATTTTAGGAGTAAAATTAAAAAAAAAAAAGATTTATAAAATTTAGATAGCAGTTTTGATATTATCCCATACTGTAAATAAGAACGTATGATACCCCTAAACTTCCATCTCCAAACTTTTCTAAAAATATTTCATCATACCATGCTAAATTTAGATTTCAGGACCGCATGCTGATAAGTACTACTAGTATTTTTCATTATTTACACTAACTAATTACCATCTACTTGTGGATTTGACAATCAAACTGAATCTCCGCATATGCTTATTACACTAATTAATTATCCTGGCAATTCTGATATATATATATATATATATACACACACACACACTACAAACCTCCTCTATTATATGTTCTTACGAATATGTTGCAATTCTGACGCTAATAATTAAATAATTTAGAGATAAAAAATTTTTATCACAAAATATTTATCTTTAAAAGTCAATTTTCTTATAGTACAAATACTTTTTATTGCTATGGATAAGAAGGAGAGCAACATTAATTTGATGGAAATTGAGATGAAATAAATAGGAGACCTATTTTGTTAAAAGAATTATAGTTAAAAGAGAGAAAAAAAAATCAAGTATGAAAATATGTCTGTAATATTAATTTTAAATCTATACTAATAACAATAATATTTCAGAACACTACGGCATCTTATATAAAATGTAGTAATTCTTTGTTGATATATAATGATTCTAAGTAATCACCATTTAATTGATCATATATATGTGTTTTTTTCCAGAAGGGAACCAAGATAACAAAGGGACTATGGAGTCAAACACCGATCACAAATAGTTGAGAATAAGATAATGGAAAAGGAACTCATGAATTTATGTGGAAAAAACCAAATTAGGAAACAAAAATCCTACGTTGTTTTATCGTTTTTCTATTATTTCCTTGTATATATATATATATATATATTATATCTATATAGCATAGTGGTGCTAAAAAAAATAATGAAAAAAAAAAAACTCTTTGCTTTGAAAAAAAGATTGGTAGTCTCTAGACTACATATTTTGACAACATCATCGATTGAAGGTGTATCAACTAGGAATACGAGACTACAGTGATCTCATATATAGTACCATAGTGGTTCTACATGCAGTACCGTAGTAGTCCTACATTTAGTATTGCATGCAGTCCCATTTTCCTATTCGACATACCTTCATTAGAGAGTGTGGCTAAAAATAGGTAAGCAAAGGTTCTGCCTATCTTTTACCCACCTTGAAAAAAAAAAAGATAGATAATCTCTATAATAATTACTTGTCTTTTAGATTTGAAAGTAGGGCTGCAAATGAGCTGAACTACTAGTAAGCTATTCAAGCTCGATTAGTAAATAAGCCGACTTTAAGTTTAAAGTAAAGCTCATTTATCCAAACGATCCAATCTCAAGTTTTGATTTAGTCTTGTGAGCCAACTTGTGCACTAGCTCACTGATAGACTTGTTAATAAGGCTGTTAACAGATTTTTGAGTTATGTATATGTGATATAGTATATGTAACTATATAATTAAAATAACTAAAAACTAATTTTTATTTAATATTTATGTATATATATTTTTAGCAACATATATATATTATTTTTTATTTTGAAAAAAAATAATACAGGCTATCTAAATGAGTCGAGATTGAGCTTTAATTATAGGCTTAATAAAAAGCTCGACTTGGCTCGAATTTGATTTGTAAACGTGCTACGCTCGAACTCAAATTAAAGCTCATTTAATTAAACAACTCGAGCTTAAACCTGAATTTTAGATTCAATAAAAAACTCGGCTCAAGCTCGAGCTCCGCCTCCATACCTTATAACAAACCTAGAACTTTGCTTTACCCAAGAATAATAGAGGACATTATAGAGTATTGAAAAGCGCAGACTGAAAAATAAAACCTCCTTCGGCCTCTTTCCTTTACTTGTTGACTTGTTCGGGAAAATGGATCACGTAAATGTTTGCAAAATGGTTGGTTACTGTATTAATAAATAATATTACTTATTATGTTTAATTAAATAATATATTAAAAAATAAAGAAAGTTACACAAATTGGTTGGTATGGCTCCCCCTCCTTTCTAATTTAATAATTAAAATGAAAACAAATTAAAAACCGCAAATATACATTAATTTGCATGTTTACAAAAATTACTAAATTAGAATGTTTCTTTTACTCATGTCGAAGGGGGCATAAAACCTTACCTCAATGAAGTAGTTGATAGGATTTGAATGGTGAATTTACATAAGGAAAAAGTTTTTTACAAATTTTTAAGGTAATCCTAAATGTACCAATATATTTACTAGTCGGAATCTAATTGCCATATTTATTTATTTATTTATTTTTATAAAAGTTTTAGTGTATGGGTTAATTTTAATCATGAAATGCTAGTTGCGTTTAAGTAATTGACAAATTAGTTAATTTCTAAAAACGATTAAAGTAACCTATTTTCTCGACAAAAAAAATTCGAATTAGATTTTACTCACCTCATGCCTGCTTTAGTATGGGTCTGATTGTGCTTTTGCCAGATTTGTTGTAGTAGCTGAAATATTTCATCTTCTTAACTTATTATGTATACCATATCTTGCAGTAGTCTTCTTTTGTACTTTTGTATATATATTTTTTTTTGGAAACCGATTTTTTTTTTTTTTTTATTATGTGTACCATATCTTGCAGCTGTCTTCTATTTATCAACTCGTAACTCTTAGCTTATCCCGTGCTTGAGTGTGTATTTAATAATGATAAAGGTGCTCCGATTATTCTATTACATTTCACACCATTATAACTATATTATATTTCACTTAATGTTACACATATGATATACACATAAATTTTTTTAATGCTTAACAATAATGGGTAGCAATCAAAATATGTGATCTTGGTTTACTAAAAAAAAATTTCTTTTTTATAATAAGTTCTTTCATCATAAAATATCACTTAGTCGATAGCATTTGAAAGAAATAGAAAATTGAAAACCGACGAGAGTTATATATATTTATCACACTTGAGGGTAGCTGATGAATAACATATACACATACATATATATCAAATCATATCATAACTTAAAAGCTTAATCTCAAAATTTCAACGATTATTTTTTTCAAGCATTGATAATTGGAAGAAACATCTATAACCAATCTAATAATAGATTAATATTGTAATTGTCATTTACAAAAGAGACCTTCATTTGGATTTGGTTTGGGAGTGATAAGCAAAACGAAAGGAAATATATAAAGTATGAACAATTTTAGGTGAAATGAAAAGCAAAAGAGTACTTTTTATATACAATAAATGTCATTAAAAATGAGATTAAATTTGTTTCTATTATATTATATATGTCTTGATAAGGTTTAAACTTCAATCTTATGGGAGGAAGACAATTAATACTCTCATTCCTATACGGACCAATTATTTATTACAATATAAAAAATAATAAATAATAGTTTTTCATATGTGACACGGTAAAATTAGATGAGAGAAAAATATATAGAGGAGGTTGTGTTAGTTTGCAAATCAAGAAGAGCTCAAATTTTTCAGCATCAGATATCAAATGGATCAACATGTAGAGATAGTTAAATCAAATATTAATATTTAAGTAGTTAAAAAAATAGATTAATACTTTGTAATGTGATACAATTAATAAATTAACGATTTAAGTTATTAGAAAAAACAAATAAACATCGTATGAAGTAGTGCAAGTCTTTGTGTTCGTTTGCCACATACATAAAATGCTGACCTCCTTTTTTAATCCATTTAAAATATTAATATCTTATTATACAATTTTATATAACATTGATTCATGTTTCACCACTTAAAACATTGACTCTTTATTTACATTTACCCCCAAACATCTCATCAGATGCAATTTTCATGAATTTTTTTAATCATGCATTTAAGGTCTTTATTTTTAATCTATTTACCATCTCCAACCATAACACGTCCCTAAAATGAAAGTAACTTATAAATAGAAGACTTATGGTTGAAAATCCAGATTCATTTTTTTAAATAGTATAAATACGAAAAAAGATTCTTTAGTATTATACGCTACTTAGATGGACGTATGACATGTAAGTAGTATCTAATTTTAATACGTAAATGAATAAAATGAGTAGTTTTCAAAATATACTTATTTACATTACGTATATATGTAACCTGTCATATTCTGAATCATTCCTGTACATGTACGTTCCCATCGCATGTGTTTTATCTTTTTATATTCTTGGGAATTTGGCAGTGTTTCAATGCAGAATTATGTGTGTGTTTGCCAATAAATCAAATATGATTTATTATGGCGTGGTGTGGTGTGGCTTCTGAGCTATCATCCTAACAAGGAATCTCATATAAATATGAGTCGTGAAAGGTTTCCTCATTAATTTTGATGGGATCGATTTTATCATCATCTAACGATTCATATCAGATCAAATCATGATCAAACCATTAAAATAGTTAATATTTTAATACTATTTATACTGAACGGTTGAGTTGACGGACCATAAAAACTATCCAAAATTAATCATAATAATCCTATGCTGTTCTTTGAACGTCTTACATGTTCACCGCATAATTTGATTCAACACATAATTATTCATTAAGAAGAAGAAGATAAAATGCAATTAGTTTGCTTTGCATAAACTAAGATAAAATGCAATTATATTTACTCATGTATAGTATATAGTTGAAAATCCTTCTTTTATAAATTTCTGCATATGTGTTGGGCCGGCTTATTTCATGTTATTTAGTTGTTTTCGCATCTTATTCATTATTTTCAAATAAATGTTTGTTAAGAAATAGATACAGATAAAAAATAGATAATTTTATATATAAACAAATCAAACAAACTAAATATGAATAAGATAAAAATAAAATACAAATACAGATTGAATATAAATAGAAATAAGACAATCAAAACATACCCGTAATTTGTTTTTCAGTCCTCGCCCCGCGATAGTCGCCGACACGCTCGTAGGAGTTAGGATATTCATATCAGGTTCCGCGGTCCACAGCCAGGCCGAAGACTTAGCCCTGTAAGTTTTATGACTCCAAAGTTTGGGACCAGGCTCACCGGACGAGGTTAGAAGAGCAACGGATGAGCATAAAAGACTTCCCCGTTTTTATTCTTTCACCGGCTTCAAAGAGTAAAGGAAGGGAATAAAATTATAAAAGACTACCCTTGATGTGATATTTGTCTAGTTGTCTAGTTTTGTGGAGCCCCATTTTGTTTTTTTGTGAATGTTCGTTCCGAGACTGGTTTGCAAGCCTGTGGATCTTTAACACTTAAACCTCGTGTCAATTTGTTAAGAATCCCCTTTTTTTCTTTTCTTATTAATCTCGTTATGTTATCCAAAATTTCGTGTCAATATTCCTAAATATTAATAGATAAATTTTCATGATAAACTTAAGGTATCAATATTTTATTAATTAATTAAAAAAATTAATGTTTTGTGAAATTGATCAAATAAAGTGTTAATAACTGATCATTGATGAAAATTAAACCAATCCATATATTGATACCTTACATGAATTTTGTAAAATATTAAATCTCATTTGATTCACTTTGCAAATCAATAATTCTCTTTTTAATCAATCGAAACATTATATAGTAAATGAACTCTTTTTAAATGTTAATACCTTATGGTGTAATCTACCTATGTAGAAATTAACAAATTAAATATTATCTATTTATATTTCTAGTTGATTTATCACAACATTTGTAAAAAACTTAGACAAACATATGTTCTTCTCAAAGAATTCCTAAAAAGTAAAAGAACCTTCAAACAATAGTGAAGAATCACAAAAAGTAAGATCCTTAATATAAAGTATTTTCTTAAGTATCTCAACTGTACAATTCTATCTTTTTTTTTTAACAACAAAATAGCTAATCTTTTATTTGATTTGTAAAAAACTGAATTCATTGTGGAGTACTATTCTGAATAAAATAATTTCTTTTTAAATAATAATCCTGATCATGAAAAAACTTAATTGCAATTCCGTAAAAAAAAATATAAAGATGTAAGAGGAAAGGGATAATCAACATTCTTTTACAAAATAATCTTCCAAATACTTTTGATGTTATATTACCGAATTATCTTGTGGCATTTAACTTATTTTACCCCGTATGTTTTAGTGGGAATTACTACACATTCATCACTTAAACAATGAAAGATCATTTGCTTGTTTCTTATGGGCATAAATACATGATGACTCAAACTGCTGGTAGATTGGTTTCCGTGAGCATAATATGCATACAGTAATACAACAATATGCCTCAACTTGGTGGGAAAGGTAAAGCGACCCATAAAAATAAATCCCTACCATGAAAGTACGTGAGCTGAGAAATATATAAAGGCAATTTATTTTATCCTGAAGTATTGCTGCCTCTATCATAATCTACACCTAACCATTATTAATATCGACAACAGAAAACCGAGGAGTATATTCTTAAGCACGTTGTTCTCTTTCGCCTTTCTAGCAATTATAATTTTTATATTCTTGGGAATCTGGCCATGTTTAAATGCATTATAAATGAATTTTGAGCATATCTCTTTCACTAAAATCGAATTGATATTCCATCTTTATTGTCGCATAATATTTATTCTTTGGTATGATTTATAAAAAATTCTATCAAAAGAATGTTTACTTCATATAATGCGAAATATAGATAAGGAATTTTTACCCTTCCATTTATTGGAGGAATGACTATTTTTGATCAAAAAATATATTTTATTTTAAAAATATTCATAATAATAAAATAAAAAATTACAATTCCTTTCCAATTCTATTCCATTCAAACGTGCCGTTAATATTTCATGCTTTTATGATACTTCTAGCCCAGCCTACTAATGAGACTAACCCTACTTCCAAAATCCTCTCACATTTCTCTCACTCATGCATCTTCCTCAGACAAGAAACTCTCTTCACAAACTCTCTGTTACTCTCTACGAAACCCTAATGTGTTTGATTCTTACATGCGGGTACTACAAGATCGCTTATGGCTATTCAAGGAAGCCACCATCTCCTTAAGACTCACTTTATTGTAAGATGGGTTAATACCCTGTTTCATTCACCATATTTGTTTTTATAATGTACAATTTGTAAGTAGTTAGAACTACTTTCTGTTAAGATTTGCACATTGAAGAACAGCTATCACTAACTATCAGCTGCCAATAACTATATTTGTAATTGTACACGTGCTCTATGATGTAAAATCTTTAAGCCACTTGGGCTTGTTCCTAGCTCTGTGTAATTTGGTTGTAACAACTTTCTCCCCTTCTTGAGAAACGACCTTGTCCTCAAGGTTAAATTGCGGGTAGATCTATTGAAAATGTGACAGATCTTCCCAAGTAGCATCTTCTAACGATAACCCCTCCCATTGAATAAGTAATAGAGTCACCTATGCTTCGTGCTTTAAAATTTGTCTTGAGTCTAGAACATAGAAGGGTCTAACTAGTGGTTGATCTTTGTAGAGCCCTAATGGTAAAACCAGTGGTACAAAATTCGAACCCTGAGCTGAACGAAAAGCACGATATATGAAAAACATCATGTATTCTAGATCCTTTAGGTAGTTCCAACTGATAAGCAGTTGATCCAATTCGTTTAATGATACGAAATGGACCATAAAACCTCTGTAATAGCTTGTGATGAGTATTTTCAGATATTGTATCTGTTTGTAGGGTTTCGATTTGACATATACTGAGTCTCTTATAACATAAGTGACTTCAGTTCGATGCTTGTCTGCAAATTCTTTCATTCAAGCTTGAGCAGCCTTAAGATTGGTCTTTAATAGTGATAGAATATGATCCCTAGTTGAACGCTCCATATCAATCACTTCTAGAGGTGAAGTTCCTCTAGTGTACATAGGAATGGTATGAGGTTTTCTACCATATATTATTTCAAATGGTGTCATTTGAGCTCCTTCATGTTGAGAAGTATTATAGAAGAACTCAACACAAGCCAAAAATTTATACCATTGTGATGGAAAATCCACAACAAAGCATCTTAAGTATTGTTCAATGGTTCTATTCAACTCTTCAATCTCTCCTTCAGATTATGGGTGATAGGCTATGCTATAAGATAGTTTAAAACCGCTCAAACAAAATAGATCCTTCCAAAATGCACCCATGAATATTGGATCCCTATCTAAAATAATGGATCTTGGATAACCATGTAGCTTAACTACCATTTATATAAACAACTAAGCCAACTTGGTCGCTGAAAAATTAGAGTCGAAAGCTCCTAAATGGCAATACTTTGATAATCTGTCAACCACAACAAAAATAACCCAAAAACCATTGGACTTAGGGAGGTAAGTAATGAAGTCCATGGCAATATCCTCCCAAATTTGTTCAGGTATTGGCAAAGGTTGCAATAGCCCTGCTGGTTTTTGGGTAGAATATTTGGTTTGTTGGCAAACCGTACAATCTTTGATAAATAGTTCTACATCATTTTTCATTCCTGGCCAGTAAAATTGTGCTACAATTCTTTTATATGTTTTAAGAATGCCAAAGTTTCCTGATAAATGATTCGAGTGGAACTCCTGTAAAATAGTGGGAATCAATTTAGAAGCAGAAACCATAAATAATATCCCTATTATTGTACAGTAAACCATGATTCCATGTCAATGGCCACTTTAGTTGCTGTCCTTGCTCCAGCTTACTAATCAATTCAATAAAAGCTGGAAGTTGAGTATATTCCTGCTTAATAGTATCAGCGCTATGCAATAAAGGCATGGAAGTAGCCAATTGCCTAAGAATGCCATCATACTAATGAGATAGGGCATCAGCCACAACATTTTCTTATCCAGATTTGTATGTGATGATATAATCATATCTGAAGAGTTTTGTTAAGTATCTATGCTGTTTAGGTATACAAATGACCTGAATAAGGAGCTCCTTGAGGCTTCTATGGTCTATTCGAATAGTGAAACGTGAACCCAACAAATATTGCTGCCATTTTCTTCACAGCTTCCACCACTCCAAACAATTATCTAACATAAGTTGATGCTTTAATCATGTGTGTTAGCAATTTCTTACTAAAGCAAGAAATGGTCTACCATCCTATAGCAAAACTACCCTTATGCCTATTCCTGAAGCATTTGTCTCCAAAACAAACTATTTTGTGAAATCTTGTAATACTAGTATTGCAGCTGACACTAAGGCTTGTTTAAGAGTTTCAAAAGCAAACTATGCTTCCTTTGACCAGTGGAATGCATCTTTTTTTTTTTTTTAATAAACCTATCAAAGGACTAGCTATCGAAGCATAAGATTTGATGAATCTTCGATAATATCCTGAAAGTTCCAAAAAGCCTCTTAGTTGATTCAATGTGGTAGGCACTGGCCATGCTTAAACTGCATCCACTTTAGTTAGATCCGGTTGCACACCATGACTAGATACAACATATCCTAGATTCTCAATGGTATCTTGACCAAAGGCACACTTACATATCTTGAGATATAAAATGTTGGCATGCAACATAGCAAACACTTTTTCTAAATGTGCTACATGTTCATCCAAAGATCTACAGTAAACAAGAATATCATCAAAGAAAACTATTAGAAATTTACGTAAAAAAGGTTTAAAAATAGAATTCATCATGGATTGAAATGTGGCTAATGCATTGTTGAGGCCAAATGGCATCAGGAGGAACTCATAGTGTCCTTCGTGTGTGTGAAAAGATTACTGCTCCACAAAGCTCATCAAGAAGTTTATCAATTGTGGGAATGGGAAATTCATCCTTAATAGTGGCTTGATTCATTGCCCTATAGTCAACGCAAAATCACCATGACCTACCTTTTTTTCTTAACCAGTAAGACTAGACACGAAAAGGGGTTGTTGTTATATTGAATGATGCCTTGTTCTAACATTTCAGATACCTGATGCTCAATCTTCTCCTTTTAGAAATGTAGGTATCTATAAGACTTAACATTCACTGCATCGATTCCATTTACTAGATGAATTTGATGTTGAATAGATCTCAGTAGGGGCAATGATGACTGTGGCTCAAAAATTGATGAAAATATGCCCAATAGTTCTTCAATGGGACTATTGCTGGTGGTATTCACTGAAATAGTATCCATCTGAGCCACAAGTGTATAACATGAAGCTATGGCCTAAACTTTAAAGAGGCGCCTTAACTGATTATGTGATATCAACTGTGCTGGAACAGATTGATCATCCATAAGATTCGTCTGAGATCCCATATGAGAGAATATCATGATTAACCCATTGAAATCAATTGTAACAGGTCCTAGTCCTTGGAGCCACTGAACTCCTAAAACCACTTTAGCTCCTTGAATATCCAACATAAATAGTATCTTGAAAGGAGAATCCTTGCATATTCATGTTAGCTTGCTTGCATTGACCCTGACATTTAAGTTTCTATCCATTTCCCAACGTGATATAAAATTGTGAAGCAGGAACTATAGTAAGCCCTAAATGCTTGGCAAGTCTGCTATGCAGGTAATTGTAAGTGCCACTCAAATCAAGAAGCATAAATATCTTTCTAGAATTAATAATCCCTTGAAATCTAAGAGTTCTAGGAAACATATCCCTATTTAAAGCATGATAACTAAGGGCGCAATGCATATCACAATCCTCATCAGCATCCTACACATCATTCATCTCATTCAAATCATTAGTATCAGAAAGTAACAACAAAAAATTTGCTTTACATTTGTGATTTCCTCTAAATTTTTCATCACAATTAAAGCGAAGACCTTTCTCTCTTCTGACTTACATTTCCTTTGGTGTTAAACGTTTAATGGGAAAAGATGATGAAATAGTGTGAGTGATACCTAACTGTGAAATTTTGTGTGATGATATTGGTAGAGGTTTAGTAAATTGCAAAGGTGCGAAACTAAATGTAAAAGGAGTGATTTTAAAGGGTTTGAATCTTGCTGACTGCTCCTAAAGTTTTTCTTCATACATTCAGGCTAACCATATAGCATCCATCAAATCTTTGGGTCTAGAGATTTGTACTTCACGTCTCAAAGCGGGTGTTAATCCAGAAATGAAGCAATTGAGTAGAAATGAGTCCAGCAATCCAACAGTTCTATTAGATAATGCTTCAAATTGAGACTGATACTGTGTAACTGAAGATGTTTGGCTAATTTAGCCAACATACCCTGTACATCCTCATAAACAAACTATCTAAATCGTTTCTGTAAGGCTTCAGTAAACTTGATCCAAGAACTGAGTTATTTATCTAGGCACATCCACTTGTACCAATATAATGCATCCCCTTCCAAAGCAAAAGAAGCAATTATGATCCTCTATTCATCTTGAATTTTATGAACTGTGAAAAATTGATCAACTTTAAAAAGCCACCCTAAAACATCATCCTAATAAAATTTTAGGATTTCTAATTTGATGCCTTGCAGTAAGTTGCCATATTGATTGTTGTTACTTGAAAATGATGAATTTGATTCATTAGGGCTAGAATAGTTCGGATTTGACAGATTCTGATTCACCTCCATTCTTTCTAATTTTTTTCATTCATTTTTCTCAAACGCTCTTGAATTGTTACTAACGTTTTCTTCATAACATCATTTTCTTCCATTGTTTGTTGAGATCTAGTAGCAGGTGCCATGAAAAATCGATCCAGACGACAGCACCAAATGATACTCCTGGCCTAGCTCACTAAAGAGACTAACCCTACTTGTCGAAGCCTCTCACACTTCTCGTTACTCACACCTCTTCTTCAAACAAGAAACTCTCTCTACAAACTCTTTGTTACTCTCTATGAAACCTTAATGTGTTTGATTCTTACATACAAGAACTATAAGATCGCTTATGGCTATTTAAGGATGCCACTAACTCCTTAAGACTCACTTTATTATAAGATGGATAAATACCCTATTTCATTCACCATATATGTTTTTATACATGTACAATTTGTAAGTAGTTAGAACTACTTTCTGTTAAGATTTGCTCATTGAAGAATAACTGTCATTGACTATCAACTATCAACATCTATATTTATAATTGTACATGTGTTCTATGATGTAAAATATTTAAGCCACTTGGGCTTGTTCCTAACTCTGTGTAATTCGGTTGTAACATCTTACCTGTCTTCCTAAGAAAAAAATCCAATAAGTTAGTTTTAGTAGTGGGGCTGAAGCATACGTATGGTTGATGCTAATTTTTCATTTGACTACATTGTCATATATATATATATATATATATACACACACACACTTTGTGTTTATTCTATATAAGGTTAGATCTTTTATTTATGTTTTAAATATCTATAATAATAATGATAAAAATTTAAACTAAGATCATCACTATCAAAGAACAGTTTTAGTGGAATCCTACAAATGATGGTTGAATACCACCTTATTGACAATCAAATGGTACTGCAACAACCATTTTGGGTGAAAAAATATTCAATGTGTAGCAAATAGTATGTGTTGTGTATATATGGTGTGTAATTACTAATTATATTTTAGTATATGAATAAGGTAGTTAGTAGTTTTTAAAGTAACTACTATCCATGCATAGACATTTCTCTGAGTCGGGTCAGAAATATGACCTGACTCAGACCAGCCATGGCCTATTTGGACTTGCCCCAATAGGGCAATTTAGACCCGCCTCATAGGATCTGATAGGTCTCAAGGGTTTAACCTTAATAAGTAAGTAAATATATAAAATAAACCAAAAAGGTCCATTTTATGTTTACACAATATAATCTTGTTTTTTCCCCTCAAATATCCTTATTAAAAATTTTTTTTTGACAGGTCTGAATTGATGGACCACTCTGTTGAAGGGGTGAGTCCACAGGTTCGAATCACCTTGTTATCAAGCTGGGGTAGTTATGGGTCCTAAAACAAAGGACTTAGATGCACCGGGTCAGGTCTTGATTTGAACTCGACCCATAACCATGAGATGTTTACCCATATAGCTACATGTTAGAAAATTATTGGTATTTATTAACCACGTGTATATTACATATAGCATGTAATATCAGCTGAAGCCTTTCAACCTCAAATGCATCTCAAATGCATATGGAGCTTTCATCTTTTCGTTATAATTATTTGGATTAATTATAAAAACATTACCTGTGTCTTGACAATTAACAAATGTATTACCTATGTTAATTTTTTTTATAAATAGGTAACCCAAGTTTCATACAAAAATGTCAATATAATTAATTACTATTAGAGGAATATGTGTTAGAGCTTCATTGGACTAAAAAAGTTGATTTAATAAAAAATATTGCTAAATAAAATAAAATATTAAAACATGCCTTTTTAAAAATGAGAAAGTTGAAAAAAATGTAAAATTAATTTTTATGACCAATAAAATATTGGCATGTATCTTTCTAAAATTATTAAATAATATTGATACTTTTATATGTAACTCAGATCACCTATTTGTAAAAAAAATTAACACAAGTTACATATTTGCAGATTGAGCAAAACACTAATAATGTTTTTGTAATTAACTTCAATTATTTTTATTTTGTTTTATTTTTACCCATGCTTTAAAACCTAATCTGCTGTAAATTATATACACAAGATTAATAATATTAATCCTCGTCGCCCAAAGTTGACACAATTTTTTATTGTCTTACACGGTCGGTGCATAATTTTGCTTCATCATTATTAAGAAGAAAACAAAATATAATTAGTTGGCTCTGTATAAACCAATGCAAATTGAGTTTCCTGGAAATGAGAATCCACTCAAAAGAAGCAGACATATTCTCCGCAAATAATGAAAAGCATTATATTAAAAGACCCCTTTATCTTTATTGCGATCCAGGCACAATAGAAAATCATTTATCTAAAACCACATGGTCTATAATATTGCCTATAAAAACCCACTAGAGTTCCCTGGACTTCCTCACCAATCAGAAGTCCTTTACAATCTATAGAAAATTTCTTCCAATGGCTTGTTCTCTTTGTAGTTCTCTACTGTTTTACTCCCTTTTCATTACTCTAATCTTTTCCCAATCTCAAGCTACCAAATCTTTCAAACAAAAAGCACTGCTTCTTCCTATCTCCAAGGATTCCTCAACTCTTCAATACACAACACAAATCAGGCAAAGAACACCCCTAGTTCCTGTCAAACTTACAGTTGATGTAGGAGGCCAATTCCCCTGGATTAATTGCGAAGGATACGTTTCATCATCTTATAGAAATGTCCCTTGTGAGTCCACCATATGCCAGCTTTCTCTATCCGGTGCCTGTGCCGTCGACTGCTATCCTTCGCCGAATCCCGGATGCTATAATAATACTTGTGATCACATCCCCTATAATCCGTTTATACGGACAAGCACTAGCGGTCAGATGGCAAGAGACATCGCAGCCATTCAATCCACCGACGGAAAGAACCCCGGAAAGCTTGTTTCGGTACCAGATTTGGTCTTCACTTGTGGTTCCACATCCCTCTTGGAAGGCTTATCTAAGGGTGCTCAAGGAATGGCGGGGCTAGGTCTATCTAACTTATCTCTACCTGCTCAGTTCTCTTCGATCTTGAATATTCCTAACAAATTTGCAATGTGCTTGAGTTCCTCTCAGAAATCTAATGGGGTTGTAATCTTTGGTGACGGGCCTTATGTTTTCCTTCCTGGCGTGGATGCCTCTAATTCTCTTATTTACACTCCATTAACTATTAACCCCGTTAGCACTGCAGGATCATACTTTTCAGGACAACCTTCAACCGATTATTTCATCAATGTCACCTCCATTTTGGTCAATGGAAAATCAGTTAAAGTGAATACTTCACTTCTGAATATCCAAGGTGAAGATGCTGTTGATGGAACGAAGATCAGCACCATCGATCCTTACACCGTGTTACAGACATCAATCTACAAAGCTGTTGTCACTGCCTTCAAAAAGGAGGCACCATACCTTCAAAAAGTGGCTTCCATTAAACCTTTCAAGGAATGCTTTAGCTCAAAGAATGTGGGCAGCACACGAGTTGGTCCAGCGGTTCCTACCATTGATCTTGTGTTGCACAAGAAGAGTGCGATATGGAGGATTTTCGGTGCAAACTCTATGGTTCAGGTTAAACAAGATGTCATGTGTTTAGGATTCGTGGATGGCGGGAAAGCTCCGAGAACATCTATAGTTATTGGAGGCCATCAGCTTGAAGACAACCTTGTGAAGATTGATTTGGCGAAAGCAAGACTTGGATTCAGCTCATCACTCCTTTTCAAACAAACAACCTGTGCCAATTTCAACTTTACATCTGTTTAGAATATGCAAGTTTCTCGACACGGACACCCTTTTTGGAATTTATATAATCTCAAAATGTGTTGAGTCTTATCCTATTAAAAGAAGCAATAAGATTATTGGGCGCTTGCTGCATCTTGAAGATCAAAGTTTATTTTACTTGTTCATCTGTAATAAAGCTCAGTTATTTAGTAACAAGTTGAATATAATTGCAGAGCTTTTGTCATTTCTTCTTCTTTTTTTTTTTTCTTTTTGGTATCAACCGAAGAATAAAAAGAGAATGCGAATTTCGCTTTCCCACTGAAAAATCATATTCTGCTTATTAGCAACACAACCGCCACAAATAGAAAATGGTAATAGCGATTCTTATATACTGCAGAAATACTGGAGTGGATTATAGTGATTAACTTCCCTTCTGGTATAATTATGGCGTTGGCGTTCGTAAGCGTTGCAAATCATTAAAAACTGTTCCTATGCGTCAATTGTATTATTTAGAATATAAAAATATATATATATATTTAATAAGACAGAATGTTTTTGGTAATATATATATATATATATATATTTATATAAACGAAATTCAGTAAGGAAATGAGCACAGGTATACTTTCATACGCTGACTGTTTACAGATCAAGGAGTGGCGTATTCAAGTCAAGAAAGAACGCTAGATGAGCTGCCAACCCATGTATCTAGGGAAACGCATTTGCTGTCCCATAATACTATCTTGTTCTAATCCTAATGAGTCAGTATTTGACACGTATCTTAAAATAATAATTATTGTTTGTATTATTTTAAATTTTTTTTATTTTTTATTTAGTGGAATACAGATGAGGCAGCATCATTAAAACAATAAATTCCCATCATGTATCTAGTACCATACAACAGCAATGAAATCTGCAGTCCGCGAATGCTATCTGTTATTCCTATGAATAATTAGTTGCCATATGTCATGTAATAATAATTTGTATTTGCATTATTTTATAGATTTATTTTACTTTTCACTGGCAACACGTATTTATTCGTAGAGATATTATTCATAGAATATTTTCGGGATAACAAATTTCTACGTTATCCATAAAAACGAAATCCAGCTGGTATAAGCATGAATTATTGTATTAAATAAGAAAAGTCTTTGTCAACTCAGTAAAATGAATATGGCGATTTGGGATTTGTAAAATCTGTCGTTTCTATGCAACTGGTAAACAAAAAGAAAATCCATGTTGACCATAGACCACTACGCACAGCATCAATCACGTAATAAACTGAGCCACAGTGGCCCTTACTTAAAATTAAAAAAGTATAAAATTTACATGGAAAATATTTAAAATTTTCCAAAACATTTATTTACGCAATTCTCATCGAGTGGTAATATTTCAACTACAATATTTTTTTTTTCTCCTCACAGCAAATTTGGATCTAATTCATCGTAATAATAATTATAAGGTGAAGTTCTTAGAAGTTAAAATATTGCACTATATATAGTAAAAATTATTACATTTTATGTGGAATAATATTGCCATTGGTGTAATTGAAAATTAATACAGGTGGATCCCTCTCGTGCAACCCAAATAGGGTATGTAAAAAGATGATAAAAATGAAATCAGAAAATCAATAAAAAAATAATTAATTAGTTCATCGGATTCAGTTTAGGTCAAACTTTTAATTTTTTTGGTTTCCAATTCGGTTTTGATTTATAATCGTAAAAAATTGATGTTTTCAATTAGCCAATCCGATATTTATATATGTATATAATATATGTGCAATGTTGGTATTGAATTTTTTATAGTTATTTGATTTGTTGATTTAAATTTTTTTAATATAATTGTGTTGTTTGACTTGTTAATTTTTAATTTTTTAATGTAATTATGAAACAAAAAGTCTAATTTTTTTATAAATATAACTAAAAATACGGTTAATCATAAATTTTAATTAGGTACAGTATTCAATAGCTAAAAATAAAAAATCGAAAAAAATTAATTAAAAAAATTAACTATTAAGATGGTTAATTATTAATAATGAACTGATTTCGAATTAAGATATTAAAAAACTAATTATTATACTTCAATTTTCAATTAATCGAATCGTGCACACTTCTAACCCAGTAATAAAAAATGCTGAAGCGAATGGATTTTGATTTTACCGCTACGTTGTGCATCGAAGAAGACAAAAGGGAGAAAAGAAAGAAAGAAAGGTTGTCTTCCGTGGCAGCTTGTTTTCAGAGTAAAAATAGTGAAAGCCTTGTTCTTTTCTATAGAATATTATTTCCATTTAAATAAAAGGTATGGCTCTTAAGTGGTATGGATTAGGTGTACACCGTCAATTTCTCCAAATGGAACCATTATAGTTCAAACCATTTTCTTATTTTAAAAAAATTAATACCTTCTATTTGAAGGTATTAAATACATATTTTTTGAGTTAATTTTACTCATGATATTTGAATTTTTTTTTTCATTTTTTTATAGAATTGTACCTAAAAAATTTCATCATAAGAAAATAATTGATTTTTTTTTCTTTCACCTATAATTTTTCTGAGCAAATTCCGTCCATTTTTCTATCAATTTACTGACTAGGTAAGTTAATGAAGTTAAAATATTATTTTTTTTTCAACGTAGGCAATTTTTTAGTGTTTAATTTTTTTCTTTTACCTTTTTTCCTTCTCTCTCTCTCACTCTCTCCTGTTTCTTCTTCTTCTTGCTTCTTGCTTCTTCTTCTTCTTTTTTCAAAATCTACTATTTCCAAAATCATGTGATTCAAACATTAAAATCATAAAATAATTGAAGATTCTGGGTTGCTCTTGAGGAAATGAAAAACAAAGAGGTCTTTTTTTTTTTTTTTTTTTAGAGATGTATGAATGAAGAATTAGATCAAAACATCTTCATCCACATGCTCTCTCTCTCTAACTTTCATGGCCGAACAACTTTGTTTTTCTCTCTAAAATTTCTTTCATTATAGGAAAAAACGAAGGAAGCAAAACACAAATTTATGGTTATTATAGTCAAAATCTTAGGAAAAGAGAGAATTTTCTTGATGATTTGTTGTTGTTTACACGAATTAAAAGCATCTTCAAGATATATGTATACATTTTTCTTAATGATTTGAAGTATTTCATCTTTTAAATTAGCCATATCATCTGCTCTGGATGAGCAAAAATCATCTTCTTGATGCAAGATTTCCTAAAGCTGTTTTTAATGTTGTTCAAGAGTTAATTGGATAGCTTGATATGCTACAAACCATATGGCATCAGCCTCTTGCTCCTTTAGCTACTTTATACCATAAATTTTGTCCTACTTCATGCCACAATTGCACAATGTACATGGAAATCTTGGAATGCTAGTCCTCATGTAGAAACCATATTCCACCTTCTATAATCTGTTGTATTGTCTTTTTTGGGGTATAATTTAGATTTTCTTTTCCTTTATAATTAACTTGCAGATTTAATAAAAGGGTTTGACCCTTATATGAAACACAGACACACAAACAAATAAAATAAAATACAATAAAAATAAATCAAGAGCAGTTACAAGTGCTAAAAAAGTTCAAAAGATGCACCAAATCCAAAATCTGATTTTGATTTTGATTTGGGGTAGTATGGGAATTACACACTTACATCATGATTACTTATTTAGATTTAGGGTGGTTAAGGATTTTTTTTTTTTATTTGGTATTAAGATTAGAAGAAGAAGAAGAGAGAGAGAGAGATGAGAGAGCAGGAAAATGTAAAAAAAAATAATAAATAAATTTGGTAGGTAAAGGCCGGTTGAGGAGGAAGAAGTGGGATAGGTGTGTTTGGAGTATGATTTGAGGGAGGTTAGCGTCATGGAGTTCATTATGAGGAATAGGAATGGAGCATCCAAGCTCCATTGATGTGTGTGTGTGTGTGTGTGTGTGTGTGAGAGAGAGAGAGAGAGAGAGAAGTAAAAAAAAATATTATAAAACTAAAAAAATTGCCCATATGGAATAAAAAATAATATTTGTTAACCTGCAACTTTAGCGAATTGACAAAAAAATAGATGGAATTCGTCCCCAAAAACCGTAGGTGAAAGCAAAAAAACAGTTCAGATATTTTCTTGTAGTAAAAATTTTTTTAGGCATAATTCTGTAAAAATAAGAAAAAATTTGTTATCATGAATGAAATTAACCCCATATTTTTTATTATTAAATTAATATTTACTTAAATAATTAATATATAAAAATTATAAAAGGGATGGATTTCATTTATCATAAAAGAACTATAATCATATACTTGTCCAATTCTCTTTAATTATCTGAAAGTATAATGATTTACAACACTTGATAAAATTCTAATTCCATTATCATAAGGGATACATATCTAATTCAATAATTAAAATAAATAATTGAATTTTTTGCAAATACAATAATTAAAAAAATATGCTTTATTTTTTATGAGATGTAAAATGATTTGGTTTGATTCAAGCCATATAATTCAATTCATGACCTCAACTGGAACCACAAACTGAATATCCTTAGCAAAAATGAATTGTGAATGAAACCATTTTGAAAAGAAATTGAAATTCAGATATGGTTTGGTGTGGTCCTATTTACTGTTTAGTTTGCAATTCTATTGGTTTTTTTTTTCTTTTCTACAAATAATCCTTTAAACTTTGTCTTAAGCATAGATATACCCTCGATATTTCAAATGTTGCCAATCATCCTCTTGAATTTTAATAAAATGGCAAAGAACTCCTAAAAGTTTATATTACTCATAAAATTTGAATTCGATGTAGAAATATCCATCACATTTGTTAAAATGCGCATTAACACCATTACATTTTGATTTTTGTGTGTTTTATTAAACCACAAAAATCATCAAATGTCATTTATTTTACTAATTTGTAAAACTCTAGAAATTCATTTACATTTGAAAGTTCAAGAGTATATCTAAACTATCTACGTAGATCAAAGTTTAGGAGGTTTATATTTGCAATCCACCCAATTTTAATGTACTAAATGATATGGAGGGTAAGCTTTCTAATTTTAACAATTTAATATCGATACTTTTTTTTAATGCAATTTGATATACTGTAACTTTTGTAAATTGTGAAAAAGTATCTATATTGATTTAAATGTAATACTGCATGAAAAAGATCATCCATTATTTTTAAATTAATGGAAACACTTTGTATGGTAGGATTACTATAACTAGTTAATCACATGTGATAAGTATGGTGTTGACCTGAGAGAGGTCCAAAACTAATGACACGTGTATATATGTCACAAAGAAAAGCATGGAAGGAGGAATAGGCAAACCTGATTTCTTGAGTGTGTGAGTGTGATAGAAGATCAAATTAAATATATTCGATTGTTCTTGACTCACTCTTTGTGAAATGGTTGCTTTGATTCTTTCTAGAGTTATTTCAGTAGAGTTTTCACGTTGCTTTCGATCTTAGGAATACGTAGAATTCTATCCCAAATAAGGGGAGGAGCCTCTGATTTATAGATGGGGGGATTGATGCCATTTTTTGGATACCACTTGAATGAACATCTAGATCAAGTGTTACTGGTGATCATTAGATCATTTTACAATAATTTGACGGCTGTTATTGAAGCATCGTTTTCTTAAGTATTGAGTGAGGCTGGAAATGAGCTTGATGACTTTTATTACATTAAAAAAAAAAAACCATTTTCAATATAAAAAGCAAAGGCTTATTTTAGTCAACATAAGCCCAATTTTATTTAGACAAACCCCAAATTAACCCGGAAAGATATTTTTGGACTCTACTTTTCATACACGAGAAAACCGAATTAGGTTGAGAGGGGAATGAACTGGTCTGATGATCCTTGTTTTGAACCCACCAAGTTAAATCTCCTTACGACATCTCTTATTAGATTTGGTCTTTTAAGCCTTGTCACCAACCCAAAAGATCAACCCATGGCATTAAATTAGAACAAAAGCCCAATTACCAAAATGACCCTCTACATTTTGCCCCCTAGCCAAAAGCTCCTTTAGCAAAGTCTAAAAGGAGTTTTAGACATTTTATTAAGCAAATGTTATCTTCAAATTTGTTGTCAAACACTATTAAGAAGTTGTACTTTGACATCAAGTTGTGTACTATATTAATATAGCTAATACTTCTTGTATTTATCGATGAACTAAAGTAAGTTGAAGTAGCCTACTTCAAATTGAATGCAAAATATCTGAAGAAGCAAGTTTGTTGTTGCATAAGCATTTAGGATACTAAGTAGATCAATATATCCTATGCTTTCCTTTTATAGATTGAAGTAACATGAATTAGCCTTTTTTTTTTATCTGAACCACTACTGAGAGATTTATTTCGTTGCATTATTCCATATCGCATCAGATAATCATCTTGTCTTCTTCATCTTCCTTCTTTTTTTCAATAATGTTTAATAATTGGATAAAAATATTAAATTAAGCTCAAAAGTATAGTGGTAAATGGAATAGATGCTATCGTGTAAGTGATGCAAAGCCCTGGAGTGAGCAGCAACTCGACAACATATTGCCCCCCTGCAATGCAAAAAAAAAAAAAAAAATTATGTTGGGATATGATAAGATAGCGTTGGGGTACAGGGCGAAGCATCCATGGTATAGACCAAGGGGTAATCTTGTGAAAATTTCCTTCTTAATTTTGTAAAAAAATATCCCTTCTTTTACTTTCACTTCTCTTTTTTTTTTTTTTTCAAAATACTCAGTTTCCTTTTTGTATAATATTAATACTATAGATTGGTAATTACTCCCTCCCTTCTTTCTTTCTGTACTTTCCTTTCTCCATTCCATCCCTTGTTTTTTTTTTTTAATTTTTTACTCCATTCTAAAACAAACAGAATAGGTTTTTCTCGAAACCTAAATAGTGGACGAGCACCCACCCCAATCATTGATTCCAGCATTGACATTTTCCAACAAACCAAAAAGATCAGTGTTCTAAAGCCCTCCGATGTAGAAATCATCTCTTTGCCATCAAAACCATCGCTTTTTGGACCTTTCAAAAACTCATCAAGCCCGTTTTTTCTTTGTTTTCATATAGCATATTATTGATCTTTTAAGCATGGATCACCGGTGATGGCTTTGACAGTGGTAATCCTCCATCCCTGAAATCTGGTCTCGAATCATCCAGTTTTTTAAGGGTTTTTGTCGTAAATGTTTGATCTTTTGCCATCTTAAACACCTTTGCCTCAATTTACTATTAATCTCATTGATCTAGGAATCAAAATTCTAAGGTTTTCTATCTGTTTGTGTTCCTTTATTCCAACCCACTTTAGATGTCTTCCTTGCAGTTTATCTAGCATGGCTTCTATTTAGACATAAACAGGGTAGGAAGCCCAGTAAGTGGGGCAAGATTTGCAGCATGAAGAAGGAAAACATTAACCTCCTGATGTTGGCGACTACCACCGATCTCTACCACGTAAACAACCACCGCGGTCCTGGTGCTAACGAGCTTCTCATCAATGTGTAAGAGGAGGAGCAAGAATTCTCTGCTGGTGTGGCTTATCATCAGTTCACGGTAGGGAGACTGCTTATTTGTACAGTCAGAAGATTTATGTCGAGAACTTATCCACAGAGTTTGATCCCAACAAATTGTTGCTGATGTTTAGGTAGATTGAGGAGAAATTTGGTGGAGGCCGACGATCTGTAACAGATATGGCCTCTTTCAGCGGTTGTGGCAAGTGCATTTAGAGACGAAGTGGTCTCTTCAGTCAGCTCCAATTCTCCTTTAGTAATGTTGAGGTAAGGTTCTATAGTTTGCTATCAAATGGATGTGAAATTGGTTGATGTTTGCTCTGCTGTTTGTAACAATAGTCCAACTGGCACTTTGTTTTGGACATTGCTGCTTGATCAGCGTGGCTTCAGTGTCCAGTCATGTTCGTGCGTAGATTTCATTCAAGGAATTCCAATTCAAGCTTGTCTCTCTATGTTTAAATCCGTTTAGAGATCAATAAAAATAAGACCAATACCGTGAAATTTTGTTATGGCAATAGTAGCTCTGTTATTTAGGTTTTATTGAAGTCGTACTATGGTGGTCCTATGTCTATTTCAGCTTATGGTGGTACTACATATATCATTTCTAATGTTCAATAAGCACTCTGTATTGCAATTGAAGATGATGTACTTGCAGGTATTAAAATGCAAGTGACAAGTAAATTGTTTTATGCATGTTTTTAGGCAGTAGGCAGTCTTGCACTAGCCAATTGCTTATTGATATCTGGTAATCAAAATTTTTCTAATGCACATCATAAATTACAAATGAGTAGATAAAATGGCCTTCTAACACAACTGAAAAAAAAAAAAAAAATCAGCCTCTGTCACACCTCAAGGAAGGCCTTAATCGTGACAACCTGCTACAAATACCTAATTAAGTTACTTAGGTATTTGTGAAGTGTCTAATCATACAAATATACTTCATATTCAGACTTATATTTACATACTGGTACATAGTAAGTAGAGGAGTTCTAATACATGAGTACCTCAAGCCTATATCAAGAAATTACCCACTAATATTCATAAAGTAACTAACAATATATCTCACTAGTCTAAAATCAAAATATCAACCATCAAGGGAAATAACTATATCTAGATCATCTCTTATAGTGTCCGCGAAATTCCAAAAGTAGTTATTATTTTTTATGTGGTCAATATATCAAAGTTGTAGATATACTTGAAAGTACCTGCAACACTAATCACCTTATAGGGGAATGAGCAAGATCCATGGCTCAGCGAGATGGGAGTGCAACATTCTCACTACTACACAACAAGGGATAATAAACAAGTTATTAATTACATACTATGCATGAACAAGCGTATGCAATGGAAAGTTCGCACGTTGTCTTCCGGTAATCAACATGAAGTATAGGATATGAAACTCCCCATTGACCTAAGGTTAGGGAATTACTAGTTCTATCAATGTCCAGGTTATCCAATCAATTCCTCTTACCTCGTAATACAGCCCTATTTAGGAAACCTTAAATGCAGTCCTAAGATGAAATATCCAAAATATTTCTCTTAATATCTCAGATACCTTAAATGCAGTCCAAAGTAGTTGAGGATATCCTAAATGCAATCATGAACCAACTTTGTGTATCTTAAATGCAACCCTAAGTCCATAAAACTCATGATAGGACCCATGATGATGGATAGTTCAAGGCTTTGATAATATGTGACTTCTTCCAAATCTTTTAGTTCATATTATCAAAACAGGAATACTTAAAAATACTCATAAGAAGATTTCAATGAAACTTATATTCAAAAAATAACTTTCTTAATACTCATGGATACCTTAAATGTATCCAGAGTAAGCTTAGGATACTTAAATGCGGTCCTAAGCTAACTTAAATTTCATCCCTATCCATCGTGCGATAGTGATGGCCTTAGATGCTACAAGACACCATGCAATGTATGTGAGGGTTTATTAAATCCCAATATTCATTAATAGATTCAAAGGTGACCAAAGAGAACACAACACAAGCAACACACATAATATGCAAGAGTCCACAATTCAACAGACAATTAAATTCTATCACAATTTTTAACAATCAAGTAAATTCAAGGACAAGGCAATAATTATAAGTTTCCATTACACATCTCTTGTAAACTTCCATAGTAGAACTTTATAACTTACACCTTGCAATAAGTAATCTTCTTAGTATAGAAATCACAATGATTAAATCCATAGTGTATGAATTGTTCCACATGGCTTATATTTGTAATAGTCCGTATACAATAAATATGATATTCCAAATGGATGATTTTTCATTTTGTCGAATAACACTCAATTTTTACTAAGTAAAACATGAAATACATTCACTAGCACATCATAATATTATTTCTTTATAAAACTATACATATATGCTTTTTCTTATTTTAACATACTAAAACATAAAAATGTAACACACACACACACACACACACACATAATTTTTTTTCTAGACTCCATATAACATTCATACACGTCATAAGTGATATTTGGCAAGCATCAACAATTAGAATATCATATAAACACATCAACCTAGAACAAAAGTAGTAAATCATTGAATTTTTCACTCACATTGGCCTCATTTAATCAAAATAATCCTTCCTTTGATTTAAAAAATCAAAGTTTTCACCTAAATCATAAAATAAATATTTTCAATAATTAATGTAATTAAATATAATTGTATAATAACTATAATCATAAAATTTTATATTCTATATTCCTATTAATGAGACTTTTTAGGGTGGATAAAACCTTACCAAATTTAGTCTTGTTTTAAAGAGCACTTTCCCACGGTCCTAATGTGACTTTTGAAATTGAAAATAGTTGATATATGTAAAAGTTATGGAATTTAGAATATTTTATGGGAGTTTTGATATAAGAAAGTTAAAAGGAAAAACTAAATAAATAAGTAGGTCAATGAAAGCAATTGAACTAGGATGGAAGCATATGGAAATGGAATTCATGAATGCGCACATGCGCGCGCACACACACACACATATATATATATATATATATATGTATATTAACTTACGTATGTGTGTGTGGGATTAGCTTTACTTGGACGAAATCCAAATGTGTGGAACACAATTTTGACCAAAGCAATTTCCTTCCTAAAGAATTAACTTAGGGAGCAATCCAGCAAATTTGGATATTTTTCAGGTTTAACGATAAGGATGGTAAATATATATTCGTTGACACTTTTAGATAAAAACTTACATACCTACTATATTAAATATTCTAGACATTATGGTGTACTTAAAATTTTTAATTTAAGACTTTTATTTTTCAACTTTAATATTTGTTATCGTAAATTATAATTTACTCCTTAAGGGTTTAAGTTATTAATGTTTTGACATTTATGAACTAATTAAATTAGATTTGAATTGATCTATACTTTATAAAATTATGGGGTTTGACATTCTCCCCTCCCTTAGAAAGTTTTTTTCCTCAAAACTTTTATAGCGTACTTAGGTCTATGAACAAATACGGGAATTTATCTTTCATTTCACTTTCAAGCACCTAGGTGGCTTCTCTATCAGAATGTTCATTCCACTGTACTTTCACATAATCGATGCTCTTATTTGGAAGTTCCTTCTTCTTGGTATCAAGGATTTTAACTGGATATTCTCGATATGTTAAATTAGGTTTGAGCTCAATAGGGTTAGCTTCAAGAATTCTATTTGGATCTGGAATATGTTTTCTCAACATTGATACGCAGAACACATTATGAATTTTGGACAACTAAGGTGGTAAAGCAAGTTTATAAGCCACTTCACTAACCTTTTCTAAAATCTCTTAAGGTTCAATATATTGTAGGCTCAATCTTCCTTTAACTCCAAATCTCTGACTTTTCTGTCAATCCTGTGATTTCTTCATGTCCTTTTATATCAGCCCAACTTTTCTGTCAATCCTGTGATTTCTTCATTCTCTATCTTAATTTTTCATCTTTTTCAATTTTTTTTTGTAGTAACTTAGGTCCGATCAATGCTTTTTCTCCTTCATCCCAATATAGTGGGACCTACATTTTCATCTATACAAAGCTTCATAAGATGGCATCTTAATTGAGGAGTGATAACATTTATTATAAGCAAATTCAATCAAGGGTAAATGTCAATCCCTACTAAACTTTATGTCTAGTGTGCATGCTTTCAACATATCTTACATAGTTTAGATTGTACATTCAGACTAAGCATCTATTTGAGGATGATAAGCCATATTGAACTGTAACTTAGCACCAAGAGCATTTTGTAGGCTTCTCTAGAATTTCAATACAAAACGTAGATCTCTATCTGAACAACTATAGTCGGTACTCCATGTAATCTTACAATATCCTTAATATAGATCCCATATAATTTATCTAAGGAGTACATTATGTTCATTGGTAGAAAGTGTGTAGATTTGGTGAGTCGATCCACTACTACCCATATTGTATCATATCCACTATAAGTCTTACGTAAGGCAGCCACAAATCCATGGTGATATTTTTCCATTTCTATTATGGGATAGGGAGACGTTGCAATAGTCCATCTGGTCGTTGGTGCTCTACCTTCACTTGTTAGTAGATTAAGCACTGGGCCACATAACATGCAATGGCCTTTTTCATTCCTTTCCCCCAAAAATTTTGTTTGAGATCTTGGTACATCTTTGTTCCTCCTAGGTGCATAGTATATCCTGATTTATGAGCTTCATTCATGATCTCATTTCTTAGATTTTGGTCATTTGGCACACACACCCTTCCTTTAATCCTTAAAATTCCTTTGGCATCCAATGTGAAATCCATATGGCCCCCTTATTGGATTTTTTCTTAATTTCCTTAATCTTCAAATCGTTTTTATGTGACTCCTTAATTTGATCCAATGGTGTAGGTTGTACTATCACAACAGCCATTTGGCTATCTTCGACATTACTAGTGAATTCGATTCTTAACCTTTCAAATTCTCGAATCAACTCTTGTTGTTCTATTAACATAACAGCTACTCCACTATAATTCTTTCTAGTCAAAGCATCAGCTATTGCATTAGCTTTTTCGGGATGATAATTAATGCTTAAGTCATAATCCTATATTAGTTCCAACCATCTCCTCTATTACATGTTGAGTTCCTTTTGAGTAAAATATTTTAGGCTCTTATGGTCTGTATATATTTCACATTTTTGTCCATATAGGTAATGTCGTCAAATCTTGAGGGCAAAAAATATAGTTGCTAATTTCGGATCATGAGTATGGTAGTTCTTTTCATGTTGCCTCAATTTCTTGAAGCATCTGTAACTACCTTTCCTCCTTGCATTAATACACAGCCCTAAACCATTTTTGAAGCATCATTGTACACATTAAATGACTCTTCATTATTTGGTAAGTTTAAAATTGAAGTAGTAACTAATCTTTGCTTCAATTCTTGGAAACTCTTTTCACATTCTTTAGTCCATTCAAACTTAACATTTTTCTTTGTCAACTTGCTCAAAGGCTTTGCTATAAGTGAATTTTTTTTGACAAACCTTTTATAATATCCAGCCAAACCAAGAAAGCTTCAAATTTCTATTACACTCATGGGTTGCTTCCATTCTACAACCGCCCTTACTTTTTTGGATCAACCGAGACATCATGTCTAGAAATGATATGACCCAAGAGTATTACTTGCTTCATCCAAAATTCAATGTTGGATAGTTTTGCTTATAACTTGTTTTTCTTTAACATTCCAATACAATCCTTAAATGTTTAGCATGCTCATCTTCATCTTTGGAATATATCAAGATAACGTCGATGGACAACACTACAAACTTATCCAAGCAAGGATTGAAGATACAATTCATCGATCCATGAAATCTATGGGAACATTGGTCAAACCAAAAGGCATTACTAAAAACTCATAATGTCCATATCGAGTATGAAATGCTGTTTTAGGAATATCGTCAAATTTAATTCGAAGTTGGTGATAACTAGATCTTAGATCTATTCGTGAAAAGACTGTTGCTTCTTGAAGTTGATCGAATAGATCATCAATCCTTGGTAGTGGATATTTGTTCTTAGTGGTGACTTTATTTAACTCTCTATACTTTATGCACAACCGCATTGTGACATCCTTCTTCTTAACAAATAGTATAGGATCTCCCTAAGAGTTACACTAGGTCGAATGAACCCTTTATCTAATAGCTCTTAGAGTTGAGTCTTTAATTATTTGAGTTCCATTAGTGCCATTCTATAGGGAGCATTTGATATTGGTTGAGTACCAGGTGCTAAGTCAATTGTAAACTTAACTTCTCTACTCGAGGGTAACCCAGGTAACTCACCAGGAAGTACTTCTGGATGGTCTCTTACTACTAGTATCTCTTCTAATTTGAGGGACTTTTTATCCACTTCTACCATACACAACCACATTGTTTCACATTCCTCCTCTTCTTCAACATTCACAGCTTGTAACTGATTTCCTTGCGTTGCATTACTTTGGTTGAACAATATCATTTTTTTTTTCATTTGTTTTAGTAATCCTTACTTCCCTTCTCTTGCAGTCTACAATGATGCAATGTTGAGACAACCAATCCATCCCCAAGATTACATCAAACCCACTCATAGCCAATACAATTAGATTCGTGGGTATAATGATATCTCCAATTACAACAGGATACTCTTTCAGTATCATCTGAGCAATAACTTTGCCACCCGTTGGTGTACTTATTCTTAAAGGAGCTAATGACATTTAAGCATTTATTCCATTACGTTGTACCATGTCTAAGTTTATAAAGGAATGTGTTGCTCTAGTATCAAAGAGAGTGTACATAGGTTGGGTTGTGACTAAGATGGTTCCTATGAAAGTTTTCATCTTATTACTGGTTAGGATTTTATTTATTATATTCTAATTTATGAAATTTTGCTATTATCTTATACGCACTACATATGTATAAACCAAAACAGTATGAGTTAAAAAGTGCTTACCTACAACCACATTATCATCAAATCCATAGTTTGATGTAGCTAGATATGTCTTGGTATTCTTCTTCATAGGTTTCTTCTACTTGATCATATGTTGTTCCTTCGACTGTAAACATTCTGGCATCAAGAGCAGCTTGATTGGCTTCTTGATTCCTTAACTTTGTTTGCTCACTCTTTCCAATATCCTTTGGGGATGTGGTTGTTGACCCTGATCCCTATTGTTTATGAGGGCATGCAAATGCAAGACGTCTAACTTGCTTATGTGTGAAATAGGTTATAAAATTTTTCTTTAAGCAATCTTGTACTTTATGGTCTACCGCACCACATCAATAACATTTATTCTTCAATTGAGGACAATCTTGTAAGCAATGGTTCCTTTTACACTTCCAACATGTTACCTTCACTACTAGTCTGAGTAGAGGAAGGATTAGGTTTAATCATTAGAGGCTTATTGCACCACATTGGCCTCTTATTTTTGCTACTATAATTAGTACCAAAAGCAGGTCAGTTTATTGGTGGTTAGTGCCATGAGCCAAAAATCCTCTTAGTACTTACTTCAAGCATTTGTTTTCTTACTTCCTCTAGCACATGGGCCTTGTTTACGACTTTAGAATAATATTTCAATTCGAACTCCAATAAACGATTTCATATTTCAAGTTCAAGTCTATTTATGAATAGATGGATCTTTAAGTCCTTATTGTCACGATAGGAAGCTAGTGCAAACTGGAGCAACTTTATAAACTCATTCTCATACTAGTCAATACTCTTATTTCCCTTTTCAATGTGGAACAGATCTGCACCTAATTTCACCCTCACATGTTCTAGGAAGTACTCAACAAGGTACTTGCTTCTAAAGGTAGACCATATGATAAAATGGGACAACCATCTTTCCAGTGCATCTCACCAATTGTGGGCTCTCAATTTCAACATATAGGTTCCATAAGGCACCTTCATCTCCTCAAATACTCCAAATGCTATGAAAGATCTCTCTATCTAAGCAAGCTAATCCTCAACATCATTAGGCTTCCTAATTTCTCCCTTAGAATACCAATTTGCTTTAATGAAATCCAAAAAAACACTGTAGTGCATCTCACCTCCAATTTGTCCTTGATTGTTATTTCCTAACATTATTAACAGAATAGCTTGAGTTAGAGCTGAGGGTAGTAGAGGTGTTGCTGGTACCATTGGTGGGGCTTGTATTGCTATTGTTGGGGCTTAAGGCTAAGTTTACCCTCCTAGAAACAATTGTTGAAATAGCATTGCTTGTTGTTGGGTTAACAGCTGGATAGCATTTTCCATTCGATTCATTCTATCCTTAGAGATATTTGCTCCTTAGTGTGTAGCATGTCCAACAATTTGGACTGGCCTACTAGGCGTCCAGGGTTCTGGTGTAGCAGCTTGAAATTCTAGTCTCAGCTTTCAAATTGAGCTTCTTGGGCACGTCCTGTAGAAATACTCCTCCTATTCTCATTCTTGGGACATTAGACTCTTGTAGGCTGACACTAATTTATATATATACAAACACATATATAAATTAGCATACCGTACATAACTAAACATTCCATTCGAAGATAAAAAGGCACATATGCCACTTATTTTATTTTATTATTATACTTTATCGGCATATACTTTTTTCCATTAGGGCCTTTGAAATTTAAGATCCTTAAACTTTTCAAGTCACAATCATTCTCTTAAGTTAGTGGTTTGTTTTTATATAACTACAAGTCTTCTAAGTTTAGTCCTAAGCTATGCCCCGAGGGTGCCCTAGTCATGATAACCCACCATGAATACCTAATTAAGTTACTTCGTGAAGCATTTAATAATACAAACATACTTCATATTCAGACTTATATTAACATACTGGTACATAGTAAGTAAAGGAGTTCTAATACATGAGTACCTCAAGTCTGTATCAAGAAATTACCTACCAATGTTCATAAAGTAACTAATGATACATCTCACTAGTCTAAAATCAAAATATCAACCATCAAGGGAAATAACTATATCTAGATCATCTCTTGTAGTGTCCCCAAAATTCCAAAATCAGCTATTATTTTTTATGTCGTCAATATATCAAAGTTGTAGATATACTTGAAAGTACTTGCAACACTAATCACACTATAGGGGAATGAACAAAAGCAATGACTCAACGAGATGGAAGTGCAATATTCTCATTAATACACAACAAGCAATAACAAACAAGTTATTACTTATATGCTATGCATGAACGAGCGTATGCAATGGAAACATTGCACGTTGTCTTCTAGTAACCAAAGTGAAGTCTAGGGTATAAACCACACCACCAACCCCCCTCCCCCCCCCCCCCCCACACCCCCCGACCTAAGGTTAGGTAATTAGTAGTACCATCAGTGTCCAGGTTGTCCAATCAATTCCTCTTACCTTATAAGTTCTAGGGTACCTTAAATGCAGCCCTGCTTAAGATACTTTAAATGCAGTCCTAAGATAGAATATCCAAAATATTTCTCTTAAGACCTTGGATACCTTAAATGCAGTCCGAAGTTGTTCAAGATACCTTAAATGCATTCCTGAACCATCTTAAGGTGCCTTAAATGCAGCCTTAAGTCCAAAAAACTCACAATAGGACCCACAATGATGGATAGTTTAAGGCTTTGAGAATATGCGACTTCCCCAAATCTTTTAATTCATATTATCAAAATAGGATACTTAAAAATAATCATAAGAAGATTTCAATGAAACTTATATTTAAAAAATAACTTTCTTAATACTCGTGGATACCTTAACGACCTATTCACTTCGTCGAATGGAATAAGGAGGGAATGAAATTCCAATTCAAAGAGAATGTAATAGAGCTGTAATTGCTATTACAATGTTCATTTGGTGTAAAAAGTAAAATAAGTAATTACTAGAGTAAAAGGTAAAATATCTATAATGCTCATTGTATTTATTATAGAGAGTATAATTGTACAGGTATTATTTTCAAGATAGGGATATTTATGATATAGTTGAAAAATAAACCATTTAATGGCAATTCATGAGATAGAGATATGAATAGCTATTCATCATTTTACTAATAGCAATTCATTATGAATTGTCATTGCTTTCAAGTGAACACTATAATATTAGCTTTGCATTGAGCGAGGAAGGAATGAATAACTATTCATGTCAAGTGAACAGACTGTAAATGCAGTCTAGAGAAGCTTAGGATACCTTAAATACAATTCTAAGCTAACACAAATTCCCTCCCTATCTATCGTGTGACAGTGATGGCCTTAAATGATGCAAAACATCGTGCAATGCGTGTTAGGTTTTATTACATCCTGATATTCACTAATAGATTCAAAGGTGACTAATAATAATATAATGCAAGCAACAAACATAATATGCAAGAGTCCACAATTCAACAAACATTTAAATTCATTTCACAATTTTTAACAATCAAGTAAATTCAAGGACAAGGTAATAATTATAAGTTTTTGTTACACATCTGTCTTAAACTTCTATGGTAGAATTTTATAACTTATAACTGACAATAAGTAATCTTCTTAGTATAGAAATCACAATGATCAAATCCATAGTATACGAATTGTTCCACATGACTTATTTTTGTAATAATCCATATACAATAAATATCATATTCCAAATGGATGATTCTTCATTTTGTTGAATAACACTCAATTTTTACTAATTAAAACTTGAAATATACACATCAGTATGTCATAATATTATTTCCTTATAAAAATATGCATATGATTTTTTTTCTTATTTTAACATACTAAAACATAAAACCGTAACATATATATATTTTCAGACTCCATATAACATTCATACATGTCATAAGTGAAAGTTGACGAGCATCAACAATTTATATATATATATATATAAACACATCAACATACAACAAAAGTAGTAAATCATTGAATTTCCTACTCACCTTGGCCTCATTTAATCAAAATAATCCTTCAATTGATTTGAAAAATCAAAGTTTTCACCTAAAACATAAAATAAATATTTTCTATAATTAGTGTAATTAAATATAACTTTATAATAACTATAATTGTAAAATTTTATATTCGATATTCCTATTAATGAGACTTTTTAGGGTGGATAAGACCTTACCAAAACTAGTTTTGTTTTGAAGGGTACTATAGACAATCCTAACGAGACTTTCAGAATTGAAAATAATTGATATATGTAAAAGTTATGGAATTTAGAAGTTTTGTGAGAGTTTTGATATAAGAAAGTTAAAAAGAAAAAAATTAAATAAATAGGTGAATGAAAGCAATTGATCTGGGATGGAAGCATCTAGAAATGGAATTCATGAACGCATATATATACATGGACTTGCGTATTTGTGTGTTTACTTGGACGAAATGCAAACGTGTGGAGCACAATTTTGACTAAAGCAATTTCCTTCCTGAAGAATTAACTTAGGGAGCAATCTAGAAAATTTAGATATTTTTCGCGTTTAATGACATGTACAATAAATATTTATTGGTTAATATTTTTAGATGAAAACTTATGTACATACTATATTAAATATTTTGGACATTATGGTATACTTAAAATTTTTAGTTTAAGACTTTTATTTTTCAACTTTAATATTTTTTATCGTAAACTATAATTTACTCCTTGACGGTTTAAGTTATTAATGTTTTGATATTTATGAACTAATTAAAATTATATTTAACCTTATCTATATTTTATAAAATTACGGGGTTTGATAGCACCCTTGCAAGTTGCCACAAGGAGCATTTGGTTATGAAAAAGTCATGGAAGTCCCCATCTTTTTTATCCATTTCAATTTCTCATCTTGATATGTTGTAATGAATATATCTAGTCCACTACAGCATGTTTTGTTAAGGACTCAAGGAGTTATAATTTTCTATTCTTCTCCATTTAAAAAAAAAAAAAGGTAGTACATTGATTTTGCATTTTTTTTTTTTTTTTTGCTATGATTTTTTTAATGTGTACTAATTCTTTTTGCAGGTTTGCAAAATTGCACTTTATTGTGGGCTTCATAGTAGACTTAAGTGTTGCCCTAGCTCTCATGTTCTTTGCTAGACTTGGCACGAGCCTATGAGTAATCTCATGTCACTCTAGCTGCTGACCCTTGGCACGGGCCCATGAGTGGACTTGTATTATCCTAGCACCCACCTCTTTTAGCCTTGATATGGGTTGTTTTGTTATTTATTTTCATAATGGGCTCAAGTGTTGCCTTAGCTCTCCTTTTCTTTGCTAGATTTGGCATAGGCCCACGAGTAATCTCATTTCACTCTAGCACCTGACCCTTGGTAGGGTCCACGAGTGGACTTGTGTTATTCTGATACCTGGCCTCTTTTAGCCTTAATATGGGTTGTTTCCACTTTCTCAATCACTTCTAAACTTGATACCGGCCCACGAGTGATTCTTGTGTCACTCTAGTACCAACCTTTTGGCACAACCCACGAGGGATCTTGCGTTGCTCTGGCGCCTGATCTCTTCTAGATTTGATATGGTTCTTGCGAATGTAAACTGTCATCTCCTTACAATAGTTGCACTAACAACGGAATTAGCAAAGATTCTTATGGATGGAAATGAGGATTAACGGACCACATGCGCCTATACTTCTACTACTCAATTCTACTTCAATGAGGATTGAAGGATCATAAACTCCTACACCTTTGCTCCATACTCAATTCTACTTCCCAAAGTTAGTCATCAAAGACTAGTCTTTATGGGTATTACACATAGTCAAAAATCCCAACATTGTTAGAAGCATCATCATTCTGCTATCAAAGATAAACTTTATCGACAAAGCATATCAATTCATCAATAAAGATTTGTTCTCCATCATGGTGGTAACACTCCACTAGCAAACCACTGGTACTTTGTTAGTGTCAACATTTCATTATGTATGCGTAGTACTACTTTATAGAGTCGGAATAAGCTTAATGTTATCTCCACTTTCCTACTGCAATAATTAGTCAAATAAGGCTCCATATCTATAAAGCCAGGAAAGCACACTAGGGAGAGGTCTAAAGTAAGCCAACATGCTCCACTCACCCGTCAAGTATACTCTAAAAGTTGTCACTAATACTGGTCGACATGGTGGCTTTTAGGGTATAGGGAACTTATGTCAGCCATTATCAACTGCACATCATACTCATATGCTTGTATCAAATCCTCATCATAATGTGTTATTCTCTTTGCATTGGATATACATCGCCTATGAGTACCAAAATAGGTACATCACTTCTACATGCTTCACACTTAAGTGCCTATGTCAAGCAATTATTCTCTAAGATAGGTAGATACTTTTCGTAATTGTCACATCAGGGAAAACCTCCAAAAGTTCAAGTGTCAACTTATTCTCCTCCAGTTGATGGCGTATCATTATATGATGATTAGCAACTCATACCAAGCTATTACTTACCGTTTATGCATTCTTAATTAGAGTTGCTTCAACTCTTGAGATCATATGATCTAGTCTTATAAATGTCATGCCTTTCATGGGCTCGTTTTAAGATTGCAGGCTGATTGTGCTTTAATCACATGATTATATTCACATGATTATATTGAGTTACAGAGAGGGCCATTGCATCTATTATATACTTAAAAGGAGATGCTTCTACTAAATGACTATAGTTGTCACTAAGCGACTGTACAACTATAATTGCCATGACATCATTGCTTCAATCATTTATAGATGAAGTTGTTTCAACCTCGACTGTACAGAAGGGTGATACAACTACTAAGCTCGTTATAGAATTAGTTCGATCCATCACAGTCGACATTATACTTATCATGTTGCATGGATAACGTTACAAAAGTGGACATTATACTTGCCGTATGGTTAAAGCGAATGTTTCCACTAAGTGATTGTATCTTTCATGACATGATTACTTCAATCATTCATGGATAAGGTTGCTTCAACCTTAATCTTTGCAAAAGTTGTTACGACTGTCAATGTTACTGTGGGATCGCTTCGATCCTTCACAGCTAAGATTGCTTCAATTTCTTAAACGATGTTCCAAAAGTGGATTTTGTACCCATCGCATGCTTAGGAGCAGATACTTCTATCGAACAATTATGACTACCATGTGGTGATTGATTTGATCATTCATGGATGAAGTCGCTTCGACCTCAATTTTACGAATTAGCATTACAACTACCAAGCCTACGGTAGAGTCATTTCGACTCATCACACTTGAGATTGCTTCATTCTCATGAAAGATGTTGTAAAAATGGGTATTGTACCCATTGCATGCTTAGGATGAAATGCTTCTACTAAACAATTGTGACTACCATGAAATGATTACTTCAATGAACTATGGGCTAGGTCATTTTGACCTTGATTCTACAAAATTGCATTATGCTGTCAAGCCTACTATAGAGTCGCTTCGACTCATCATATTGCGATCGTTTCAATCTTGTAAATAATGTTGTAGAAAATGGATATTGCACCCATCACATGCTCAGCAGCGGATGCTTCTACAAAGCGATAGCGACTACCATGAAGTGATCGCTTCGATCAACTATGAATGTGGTCGCTTCGACCTCGATTCTGCGAAATGATGTTACGGCTTCCAAGCCTATTATGGAGTTGCCTCGACTTATCACAACTAAGATCGCTTTAATCCTAAGTGAAGAACATTGGGCAGCAATATTAGCTATGTCCACGTGCTCATTGTGGTTGCAATGTTAGTTGCACCAAATTTTCTTTCATGAAGATCGACAATGTTAAGGAAGAAAGGTAGCAATGTTAGCTACACCTTCACTTCCGTAAATACAACGCGTCATGGTAATGATGGTAGCTGTACCAAAATAGTTGTAAAGTGTTTTATTTAATAATGAAAAGATTCAAACAAGCATCTTATTAGCATATTTATGCATCGTATGCTTATTAGAAGTACTTCAAATATAAGTACAAGAGAGTACAGAAGAAGATGGATGGAAAAAAACTGCATTTTTATTATCAATTCTTTTTTTTTTCTCTTTCTTATTATAAAACTGGAGTAAGTAATAGACAACTTTTGCCATTGGTACATCGCCAATATAATCTAAAGAGAAATGTTATTCATTGTCTATGCCTTCATCATCCATCATCTGCGTATTATTGTCTTCAAGTTCAAGTTCGCCATTGTGAACCTTCTTATTAAAAATCCTCCTTAGCATCTAATAATTTTGTTTTCGATGTCCCACCATCCTGTGGAACCTATAGAACATTGTATCTGCTTCTCTTGTATAGTGGATTGGGTTCCTGCTCAACCCTTGGCAATCTGAGGAAACCATCCTTCAACCATTAGGTAAGGACAACATGAACTTTGTTCGTAACGAGCGAGAAAGGTGGAACTTCTTGCGTACTATCTCTTCTAGGTTTCTTGCTATCTTTGAAGCTTCTCCCTTAAGCAATACTCATTGATAGGGTCTAGGGTCCGCTTCTTATTTGGGTTACCTCTTTGCTTGATGACAGAATTATTTATCTTTCGATTGTTCTCTACTAACATCGAGAAAGACCTGGGAAACAAATTGTCCAGGTGCACAACATACTCTGTGAACATACCTTGGATTCAAATTTTGACAAGTTCCTTTCTATCACACATGTCTTGGATATCTAAGGAGTGTTCCCCATAATGCTTGATGTAATCCATTAGATCTTCTTTTAGGTATTGTTTAATACATTCGTGGTTGGTCAGTGTTACTTGTTCTTGAGTTTCAAAGAATTTCTATACCAGCCGTAAGAGGCTAGACTAGACATTGCATCTAGAGGAGGAGGAGCCTCCGAGATAAACCCTTACCTCTTCTCCAACAGCAGGTGTGGGATCTTTTGGAGTTGGAGATAACAAAGGCTACAATGGCTCCTGTTGGTGTCCTCCTTCATTTTCAGCAATAGGAACAATAGTTTTCGTATGCTGAGCATCATATAAGGCTTTGTGGGGAGTAACCTTTGGGAAAGCAGTAGCTGATGCGGTACCAGTCACTTGCATGCCTGGTGCAAGCAAACTTATCCTAGGAAGTGTACTTCCCTATGTAGTAGCAAATCTTACCATACTAAGTAGGAATTACTTAAAAACATTCAAAAATTGATTTTGAGCCTCAGTATTCTTCTATATAGTGTATATCATGAGAGCACTATCCACTGCGAGTGTCTGCACAGCCGCAGGGGCAGTATTGTCATCTATAGCTTAGACTTGCTCAACAGCATCAAGTTAACTGTCTTGATCTAAGGGGTTTGCTTCATATCCAGCTCTCTTGCATGAAGGTGCATTTCTTGTAAAAAACTTACTCTCTATCCCCAATGGAGTTGTCAAATAATGTATGGTAGGATTACTATAGTTGGTCAATCACGTGTGGTAAGCATGGCGTTGACTTAAAAGAAGTCATGAACTGATTACACATGTAGAGATGTCATAGAGAGAGATCTGGAAGGAGGAACAGGCAAACCCGATTTCTCGAGTGCACAAATATGACAGAAGATCAAATAAGATAGATTCGATCGTTCTTAACTTGTTCTTTGTAAAGTGGTTGCTTTGATTCTTTCTAAAGCAATTTTAGTAAAGTTTCCACGTTGCTCTCAGTCTAAGCAATACGCATAATTCTATCTCAAATGAGGGGAGGAATCTCTTATTTATAGATAGTATGGATTGATATCAGCCATTGGATAGCACTTGAACAAATGGTCGAGATCAAGTGATGATGGTGACTATTAGATCACATTACTATGATCTAATAGCTGATATTAAGGCCTCCTTTTTTTTAAGTAGTAGGATGGGCTGGAAATGGCCTTGATGGCTTTTATTATATAAAAGAAGCTCATTTTCTATATGAAAAGGACAAAGCCCTATTTTATTCAAACAAAATCCAAAATTAACTTGGGAAGATATTTTTGGAGTCTACTTTTTACGCAAGAGAAAACCGAATTAGGCCGATAGCATAATGAACTGGCAGATGATTCCTATTCCAAACCTATCATTTCCATCTTCCTACGATATTTCTTATTGGATCTAGTCTTCTAAGTCCTGTCACCAACCTAGAAGATCGTCTGTGACATTAAATTGAGGCAAAGACCTAATTATCAAAATGATCCTCTATACACTTTTCCACTTAAATAAATTACACAAAAATAATGTATAACTACTAAATTATTAAAAGTAAAACATTCAAGAGAAACTCTATAATTTTTTTCCTTTTCTTACGTGTTAAACATTACTTCTGAAATTGAGCTAGCTATACGTACGGTTATTTTTAATTGAGAATTTACAGTTTTATGAGCAAGGTATAAAATTGCATTGGTGATAACAATTTAGGAGTTATGTGCGTGACTCGTACATGCTCATGCACATGTATTTAATTATGTGACTACGGCCAATCCTTTCCGCGACTTTAGCTCAAACCGTTATTTTAGGCTATAATATATGCTTTGTGGATGGGCATTAGTCGGATGTGGATCCATATAATACCGCAATGACGAATAGAGCTACTCTTTGGATAGCTTATTCGAGATAATCTGGATTATAAGAGCTGGTTCTTTTTTCTTTTGAAATTGTTATGGAGATCTTTGGTTTGGATTTTCTTAAGAATAACTTATTTTCTGATTTAAGGATGTATATAATAAAGAACCTTTAACGAAATTTCTGTGATATATACACTTAATTGTGAAATATATCAAGTATTAAAGTTTAATATGTTCATATTTTATTAAAGGTGTGTGGCAGGGGGGAAAGAAACAAGTTAAAAAGTACCAACAATATACTTGACATTAAACATTGTTTTATTTAGTCAAAGGCAGTTACTTCAGTCTTCACTGATTCTTATTCACCATTGCTTGGGATGATAATTCATTTGGCTCTATGCTCACAACTTAAGATGGTCAAGGGAACCCACCAACCGTAAAATTGAAGTTTCCACATGTGGTTTTATAGGAGAACAAGGAAGAACTAAACCCAAACCTTGACTGGACCCAATCAAATACTAGGAAATTGTTCTCCATTTGGTATGTACCAATAACAATGGCTTGTTCGGCATCCTTTCCACCATCAATGAAGGCCAGACGCAGTGTCAGAGCTAATCTGCTTCACCGAATTCGATCCATAAATCGTCCACTTTGTTGCATTCTCTAACTGCAAATCAATCTGAGGAACCTGCAAACCGACTCGCGTAATGTTAATACTTTTAGTCTTGAGGCAAAGTCCAAATGGAATCACCTTCTTTGCTTGTGGGATGCCTTTTGTGGCCTTCCTATAGCCCTTAAGAAAGATGTTGTAAACGTCACTCGTTAGGGTAGTGTAAGGTACTACAGTGCTAAGCTTTACACCACCATGGCCGCTTAAGGGTTCGATTAGGAGTGCGGTTTCCGAGATCCCACTAGCCTTTCCATTTATTAATATAGCAGGAAGGTTAATGAAGTATCCGACTGTAAAAGGGTTCTTAGGCAATGGTGTATACGATAGGTATAGGTCACTTGCCGCATCAAAATCAGTTGTTGGCAGCATATAGTATGGACCGTCACCAAAGAAAATCGCCCCACGAGCCTTGGTAAAGATAGGTAGGCATATGGCGAATTTTCGAGTCATCATTTCAGGAGTGGGAAAGCGAACTGCTAGAGAAAGAGAGGACCATGACAAAGAAGCCCCACCAAAGATTTTCTCAGGGAGGGACTCTAGAAGCCATGATGGTGCACATGGAGCATACAAGTGATCGAAGTTGATCCAACCGTTGGGAACCTATGTTCGTCCAATATATAATGAAGTCCTTGTATGTCAATTGGGACACCGCACATTTTTAAGTGATGGGATTGATAGGAGTGTCGTTCCAATAGCAATGGCCATACCTATATGCATTTTTGGCAGGAAGACACTGCGGGGCTAAGTATGATCGTGCCACCACGCACTCAGGGTTCGTACAACCAACAGGAGGATGTTGTAGGTTGCAATGGAACCATGTCAAAGGCGCATGAGGTCAATGAGTAATGCTTGTTGTAGTTGAGGGTCATGCTGTAGAGACAGCTAATGTTGGTGTGCTTGATGACTGGAGCAACAAGAGTCCAAGGATGAACAAAGCAAGATCCTAATGAAGGGAACATTAGGAGAATGAAAAAAATTTTAAGAGGATGCATTTTATAAGATTTGATGATGATCTTATGGAGGATGATGCGTTGATGTCCAAATGGATACATACATATACATACATACATATATATATATATATATTGTGTAAGATAAGTAAGCTATTTAAAAAAGGTTCATGGGACTCTTACCAATATATTTTTCAAATTATTTGCGAGAGGAATTCCAGCAACTGCGGATTATTAGTGGGATCTTGTGATAGTATACGTACATGGTATGCATTGACAAGAAATATAGAATTCATATTTCTGTTGATAACGAGGATGGATCCATGGAATATGGGTATTTCTCATGTTCTGGTAAAAACCTTAAAGCGGTCAATCTTGATGGCGGGAAGTCAACTTAGTATATAGAGGGAAAAATAAAAAGAAAAAAAAAATCCATCGAAGATAATGAGTGAAGCTTCGTGTATTCTTTTTGCCCTTTTTAGCTTTTTTTTTTTTTTTTTTTTTGCCCATTTACAATAATAGGGCAATAATTGTCTTCAAACTTGAATGTTTTATGTTTCAAATTTAATGGCTAAATTACAAAAACATAAATTATATTTTTGAATATTTGCAAATAAGTAATTTTATTTTTCTTTTGTTATAAAACACATGACATATACTTTATTAATAGGGAAAATTGCAAAAACATCTCTAAACTTTAAGCATAATGTGATTGATTCCTGCACTTTCAAAATGAGGTTTTTCACCCCTCCTAAACTTTAAAAAATTAGCATTGTTAAGGACTTGTCACATTTTTTGTTAAAGCAAACAAAAAAAAAGGTACGGATTTACCTCCAAACTTTCCAACTATATGCGGATTCACCCCTTAAACTTTCATCTACGTACAGATTTACAACCCCTCCTCTCCATACCAAAATAGTCAATTATCCTTACAGTGCTAATTTTTGAAAGCTTAGCGGGTCAAAAACCTCACTGAAAATTCAAGAGGTCAATCTACACTACCATCAAAGTTTATGAGGTGTTTTTGCAATTATCCCTTATTAATATGTGCTTTTGTGTACATAAATTAATTCAAATTAATAAATATATTTAAGTAAAGATAGAAAAACGCATAGAAAAAAAAAAAAAAAGTTAAAATGTGCAACTCTGAGGGGCCAACAACAAAGGGAATGGTGCTATATAATGCTTAGAAATAGGTTCTTGGTTCATCTATTTTTAGCAATACCCTCCATTGAGGATATGCCAAATAGAATTGTGGAATTGTTGTTGTCCCACTTTTTTATGTGTGTATAAACCTAGTAAAACCAAAGGAATACAAATTATGAATTAATTTTAATCTTTTCGAGAGCTAATGTTAATTCATGCATAACAACAAATAAACAACAATAATACAAATTGTAATAAGTAAGAGTGATGGATAGAAGAGATAACACCACAATATAATCTGGAGTTCGGTCGTCGGCTTCCTAATCTCCACGATCCATAACAATGCCTCATTCATGAAGGATTTTATACTTCATTCACAAGCAACAAACACAATGCTCCACTAGAGCTACAAACAATACAAACATAATTACTTGAGCTATGCATTTTCAACAATCTCTCAAAAACACTATAAGTACTACTCAAGATTCTATTAATTCACTCACAAACAATTGATTAGTGCTTTACAATGGATATCAATACTATAAGTCTATAGCACTACTTAATTCTCTCAATTTATAAATTACAAAAAAAATTGCTAAAGGGTATTTGCAAGGTTTTGTATGCAAATAATAAGCTCAACTTCCTTCATACAACTTACAAACAACTCGTATTTATAACTCTTGAAGTCTCCTAGCTGTTGGACCCAAAACGCCAAAAAACAGTTGAGCATTGAATGCTCCAACCACTTTTTCCTAAAGCTAGTGTTCATACTCTAGGCAAATGCCAACTTTGATAATATTTCGCATTTTTAGCATATCTCTCTTACCTATACTTTGGTTGAGGTGATTCAAGATGTTACAAAAAGTTTATAGAGAGCTTTACAATTTTCATTTTTGAGTTTTAAGAAATTCTAAAGAAAATAAGGCCTTAAATATATTTGTATATACTACAACAACAAGCATAAGCAAAACACATATATTATATACATAAAGGCTCAACACATCATAAAATTAATTTGCTTATTAATTGTTACTTTATTATATCATTTTGAGCATTCTGTATAATCATTTCCTTATCAAAATTTGACTTAAACCTTCCAATTCAATAATGTGGCATATTCTCAATGGGGTGTTACCAAAAATATGATGTCGTAGTACCACTCTTCCTACTCTTAGTATTGTAGATCTCAAAATCCATTGAATGCTAAGCAATTGTACCAAGCAAAGGCACTAACCTAATTGGTTCAAGAATTCTAGCATCGCTCGTGCTTCAAGATTCACTTAACTTTAGGTGTCAAATATTAAAATTGTCATCAGTGGATTTTTCTTTTTTTTCCACTTAACAATGGTGTTTCATAAAGAGGAACACATTCTTATATAACTCTAAAATAACGTCGATTATCATAAATAAATTTGATGCAACACATAACACATTGTCAAGAAAACATTTCAAATGGAAGCATAAATAACATTTAGAAAACATCTTAGGAAAACATTTTCATGATGTCGAAACATATTATTGATAAGAAAAAGAGCATTTGGAAAACAATAAAGCATATAAAATGGGTGAAACATATGTAGACCAACATTTTAAAAAGAAATCACACAAAAATAAACTACAAAAAAATAATTATCAATATAACAATGCAAAACCGCACGAACAACATGTGATTCACAAATTTCTACATGAATTGCTCCTTGTATATATGATTTACTAAAAGTTTTATAGTGTTAAATCGCATCTACAAGATGCAATTCATATGTAATTTATGTGAACGTACAAGTATACCTTTTAAAAGTTTTGGATTTCATGGATCATATTTATGCATAGTGATTCATTTCAATATGAATCGATCTTAAGAAATGGAACTCGTGTATATTGCATGTTATAGACACGACTCACTTGTATTTATATAAATATCTAAATCGCATTTATTAGACACGATTTTACATTGATATTTTGATAATTAATTTTATGTAGTTTATATTTGTGTAATTTTTTTCTAGATGAATCAGTAATCATACAATTTTCTCCATATAAGACGCTTTATTTCTTAGCCACAGTGAGGCGTGCATTATTTTGAAGGAGGCTATATGTTGCATGACGCGTTTTACAATTCAATTTATAAAAGAAAAGATGATTTCACACAAAATGTATATATATAGATAAGTCAGTTACCTCACTCCACTTCTACATATATATTTATTTATTTATTTATTACTATTATACTCTCATAACTAAAACATAAAAAGTTCCCACATAAATAATTACTAGGAGAGGCTCCACACATAATGCATGTATCACTAACAAAATTTAAAAAAAAAAGGATATAATAAATTTACTAACATATTTTAATTTATTATGTCCCCTAATTATTTGAATTATTCAGTATGTAATCATACTTCAATTTTCTCTTACTTAAAAAAATAATAACAAATTCTTTTGAACTTATTGCATGTTTCACACATTTCTTGATTGTTGGTCATACAAAAGTTGCCTGGCATATAGGTTATATGAAAGCTTTCAATCTAAATCTTATACATAAATGGGATTAGTGAATATATAAATTATTAAAGATGAAGCATTTGAGGTGTTCTCTCACTGTAACACAATTTTTTAGTTATATATAATTAAAAAAGTACAGTGGATGATTGGTTTTTGTGATACTCCTAAAAAAAAAAGAAAACATTTTTATTAATAATATACCTAATAGTAGGATATATAATAGAATAATAGATAACCCATCAATGTTCCTTAAATAGTAAATTTCTAAAACTAATATAGGTAACGATAGATAAACAAAAAGTATGACAAATAATAAATTAAATGCTACTCAATTTGGAATAGTGGATTTGTATCCAATATATAGTTAGTTTTCCGATTGAAAGTGAATCAAAGAATTTGAGAATAGGCTTACAATCAAATATCTAAGGAAAAATTTTAGATCCCATTATTAATTTTTACGAATGGACCAATTGATTATTTAATTTTTACGAGATCGACGATTAATTATTTAATAACTCAAATTCATACTCAGTCATAATCACTTTATTATAATAATTAACATATTAATTACTATATATTTTACGATCAAATGATTGATTTAACAGTCTCCTCCACCCATATTGATAAGTGTTAAAAGATCCTTATTCATAATACTTGTTGCGTATAATTTTGTATAGATTTGATGTGAATTTACTAAGAAAAGAATACTTAATTGATTAATATTTGATTTCAGGGTTTAAAAAAGATATTTTAAATAATTAAGGATGATTCAAGTAAAAACAAGATAAAATTCGGTAAAGTATATAAAAGGTTGATTTTCACTTATGCATAACCTTCAACATGGCCATGCAAATGCTGGTACTAGACTGTAAAAAGTGACTAGAAACTATCTTAAATTGTACCCTAGTTGCTGCCCAAGTAGTGTAAAAAGCTGTGTTGAAGGAACGAACTCGATCAGAGAAGGAATTGAAGAAGTCCCAGAGTGCACAGGTAGGAGCATGGCCGTATAGGAGGCCGTGTAAGACCAAGGACAATTACAAATCTATAAATAACTGTCCTAACCTTTCAGTTATTCATCCTTTCACATTTCTAAAAAACCCTAGAAGAGAAAAAGACGCACTTTGAGGAAATAATTGCTTGAGCTTCATTGAAGATTACAAGACAATTCAAGGGTTTTATCGTTTAATTATGTTTTACTTCTCTAGATCTTTTGTTTTTATTGTTAAATCTATGGAGGAGTAATTCTTTGTACCCTGAGTCTAATGAAACCCTAAACCCATATGATTTGAATTGTTTTTTATTAATGAAAATTTTATGTCTTTATATCTATTCGTGTGTTTTAATTGTCTTGCAATTGATTTGTGTAGAAAGTTGATAGAAAGAGATTTCATTTAATAAGATAAATCTTCATGAATAGAGAGATTATATGTTTCAGCTAGAGGTAGGGAAACTTTGATTTTCTGCATAAAGATTTAATCTTTGTTTAAGAATCTTAATCTTTAATACAATCTTATGTGGCGTTAGGAGGAAAAGGCCTCCACTATCTCATGTAGGCTAGGAATTGATTAACTCGATGGAGTAATTAATTTAATTGTATGATTTTGCAATGCAAAGCATAAATAATTCGTTAATATTTTGTTATAAGAAATTAAGGTTTAGGATGGATCATGATAAAAGGTATGTCTTGTGATTGATTTTTAATCGTTAAAGCATAACAATTGATCTTAGAGTTTGTTAAATTTAGTTAATAAATAGTTAGAAATAGATATTGCTTCATACTTTAGGCTAAATAGTAGAAAAAGGATAATACTAGTACTTGTTCCTTAGATCCCTATAGGCGACACCCGTCTTAATCTTATACTATTGTAGTTAGATATACTTTCCTAACTTGATCGTATAAATTAATTTGGGTTTATAAATTTTATAATTTGATACGATCAGTAGTAGTGCATCACACGTCAACATAATTAAGACAATAGAAATTACACATAAAAGAGACTGAAAAAGGGGAAAAAAAAACTTGTTAAACACAAAAAAAGAGATGAGATTAAGGGTCTGTTTGTTTCGTCTACATGTAAAAGATTTTAAACAGACTGTTTATTAAGAAAAAAATACGGATTAAAAAAAAAAGACAATTTGACTCATAAGAAAATAAAACTGACCAGATACAAATAATATATTAGTATAGATTAGATACAAATACAAATGAAATACAAACCATCCAAAATAGTCCGTGACATAAATTAAAATATAAAATTATAGTAAATAAAAATAAAAGTATCATTATTATTGTTGTTGTTATTATTATTATTAATAGGAGGAGAAGAGAGCAGCTACAATAGCATAGTAATATGTAAACACAATAATAATGGTAATAGCTCTAGGAATGTTCAGGATGAATTAATATATTAATTGACACTTATAGCTCAGTGATATAATACAAAATAATAGGTTTTTGAAAACTTCTATGATCCTATAGACGCGACCTCTCTATTAACACGATCACTTTATCATTCATCTCACAATTAAAATGAATATAATAATTATTATATTAAGTATTTTATTGATGTAAACACAATTTGAATATGAATATGAGGCGAAAAATAAGTGATGAGCTAGTACTGTTAAAAAATATGACGAGATTATAGGATTTTCCTATATTTTAATATTACAATAAGTGTATAATATGAAATATTAATATTATAAAAAAGCAATGGTAAAACCAAAATATAATACCACATAAAATATTTTGATGACATAAAATATAATCTTAACCTGTCTATTATCCTAACTAACCATAACATACTTTCATTAATGTTTCTTTTTTGCACAGAAGTGAGAAATAACAGCTAAGTGTGAATATCCTGCACACAAAACCTCTGAAATTTAGGAAATATCAACAGATACGTTCAGTCACTCATAAAATGATTAGAAGAGAAAAGTTTTAAATATTTTCATGCATTTGATTTGCTCATAATGTATTGTTGTTCTTAAAACTATAAAAGTTTTAAATGGGTGTAAAGTAAAACTTGAAAATCATTATTAGTATACCTAACCATTAAGAAAGATACATAAACAAAGCAAAGTCGCATAGCAATAATAGTACTCTTCAATCTAAATTGAGTGTCCATTTCATTAAAGCGGGAAAATAATAACTATTCATCTTCAATTAATTAATGGAATAGCAAATTTACGGAATTTGTATTATTCCAAAGCAAGAAAATACAATAATTACATAGAAGGAGAGGAATAATAATTCTTAGTTTTATATAATCTACTGTCGCATCTACCCTTTGTACACCAACAAATGCATAAAATAAGTATTATTCTTTATTTTATATTTAAGAATAATATTTTTTATTATTTCATTCGAACCAAGCATTTGATCTAGAAATCAACTTCCACCGCCAACAGTGAAATTGAAGTTATTACAAGCAGCACCAAGAGGCAGCAAGGAAGAACTAAATCCAAACCGTGACTGGACCAAATCAAACATCACAAAATTATCTTCCATCTGATATGAACCAACGACAATGGCCTGCTCGGCGGTTTCTCCGCCATCTACAAGCGTCAGGCATGACACATTGGTACTAGCTTGTACCATGGAATTTGATCCATCGATGGTCCAACTGGTTCCGTTACTAAATTGCAGGTTAATGGCAGGAACTTCAAACTTAGTTCCATTAGTCATAAAGCAGAGCTCAAAAGGAGCTACATTCTCAGCTCGCGCAATACCCTTCATAGCCTTTGTAAACTTCTTCAGGAATGAGCTGAATATGTCACTTCTCATTGTTGTATAAGGCACAACAACGCTAAGCTTTACACCGCTTCGTCCCAATTCATCTATGGCGAATGCAGTTTCCGGAATCTTAATTGGATCCCCATTGATAGCTATAGCATTGAGTCCAACGTAGTATCCTAGCATCCGAGGATTTTTCAGCAAGGGTGTGTATGACAGTGCTGTTTCAGCATCAAAGTTACTTGATTGGTTGACATTATATGGTCCATCACCAATGAACATCATGCCGCGAGATGTATAGGGCCTTCTGGGCAGGCATAGAGAAAATTTCTTGCTGATTCCTAGATAATCCGGGTTGAGCTGGGCTACTATGGAAAGAGAAGTCCAGGATAAGGAAACCACACCAATGGCTTCACTTGGAAGAGATTCCATGAGCGACACTGGAGCACAGGAAAGAAACTTTCCATAGTATTCTGCCAACTCTAGCAGATATCTACCATCTGTCCAGTATATTTGAGGAAAGTTATATGTGAAATCACCTATTGCACATTTCTTAGTGACAGGGTTCACAGGAGTCACATGGCAATAACACTGAGTATTATTGGTATCAATACAACCCGGGGCAGGGTATGATCTAGCTTCGACACATTCGGGAAGTGAGCAATAGAGGCGCTCATTTGCCACTCTCTCGCAACGGGAGTCCCATGTGAATGGCACATCGAGATCAATGACGAAGCGGTCGACTTCAGAGATTTCACTTGGGCCAGTAGGTCTGTTATATGTGAGAGTTATGCTGTATACAGTTGTAGGGTCCGTGAATTTTGTGATTGGTGAAACAAGAGTTGTAGAAGGGTAAGGGCCATAAGGTGGAGTAGCATTTGTTGAAGGAAAGGCCAAGGAAAACAAAGCAGTATCAGAATAGGATGAATTTTGATGTTCAGAGAGCTCATGTTGGCCATAGTAAGGATTACAATATGTGGTTTCATTTATAATAACAGCCAGAGTTGGCTTTTCTGTCATACTAGAGTTACTTGTAAAGGTTTTGGAGAAATTAAGGATGAAGAAAAGAGCTAGTTGACCAGATTAGCAAGGAATTGCTTTACTCCTAGTTTATCTTCTTGGATCATGGGCTAATGCAAAATCTACGGATAATTTGTACGTCATGACCCTGGTATTTGTTATTCCTGGATTTTCATTGTTTTCTTGAGCCGACTAGATTGTCACTGTTAGATGCATATGAAAGCTTAAAATTATCCAGCATTGTCGCATGGTTAATGGAAACATCCTACAGATCCCTTCAAGGTTTTGGCAATATTAATGTGCTTGAAATCCTGAGATCACTATAAGATTCAACCACAAAAACAGGCGTGGTTTTTCCTGAGTCATTTAAGGTTTTAATTCTTAACAGACCATTAGGTACTTATCAAGCAATGAGAAAATATTAACAAGATTCATTTAGTAGTTTCTCGCTGGGTGGCACAAGGATAATTCGTATTTCCTATGTATCTCTTCTCGACTTTCACATTAATAAAGGTCCAAAAATTCTTCAGATTTCGATGAGTTAGTCAAAAACTTCATCCACAACTCTTGCATGGTCTTCTTATTTATCCATGTCAAGTTGATCAATTTGTTCCTTTCTTCACCCAAACTTTCTCCAATAACTTTAAGTAACTTATAAATCTCTAAGTCAACATGTCCGTGACTATATATACTCTAACTAGTTGAATCATGATGCAAACCATATATTCTGATAAACAGAAATGCATCCTTGTCGAGCCTGGTTTTCGATTTCCGGTTCGATTTCCTTTAATCCGATTCATACTAAACCCTAACCCATTCAATACGAATCCTCGACTAAGAATTAAATGAAATTTTGAATTTTTAAAATATTTTGGAGTTGCCACTCAACTAAAGTCGAGAGAAAAAATAAACCAAAACCAATGGGTAGACTGATTTTGGTTTTGCTAAAATCGTTTTGAAAACGAGAACCAGAAATTAACTTGAGTTCGGGGGCTAATTTATTAAAACCTAAACGGTTACCACTTTAAATTTTCATATTTAAATTGCTTCTTTTTAAACCCTAACTTCAAATTTTAAACTATTTAGAAAGATCTGACTAACTAAACATATGGTTAATATGCACAAAAATACTAATATAATCAAATTCCATCAATGATCATATATAATCTAAAAAACTCGCAATATTCAAATTAGTCAAATCTTATCAAATTCTATCAATATTCATATATTCTAAACTAAACAAATCAAATAAATTCACAAAAATAATTTTTTACATATTTTCGGTCGCCCATCTAGATGCCTCTGTACTCTCTTAATTGGGATCAGACCACACGTAGTTCTTTTAGAAAAATTTAATTTGTTAGTTAATTTTAGAATTTTTTTGAAATCTTTTCGTTTTAAGTTTATTAAATTTTATTAATTTTAACAAAATTAATTGTTTTCGATATGAATCCTAAATCTATCAATTTTAGGTTTTTTTTTTATAAAAATTGGACTTTTCTATGAGACAAATTTTGAACAAGAAATCATAACCACATATCATGCATATCAATTGATCCTACATATCATCAAGAATAAAAAATTATAAGGAATATCAATATTTAACAAGCTAATTTTAACAAAATAATATCATGGCATAATCAAGATTTATATATCCTTAAAATTACATTATGAAGGGTAAGATTTCAATGTGTTTCATATATGGTGAAATCATAAAATTCAATGTTATTACAATCAAGATCTCCATTATATTATAATAAGGCGAAATCATGGCAAAAGGAATCTTAATGACTATCATCATACATGATCACACAATTTCAAATGTTGTAAACCTATAACTCTAAAAAATTTCATATATTCCTTATGATTATGGCGTAATTTATGGTTATATTATCAATGACAGATCTTAATGTAATTTACGAACACAGTACCTAACATGATACATATAAAAAAAAATTCAATTTTATCACAAAAACAAGATCATTACCATATTAATGCAAAAGATAGAACTTAAAAACTATATCATGACAAATTAAATCCTAAAATTTCAACTTAATATTTTTAGAACAAGTTTATGAAACAATCATTCATTGACAAAAAAAAAAAAATTGATTTCTTTTATTGTGAACTCTAGATCTATCAATTTGGGTTTTTCAATTTTATGAAAGATAGAATTTTTAAAGTGACAAAATAAATCAGAAAAAAAAATTGTAATGATGATATCAATTCAATTCATATATCATCACAAATCAAATCAATAGAAAATCAATGTTTTTGACATGATGAATTCATGTAATTAATTCAAATTTCATGCGTCCTTTAATTATCAAAGTCTTAATTTATGGAATGTAGAGATGAAATCAAATATCTACAAGATTGAAAAATTTCAAATCATGGAGTGTCTATTAACATTATATATTGATTATTATAGCTTTATTCAAAAATTTCAAATCATGCTACAAGATATCAACAAAACCTATGCATCATGTTAAATATTAAATATTCATATTAACATACACACGCCATGTCAAAAAGGAAAAAAAATATATCAATGGAACATATACACATTATAGTGAATATCAAAATTCATATTAATAAAATATCAGCAAAAACCTATGAATAAAATATCAACAGAACATATTCACGTTATGATGAGTATAAAAAATTCATACTAAAATCAAAAGAATATATGTATGATGATAAATGCCAAGGGTTTATAAAATCGTATACTATAATGGAAAATTTGATATTAATTTTGTAAAATACAAACCTAAAGCTTTTATTATAGGACAAAAGACTATTAATATTAACATTAATTACAATATTTAAGATTTCCAAAGACATATGTATTTAATATTATTATCATTAATAACACGAGGCTTTTTTATTATTACTGTTAATCTATTGTTACAATCTATTATTGTAATTATATTATTAAAAAGAATAAAAGGAATGAGAAACAGACATGAAACTTACCTGTGCTGCAGCCGGCGTGCGAGTGGGGTTAGGGTCGGATCACAGCGGCCTCCAGCGGAGAAGAGTTCGAATTGTCGTTGATCGGAGAAGGCGCGACATTCAAGGGATGGTCGGACTGGCACATAGGAGGCGGAAAATCACCCCGGTGACTTTAATTTCTTTCAATAACAACCTCAACTGGTGTTTTCAAACACCCCAGTAGCCTTGGACAGCGGCAAGGGCGAACGGCGGTTTTCGACAGCAACCAATTTATGAGGATGGAAGTTCTCGACCTTATTCAGATGCTATTTGATTTTTCTTTTTTTTGTTTTTAGTGTCCTCTTCATGTTCTTTTTTCTTTCTATTTAATGTATATTAAGATTGACAAATATTTTGACAAAAATAAATTTCAAAATGAGGTGTCTAGATTCGTTTTTTAGGATTGTCCATTCTCATTGTAGCCTATATTTCAGCTAGAGTTTCAGCTCAGCCTTATGATACTCTTGTAACATCAATTACCAAACATGACAATTCTAGCTATCCTATATGCAGTATGACACTCAATGATCATGATAATTATCTCATTGATCTTGATGCGCCTTTCACATGGTTCGTCTGCCAGAGTGGATCATCATATTCCCGCATCTCTTGTTCGGTCCCACAATGCAACGACTTCCAATTACACTCATCCGTTAAACTGTCCTTACCATGACCACAGATATATTGCAAACTTTTCGCCATGTTATTGCATTGATATTCCCGTGAACCCTGTGACTCAAGAATGCGCAGTGGCTGATACAACCTACACTGATTTGAGGCTGCATTGGACAAAATGGTAGATACCCCATTAGTGGTATGACCTTCAATAATGTATACCTTTCATGTGCTCCCTTGTCACTCGTACAACCTCTCCCTCAGGAAGTCATCGGCGTGGCTTCCTTGTCGTGGTCGTCTCTTTCTCTAGTAAACACTCACTTCTCCTTCTCAAGTAACCAAAAAATTTGCACTCTGCCTGCCTGGCTCTGGCGCACCTCATGGTGTGATGTTCTTTGGTGATGGTCCTTATTGCATCAACTCTGCATCTGACTTTGACGTAGCAGCCATTCTGTCCTACACACCATTGATAAACAACCCCATGAAGCTAGGTTACTACGTTAATGTCACTGCCATATCAGTGAATGGATTGACCAGTCAAATTGAACCGGCATATTATGAGATCCAGCCACTAGGCCACGGTGGTGTCAAGCTTAGCACCATTACGCCGTACACAACATTAAGGAATGACATCTATAATGCAGTCCTTGCAGAGTTTAGGAAGGCTACAAAGGGTATTCCTCAAGCTGAGGCAGTAAGTCCTTTTGGATACTGCCGCATGACCGATACAAACAATCGGAGACAAAGGATGTGGCGCGTCCCTGAAATTGAGTTGCACCTAGTGAATGGACAGAAATGGACAATTGATGCATCCAATTCCATGAAGCAAGTTAGTGAGAATGTCACGTGCCTGGCGTTTGTTGATGGTGGATTCGAGGCAGGACAGGCTGTTGTTATTGGATCGTATCAATTGGAGAACAACTTTATACAGTTTGATTTGGCTCTGTCTAGGTTGGGATATAGTAACTCCTTGTCCTACGGAACGTCCTGTGGGGATTTCAATTTCACAATTGGTGCATAGGCTTGATTATCTTCTTTCCCTATGGACCCTACAGATAAATTTTCTGTATGAATTACTATTCTTAATGCAAGAAACAATGCTTTTATTTATTACTAATAGTGTTGTTATAAAAAGGAGGACTCAAAGAAGTCTTTGCATGATAGTAAAATATGTTATACATTAAATATGATCGTCCATACCAAATCTATAAAATTAAGCTTTTAAATAAGTTGGTTGTGATCCAAACTCGAGCAAAGAAATAGTATCAAAATATTAGGTGATGATTCATGCACTTTCATTGCAACCCTCCACTTAATGGGCTTAAATCAAAGTCTCAAACTATAAGTGAGATAGGATATTATATAGTAAATATAATAGTCCACACCAAATTTATAAGCTCAAACTTTTAAATTAAATAATTGTGGTGCATACTTGATCAAAATACGTGTTAGTGGCTTGATTGTGTCTTGCCTAGATCATGGGACAATATGGGAAGAAAAATTTAGTCCACATGTTCCTTATAATTGAGAACTGATGCATGGAGTTTAGGTATATCTGCATTTGCATTTTCAGTAATGTAAAACTATTTAATAGGCCCATCAGAAAAGGATGATGTAGAGCTACACTAGATTTGAAGGAAGTTTTGATAGAGCAAGACTAATAAGATAAATCATATAGACAAGAATTAAATTAGAAATGTTTATATCTCCTATGATCCTATATTCATCTTTTACTGAAGTGGGAGTGCAAAAGTCAACTTGAAGCTACTAGGAAACTTAAATCATGGAGATTAAATTATTATTTTTGTTAACTCTAATACAAAAGCATCAATACATGCAGACAAATTATGCTTGAACCTTCATCAGGAATGAGGAAGCACTAAGGAGTTCAAGCTATACCACCAACTATGGAATTGAAGTTACTACATGTAGCCCCAAAAGGCAAGAAGGAAGAACTAAATCCAAACCTTGACTACACCAAATCAAACATTACAAAGTTGTCTTCCATTGGTATGATCCAATGACAATAGCTTGTTCGACAATTTCTCTGCCATCCACAAATGCTAGGCATGTCATATTGGAGTTAACATGCACCATAAAATTCGATTTATCAAATGTCCAAGTAGTTCCACTACTTGACTTCAACTCAATATTAGGAGCATCCAACTTAGTTACATTAGTCCAAAGCATAGCCCAAAAGGAGCCAAGTTTTCAATTCTGCGTGTACCTTTCATAGCCTTCATGAACTTCCTCAGGAAAAGCTTGTGTATGTCACATCTTATTGTAGTATAAGGCACCACATGGCTAAGCTTTGCACTACTTTGGACCAACTCATCTATTGCAAATGCAGTTTCTGGGATCTTAATCTTTTTCCCATTGATTGCTATAGCATTGTGACCAATATAGTACCCTAGCAACCGAAGATTTTTCATCAAGGGTATGTTTCAACATCAAAATTACTTGAACTGTTTGGATAATATGGAACGACCCCAATGAACATCAACCCACTAGAGTTATGTGGTGTTCAGGGCAGGCATAGAGCAAATTTCCTACTAATGGGAAGATAATTTGGAGTGACTTGAGCTACTGGAGAGAGATTAGTCCAAGATAGGGAAGCAACACCAGGGACTTCACTAGGAAGAGAATACATAAGTGGAGCACATGAAATGAACCGAGAATAGAATGGAACCTCTTGAAGTGGATATCTACCATTAGTCCAATAGAAGGAAGGAGACTAATGGAATAGTTCGTCTATTACACATGTCTTACTTAGAGGGTTCACAAGAGTTGCATGGAAATAACACTTATCATTATTAGTATCAGGACAACTAGGGACCGTATGATCTCGTCTGAGTGCAATATGTTGAAAAGTTCCACTACCTACTCTTTTCTTCTAGAAAAATCTAGTGTTAATTAATATAGTATTAGATTCATTTAAAAAAAACCTTAGACTAGAAAGTATGTGTTAAAGTAAGAGAATTCTCTAGAACTTTCACTTGAGATATTTTCATGTATTAGTTGAAATTTTTCTAGAATATGTTAGATGTAGTTTGTAGAATGGTTTTGAGACTTATCTAGAAAATAATAGGTAACAAGTTTGTTCACCTACAATGCAAAAGTTCTTATATATAGGTCCCCATATGTGTAAAGTTTGTGTGCTCAACATGGAAAGCACATCTTCTCTAAATCAATACATCTTCTTCAACTCAATTTTCTTCAACAAGTGGTATTGGAGCAGGTGGTGAAGGACCAAATTACAAGTTCGTCTTCAAGAGTTTGTGCTCTGGGATCGTGATACAAAGAGGTGTCAATAGTACACAGTCTGGGATTGTGAAGTTAATTGGTTTGGAACCAAGCTTACTTGATTAATTGTTGGGCAATATCAAGTTACTAAGGCAGATATGTCAACCTCGGTAAGCACTCTAGAAAAACTTAACAATAATAATTATAGTACTTGAAGTACACGTATGCAATTCTACCTATTCGGTCAAGATTTATGGGAGATTATTGGAGGTAGTGAAACATTAGCCCCAACATAACAAGATGACCTTAAAAAGTGGAAGGTCAAGGCTGGTAAAGCAATGTATACTTTATCAATCTCGGTGGAGGATGACTTGATGCAATGCATCAAGTATGCAAAGACCCCAAAGGAGGCATGGACACTCTTACTGTAGTATTTGCTCGAACAAATGATGCTAAGCTTCAGCAACTCAAGAACAAGTTATTATCAATCTCATAGCAAAATATGATGGTAATGGAATATTTTAGTAAAGTCAAAACTTTGTGTAAGGAAATTTCAAAATCGGATCCTAAAAATAGAATCACCAACACTAGGCTGAGAAGAAGTATAATCCATGGATTGCATCCGAAGTTTAACGCCCTTGTCATAGCAACCCGTAGATAGGCAAAGGAGCTAAACTTAAATGAGTTAGAAACTATTTTGGTTTATCAAGAGGCTTTAGAGAAACAAATGTTTAAAGTCTCAATCAAAGAAGAAGAGAAAGCTTTTTTTAGCAAAAGAAGTAAGGATCCAAAGCCTGGGAGATTGAGAAGTGGAGGAAAATCCAAACAAGAAGGGTAACAGAAAAGGTAAGAAGGACAGACTTGGCAATGAGGGGGAGCTCACTACAACCATGATCCAGTAGAGGATAAGGCACATCGATGCAAGAATAATAAATGTTATGTTTGTGGAAGAAGAGGTCACTATGCTTGAGTTTGCCGATACAAGAAAGTAGAAGGAAATGTCGCAACATCCTCATGCTCCCTAGTTGAAAGTGAAGAAGAATGGGACTTCCAAGCCTCATGTGCCATTGCAAAGCCAAAGACAAGTGAATATGATATGTTAACACCCTCCAAAGTTGAACCAAATGAGGAGCAACCACTTGTCGTGGTAAGTGATGAATCTATTAACTATAGTAATGACTAGTTAGTAGATTCCGGTTGCTCTTATCATTATGATGGGAGATAAAGAAAATTATCAAGCATGTTAGAATACAAAGGGGATTGAGTTGTTGTCATTGCAAACAACTCTAAGTTACCTATTACTCATGTTGGAAAGGTTTGTGGTAGTGCCCTGATACAATTCAAACCAAGTACCGCTAAAGAATGTGTTTCATGTAACTGGGGTGAAGAAGAACTTGATTTCAGTGTCGCAGTTAACATCCTCACGTAACTATGTAATATTTGAACCAAGAGATGTGAAAGTTTATCAAAGTCTGAAATCGACAAGCACACCACTCGTGGAAGGACGAAAGCTAGAGTCTGTTTATGTGATGTCTGTACAAATAACTTATGTAGACAAGACTAGAAGAAATGAAATGACTGATTTATGGCAAGTATGCTTGGGCCACGTAAGCTATCATAAGTTGAAAGTGATGACCAAAAAGTCTATGTTAAAGGGCCTTCCACAACTTGATGTTCAAGAAGCTGTAGTATGTGCTAGATGTCAATATGGGAAAGCACATCAACTACCATATGAAGATTCTGAGTACCAAGTAAGTAGCCTCTCAAGTTAGTGCACTCTGATGTATTTGATTGTACAATGCATGACAACTTTATTGATGACTTCTCAAGGTATGTATGGGTGTATTTTATGAAGGAGAAATCAAAAGCATTAAGTAAGTTCAAAGAATTCAAAGATACTATCGAGAAAGAGCTAGATTGAAGGATTCGCTACCTTCGTACCGACAATAATGATGAATATACCTCACATGAGTTTTCAAAGTATTTGCAAGAATGCAAGATAAGATGCCAGTTGACTTGTCCTAATACTCCACAACAAAATGGAGTAGCAGAAAGAAAAAAATAGGCATCTTACTTAAATATGTAGGAGTATGCTACATGCAGAGAATGTTCCATTCGGATTTTGGGCTGAATGTATGAAGACCACTACACAAGTCTTTAATCGATTGCCACAAGCACCAATTGGATTTATCTTACCCTTTGAGAAGCTATGGAATATAAAACCCATTGTAAGTCATTTTCGAGTTTTTAGTTATATATGTTATGTTTTGTTCATGATCATTTGCAAAGCAAATTTGATAAGAAAGCAATAAGGTGCATTTTTTCGGTTATGACAATCCAAAGAAGGGATGGAAATGTTGTGATCCACCAACAAGAAGGTACTATACTTCAAGAAATGTGATTTTTGATGAAGCTTCATCTTAGTGGTCTCCTCATGAAGTGGTTCTACCATATTCAAAGGATATTGAGGACATGTTAAAAGAAAGACTTGAAGAAGAAAATGTGATTGAAGAAACCACTCAAGAGGTGAAACCAATAGAAGAAAATATCAGTAATAAGACAAGTAAAGTAACTCGGTCTCCTTGGCACACATAAGTATATCTGTAAACACTTGAGGAAACACATCCAAGTCAATTTGAAGAGATTCAAGAAGCTGAAGAAGCTATAGAATATGGGCTACATTTACGAAGGTTGCAAAGAAAAATCAAGAAGAATCCTAAATATGCAAATGCAACACTTATTGAAGATGACAATATAACAAAACCTACAACATATGAAGAAGCATCCTTTAGCAAGGAGTGGAAGAAAGCTATAGAAGAAGACATAGATGCTTTAAAACAAAATGAGACCTGGGATTTGGTGCCTAAACCCAAGGAAGTGAAACCGATTTCTTATAAATGGGTTTATAAAGTAAAGAGGCGTCCTGATGGATCAATCAAAAGATACAAAACTAAACTAGTGGCCTTGATTCTCACAAAAGTATGGTCTAGACCACAACGAGACATTGAGTCCAGTTGCAAAGATTACAACAATACGTATTCTATTAGCCTTAGCAGCCAATACAGATTGGAAGCTTTGGCTAATGGACGTGAAAAATGCTTTCCTACATGGAGAGTTGGATCGAGAAATATACATGGACCAGCCTAAAAGGTTTGAGAGTAAGGCTTATCTAAACTATGTATGTAAGTTAAGGAAGGCACTCGATGGACTAAAGCAAGCACCTAGGGTTTGATATGAAAAGATAGTAAAGTTCCTAATCCAAACGGTTACACAATGACATTGGCCGACTTCAGCTTGTTTTTGAGAGATCAAGATGAGAAGTTAGTTGTAATATTGGTCTATGTGGATTACTTTATCATCACAAATGATGACATTGATGAAATTGATCAAGTTAAAGCCAATTTATCAATCCGATTCCAAATGAAAGCCTTAGGAGAGTTAAACCATTTTCTTTGCCTTGAAGTTGAGCATACGAAAGATGGACTTTTCCTATGTCAATACAAGTATACAAAGGATATATTGGAGAAGTTTGATATGCTAGAGTGCAAACCTATTACAGCTCCAATAGAGATATACACTAAGCTATGATCTACTAACAGAAAGGATTCGAAGGATGCTACAATGTATAGGCAACTTGTTGGAAGTTTAATTTATCTCACTATCACAAGGCCATACATATCATACGTAGTGGGTATGGTAAGTTTATTCGTATAAAATCCAAAGAAGCCTCACTTAGAAGCTGTTCAAAGAACTCTATGATATATCCGAGGTACCATTGATTATGGTATATTATACAAGAAAGAAGGAAAGAGAAAGATTCATGGATATTGTGACACTGATTATGCTGGAGATACATGATAAAAGGCGCTCAACTACAAGTTATGTATTTAGCTTTGGATCAGGACCTATCTCTTGGTGTAGCAAAAGACAATCTACAATTTCTTTATCAAGTACTGAGGTAGAATATAGAGCAGTAGCAACAACAACTTAGGAATGTATGTTGCTAAAACAACTTTTGAAGGATCTGCATCAACCAATTGATACTCGGTACAGTTATATTGTGATATCAGTTAGCAATACACCTAACTGAAAATCCGATATTCCACGCAAGGACTAATCACATCGAGGTGCATCATCATTTTATATGAGAGAAAGTCTTATGTGGAGAAATTAAGATAGAATATGTGAAGAATGAAGACCAAGTTGTAGATATATTTACAAAAGGACTTAGCAGCCAGAAGTTCAATGAATTTAGAAGGCAACTCGATATGACTATAAGATCAATCATGAAAGAGAGTAGTCAGTGAGGGGGAGTATTGAAAAGTTCCACTACCTACTATCTTCTTCGAAAAATCTAGTGTTAATTAATATAGTATTAAATCACCTAGTAAAGCCATAGACTAGAAAGTATATGTTAAAGTGTGAGAATTCTCTAGAACTTTCACTTAAGATATTTTCATGTATTAGTTGAAATTTTTCTAGAATATGTTAATTGTAGTTTCTGAAATGGTTTTGAGACTTATCTAGAAAATGGTAGGTAACAAATTTGTTCACCTACCATGCAAGAAGTTCCTATAAATAGGTCCCCATATGTGTAAAGTTTGTGTGCTCAACATAGAAAACACATCTTCTTCAATTCAATTTTCTTCAACACAATAAGGATGTGAACAATAAATGTGCCTATCTATCTCCCCGCAATGGTGATACCATAAGAAAGGCGTGTCGAAATCAATGGCATATCGGTGGATTTCAATGAAATTCTTTAGCCAATAGAGTTGATGAAATTGCAGTGTTATGCTATATACAGTGTAATTAGTAATTGAGTCCATGAATTTGGTGATTGGTGAAACACGAGTCGTAATTTGAAACACAATAAGGAGTCATTTTTCTCATCACTGTAAGTCTCATGAGTGTTGGAAAAAGTTTTGATGGCACCTGGTTTATGTTTATCTTGTCGGATCATGGGGATGGGGTGCGGGGTAATGAAAATCTTATGATTGTTATATGATATTATGGTAGGCTCAAGTCTATTCATGGATCCCATGAGAAGTACCTAAAATTCTCGATGATATACGTTGTTGAGTTGCACCAGACGCTTGAGATATCTCACTTATACTCGCAATCAATTCATGTAAACCAAACCAGCATTTAGTTATTATGATAATTTGCTCCAACATTTAAATTGGAAGGTACATTATCTATTTCTCTACGTAGAAGCCCATTTTTCTCTATTTAAAATTTCAATTTATAGTAAAGATTAATGTTATATTAAGCTCATTAATAGAGCTGAGTAAATAGGCTGAATAGTTTGGGTTGAGCCAACCCGCTTTGGCGTGCAGGCTAGATGGGTCAAAAAATCTTAGCCCATTTAATAAACGGGCCAGAATTTATTGGCCCTAGCCCGGCTCTCTTTGGCTTGTAGGTTAAACGGTCTGGTCCTTTTACTATGGTTAGTCATTATATTTATATAATATACTAAAAATAATTTTATATATTATTTTATAGAAGACTATATATATGCACACTTTACATAATATGACTCAATTTTTTATTCCATTTAGTTTCTTCATTTAGATTGATTGTAATTTTATTTGGCTTGAAAACTTTTCTTGTTTTTTTTTAATGAAATCATATTAGTTCTAGTTAGGTTGGTTTATGATTCGATTTTTATATTTTAAATACACATCAAAGTAAAATGTGATATATGTGTAATGCATAATTATGAGCTTAGAAAAATTTTGAAAATGTCAATGACTAGCCTAAGGTTGGTTTTCCTCCCTTTTTTTTTACCCGTTCGTTTCTCAATTCTTGCACAGAGAAAATTAACATTTCTTGAACTCGACTCGACTTTCATAACTTAACTCCGCAGCAAAACAATCCTACTCCTATGGTTTGTAATATAGCTTGGATAGTAGCTGCAACACTATGGTTAATCAAACTGTGATGGTAGAAAGTAGGTTAAAGACATTGGGTTTTGGTGGGGGTGTGTGTGTGTGTCCATCTATGTCCTCTCCTCTATTGCTATATGTTGGTAGTGTAGTGTTAACGTGAAAAGATATAACAAATTTGTTGTGATATATTTTTTCATATTTAATTTGTTATTTTTATTTTTGTTTTGATTTTTTAGCACTTTTAAGTTTTAATCTTTTTTTTTTTAGTTAGTGGGCTAGCCCAGCCCATCATGGGCCAGCCCTCTTTGGCTCAAGGGTTAAATGGGCCATGCTTTTTTGGTCCGCTTTTAAATCAGCTAAAAAAAGATGGCCCTAGCCCCTTTTTTTTAATGGGGAAATGGGCCAACCCATAAAACCATGGCCCATTTACACAGCTCTATCCATAAATTATAATAAAATTAAAATATATAATAAAAATGATAATATGAAAATTAAAAAATAATAATAACAAATAAAAGTAATATGAGCTTGACATAATACTAATTTTAATTATAAATTTTTCTAGACCGAATTAAATAGCCTATGTGAATTGGTCTATTTAATTAAGCCCATTTTGAAACCTCAAATATAATTTCCATGCAAATCAAAATTGAGGCATAGGCCAACAGCCTGATGGTAAAACACACACACACAAAGGCAACTAAGGTTTGAATCCATGTGACAACGGCAAAATTTTTTTTCAGATAAGGGCAACCAGTTTTCCCACGCGACATGGCTATTTCAAGCTCGTTTTTTATTCATTTTTGCTCCAATTTTCACCAAATTGATGGAGATGATTTGAAGAAGACATGGGTACTATGGAATCAGATAAAAAACTAGTTCTAAAATTCATGATTTGATACTCAATTTTTATCCAAAGTTTGCAAAAAGTTTGTTTTTTGCTTGTGAAGCAAATTCAAATTTTGATTCGAACTAACCACTTAGCCTCTAGAAACACATATATGAACTCGTTGTCACCTTCCCGATGTTTATTAAGCTCAAAAAATGCAAAAAAATCTTGGGAAGCTCGATTATGCGTGCATCTTATCTTCGGGATTGTTGGTCATATCCCACCTAATTCGACCCCTAGCTAATGTAAATAGGGGTTAGGTCTTCGTTCATCACATCAAAAACAATCAATTCCATCATAAACATCCAAAAAACACTTTTAAGCTTTGAATCAAGCTTCAAGCATCTAATGTTTCGATTTAAAAATTTTTCCAATTACTCTTTATATAGGTCAAATCGGAGGGAACTAAGGCTATAATAGAATTCAAAAGTGGTGGAAACTTTAGGTAGTAGCTTTCCCCTTCATCCAAAGCCTCTTACCATCTCCGACGAACACTACTGTCGACCACCACTTACTAGAAATCAAACTAACAACTTTTAGCAAATTTTGAGCCAAATGACCACTGTTGAACTTTCCCTATCCCCTCAAGTCCTTGACCGATACGGTCATGGCCACTTAAAACCGCTAAATCGTCAATTTCGAATTCCGTCGACCTCCTGCTTTTAAATCTGAGCTCGGCTCGAATTCCGACCTGAAATTCGTGCCCAAATCTAGGATCCGACCTACGATGATCCAAGTGAGTTTATTTCATTTTCCTTTTATTTATTTATTTATTTTAGTGATTTAAATATTAAAAGAATTCTTTTTTATTTCTTTTCTTTCTTTCTTACAAACAAAATAAAAAGCTCCTTCTTTTTGTTCTTTTCTTCATTTTTTTTTTTAAAGGAACATAGGGTTAGTTTACTATACATATAATAATAATAACAGAAATGTGATAAAAAAAAAACCTTTTGACACATAGAAAATCTTACATTCTAAAAATAAAAAACCAACTTAATAGCTCATAAGGTCACAAATAAGAATTATTTTTGTAAAAACTAAAAATTTAAGGAATTTAAAGTAAAAAGAGTTCTAAAAAATTATCAACCCACTAAAGTTTTCTTAAAAATGAACTATGTGTTATCTGATCACGATTAGCGGGTACGTCGGCATGTTCGAAGCGACATAAAAAATGAAAAAAAGAATTTATTTTTGTAAATATTAATTTAATTCATTGTTTATTGTAAGTATTATTTAGATTTGTAAAATTTGATGATAAATTGAAAAAATCATAATTTGTACATTAATAAAATTTTTTAGTATTAGAAGGATAAAATTTTAATTTATGAATTTTAAGTGGCAATCATATGATTTTAATAGGGTAGTTCCCGAATCCAAAATATTCTTGTTCATTAAATTTGGTTTTAAATCAAATTTTTCACAAACTAGCAGTTAAGTTAAGATCAACCAACCCATTGATCTTAACTTATAATTTTTTTTCAATTTCAATTGGATGAGAACTCCTTAGAAGTTTTACAAAATTTAAAATTTTTAATTCCTAGTCGATGGTTCATATTAAATGGATTTGGGTTTAATATGGATCAGATTAAAAGAAATAAAAATAGAAAATGAAAAATCTAGCCTCCGACAATCTGTTAGTGAAACTCAGCAGACGATTAGATGTATGCCTACTTGTCCAATAACCAAATAAGAGTTGTAGCATCCTGTAGTATGGAACATGTACAATACCAGATATATATTGAGAGAATTAAGGTCCGTGCATCCCATAGATTTCAACTGAATCCAAGCCGATGATTTGGTTTGGTCAAAACTTGTACCGCAACCATTGCATGCTTTTTCTGGTTTTTCAATCTCAAGTTGATCCTATTATTCCTTTCTTAACCCAAAATTTCTCTATTAACTTTAAGTAGATTTGAAGCTATAGCTAAAATGTCAACATATACTTCCCCACTGCAAGTGCACTTCACTTTCACTCATAAATTCAATCTCATGCAGAAAATATGACTACAACAGTTAAAATGAAAATGCATTACCTTTTAAAATTGTTCATTCTTATCCTAGCCTATTCTTCAGCTAGACTTTCAGCACAGCCTTACCATACGCTTGTTACACCAATTACCAAACATAAGAACTCTATCATTCCTAAATGCAGCATGAAACTCAATGATCATGCCAATTATATTATCGATCTCGATGCACCTTTCACATGGTTCGGCTGCCCCTTGCGGCCTGAATCATATCGTCATGTCCCCTGTTCGGTCCTGAAATGCATTGACTTCCAATTATACTCCTCTGTCAAGTGTCCTTACTATGATTAAAGAGAATCTGTCGATTATCTAATTCCTGTGAATCCAGCGACACAACAATGTGCTGTTGCTAATACAACATACACTGACTTAGCACTATACTAGAGATGGTAGACCCCAACTAGAGGTGCAGGCCTTGGTAGTGTATATGCTTCATGTGCTTCAATGTCACTTCTATAATCTCTCCCTCAGGAAGTCATCGGCGTGGCTTCGATGTCATGGGGTTCTCTTTCTATTGTAAATACCTTCACTTCTTATTATCAAGCAAGCAAAAAATTCGCAATTTGCCTGCCTAGTTCAGGCACATCTCGTGGGGTGATGCTCATTGGTGATGGTCGGTGTTATATCGACTCTGCATCCGGCTTTGATGCGGAAAGAGTTCTGTCCTACACACCTCTCATAAATCACCCTTTGAAGCTAGGATACCACATTGAGATGTCACTCCCATGTCAGTCAATGGAAGGGTCTGCCAAATTGCAACAAAATATTTCCAGATTCAGCGATTAGGCCACGGCGGTGTCAAGTTGAGCACCATGGTTAGTGACATCTATGATGCAGTCCTTGGAGATTCAAGAAGGCTGCAAGGCGTATTCCTAAAGCCGAATCTGAGAGTCTTTTTGTGCTCTGCTTTGTGAGCAATACCACTGAGTGGAAGGAAATGGCATGTTCCTAAAATTGAATTGCAGCTGGTGAATGGACAAAATTGGACGATTGATGCTGCCAATTCCCTGAAGCAAGTTAGTGAAACTGTGGCGTGCCTCGCATTTGTGGATGGTGGACTTGCGGTAGGACAGGCCATTGTTATTGGGTCATATCAATTGGAGGACAATTTCCTAGTATTTGATTTGGCTCAGTCCAAGTTGGGGTAGAGTTCCTTGCTGCCATACGGAAGATCATGCGAAAACTTCAATTTCAGAGATGGTGTTTAGGACTTAATCTTCATAATGCAAAAGTTAGTGTTCTCGTCTAATAATATCCGATCGCTTACCAAAGAGTGCTAGTAGAAAAACGAGCATTTTCTTCTGTTCATTTTTACCGCTATAATTCACTAAATTCACTTTTGTTAGTGACTTCTGACACTGTACGATAATAGGAACAGCACATAGCATGATCAAAATAAAAATATATTGAAGTAACTTGATATACGATATAATTATAGCACGAATAGGCATAGCAAATACCAGGCAATGGCCCCCAAAAAAAAAAAAAAAATATATATATATATATATGTTATGGCACTCGGCATGAGCATGCTAGGCCCATGAAATTGGTGGATCCATGGTACTATATGTAAGAGCATGCAGGCTAACACATGGGCTTTTTTTTTTTTAAATAATATTGAAACTAGTGTTTTAAGTAGTTTTATATTATTATATGAGATATTTGATTTATAATTTATTTTTTTAATTATTATTGTAATATTCCAATAAAAATAATAAAGAATTTTTTTTTTGAAAATGCAAATTAATTTTTAAAAAATAATTTCAGTTGTTTTAATATGTTAACCCAAAATAAAAGGTAATTAAATTAGTTTTTAATACAAAATTTTTTTGCCATTAATAAAATGTTAATTTATTAAATAAAAATTTGAAGAATGAAGTTACAATTTATGATTTATTATTTAAATTTTGACGTTCTTTTAAACATCGAATATTTTTTAAATTAACAAGGTTTAGGAAATGGCTAATATTTATAAATTACTAAATTTTGATAAATAATAAATTACAAGTCAATCAATGAAATTGTTAAATTATTTTTAATTACATTTTTAATATCATGTTAATTAATTAAACAACAAATTACTATTCACAAATCACAAATGTATTGGCATCAACAATATTTTATTTTTATTATCACAAATTTCACCCAAATAAAAAAAAAACATATAATCAAACTTAACCTAAAGACAGCTAAGCTCGAGTAGCCCACTTGAGCAATTCCATTCATTTATACCTAAAAAATATCAAACCAAATTCAAAGTTTTGGTTTTTCATGTTACTTTTTATATGAAAAGTTTCAAGTCAAAACACTTTGATTGGTTTTGATTTTGAATGTCTTAAGAATATGAAACAAACTGAATAAAAAAATTATAAGTTCATTTATATACATGAAATATAATCAAAATATTAAGCAACGATTTAAAAAGTAATATTAATCATACGTAGTATCCTTTTACCTATCAATTTATTTAAACTTATTCCTAAAATAGGAAGCATTCCATCTATTATGGGATAGCTTCTTTCAAAAGCTCCTGTTTTTTAAATTTTCTTGCGTAAGTTTAGTGGGTCGGTGAGAGAAAAAATTGTTGATTGTTTCAGTTGGTGGGTGAGCGAACCTCTTGATGAAGACATATTTTTAACCCATTTCTTGCAGCGACACATGGAAATGAGGAATCTATCTGTTTCCTGTCACTTCTACGACCATTTGTCAAATGAAGGAATCTATCTGGTGGTCAGCATGGGACACGAGAACATAGTACGTGCACGAAAGGCAAATTAAGAACTACATGTCTAGACCCAGTGTCATATCTTAGAATAAAGAATGGCAGGGTGGTGTGCTCCTTAATCGAACCAAATCAAATGGTATATTATTATTTTTGTATTTTAAATTTAAATCTAATTATAAGATTTGTTTTATAATTTTTTCGAAAGAAAAATAAAATAGTTTGATATGGTTTGATTTGCGATTTAAACCTTTTTTTTTAATTTTTAAATAAAAATGCTTTTTATTGAGAGTTTTAATTATATATTTTTTATCACTAATGCAAATACAACTAATAATACTTAAAATTAATTATTTATCAAATTGTAAAACTTAATAACTCGTAGCAGGGAGATTTTATCCTTATAAAACTATAATCATATACTAGTCTTATTCTCTTGAAATATAATAAACTACAATGATATATAATAGACTTGCTAAAATTAGAATATGCTATCCTAATATGAGGTACATATTTCAATTTGTTAAGCTTCTAACACTTTATCAACTACATAAATCAATAAGTAACTATATAATAGAAGTAGACTAATCAATGAGAGAAAAGAAAAAAATAAACTAAAAGCTAAATTATTTCATTTGTAAACACACCACAATAATCAAATATAATATAACCAATCAAATTTCATTTTCATGTAGAATACATATTTAAATAAAAAATTTATATATAATTAAATTTTGTAATAAAATAATTAAAAGAAGAAACAATATATTTGAGTATTTTTATAAAAACAAATGTAAAATGGTTTGGCTCGGTTTGAAGCCTCGAATTAAACCATAAGTCATTTAGTACTCTTTATCGAATCAAACCATGAACTAAATCATTTTAAAAAAAAAAAAAACTAAAAATTATAGGCAGTTTTGTTCAATTTGCTTTGGTTCGTGGTTCGATCTTTTTTTTTTTTTTTTACACACACCCTTAAAGAATGGTCATAATATATACTTTCTATAATCCCAAATATGAAATTGGACAAATTAAGGTTGCAAACTAATTAAATCCCTTTGAACTACACAAATTCAACTCGCTTTAAGCTTATTAGTCTGGCTTGAGTTGATTAATAAGTTGAACTTCAACTCCAAAAAAAAAAACTTACTCATATAAATGAGTCAAACCACCACCAGTCAACTCTTTGTTTGTCATCAAGACCATCTCCACCATCCACTTTCTTTGAAATAGCCTCTAATCACCTCAATTACCACAATAGTTCAACCATCTACCGCACCAACCACTAGCTATCCTTAAATCACCACAATGCCACACCATTCCTTCATTTTGCAAAAGCAATGGTGAGTTGGACTCGCAATCATATGTGCAATATGGAATCCTGAGTTCCATCACGATTTCTTCTATACTGTTTTTTGGACTTTTTTCCAAATTCGGATTTTTAAATTTTTTTTACTTTTTTCAGTTTATTTCTCTTCACAATTGTTTTATATCTCCTTTTTTTCATATATTAATGGAAGAAATATTATTTTTACAATTGAACACGTGATTCTTATATAATTGTAAAGTTTTTGTTATGGCTTTGTTGATGATCAGCTTTAAAAAAAAAAAAAAAAAGTTGATAGGAAAAAATATCGTTTTTATTCTTCAGAAACGTGACTCTTATGCAATAGTAAGTTTTTTTCTTTTTTTTAAACTCAAATAAATAATATCATTTTTGTCTAAAGTTAAATCGATTATGTCAAAAAATAACTATCTTAAAAGTCGACCAAGACATCGAAACAAACACAAACCGCCTAGATTCATTAGATCACGAGTCCAATCAGGGGTGGCTTGGAACCTATCGACTAAGGTCAGCTAGGCCAATTCCAAGCCACCCATTAGCCCCTTTTTTTTAAAATAAAATAATTACATTAATTATTATTTTAAAAGATAACATAAAAAATAAAATATATATTTATATAATGAATTTGAAAATAACTTAGATAAATTTTTAACTTAAAGTAAAATTAAACGCAAGAACAATAATGTTTAGCCCATTTGTTAGAAGAATTGTTGAAGATGTGGATTTATTTATGTACAAGCACATTCAAGCCTACTTGTAAAGTTAGTAATGTGAAATTTGAATACACTCAAGATACAAACAAAGACCAAATGAGTCTCATATTGTTAAGAAGCAAAAAAGTCCTTTTGTTGGAAGAATGTATAAATGGAGCCACACATCCGTTTTCACTGTATTAATTACTTATATGTTGTTAACAATAACAACTCATTTAATGTTGTGATAATAACAAATTTTCACTATTCACATTGAAATAGTTTAAACACTTCTTTATTTACATTTATTTTTTTCTTTTCTTTTTTATTTTTTTAATTGGCTGACCTAGGCCAACCTGTTGAGTTGAAGTGTTTAGGGGTGGAACCTTTAAGGACCTAGCTTCCTTGGTCATAATTGTATGGCCATGCGAGGCTGAAGGGTCGACCCCTCTGATAGCCGTTTAGGCTGGGTCATGAATTGGGCCCACATCATGCAAATATCTAAGTCCTCATATGTATAAAGAAGAATGCTTTAGAAAAAAAGATAAAAAAGACATCCCAACCATTGTTTTGTCATTTCGCTTTCTTTTTTTTTTCCATATTTTGAAGGAACCTAAACTTCTTTTATGTCGTTGTGCTTGCCTTCAAATGGTAAATGGAACCACATTCGGTAACTTCTTTCCTACTAATTCTATTTGGTGATGCAATTTCACAATGAAACATAAAAGGGCATAATAAATTTAAGCACAAATGTCCTATTTGATGTTTAAATTTTATCAATTTGAATAATTAATTATTGTTTTTGGCATAGTAGTAGAGGTGGGCAAACAAGCCTAGCGAGTCGGGTTGCATTAGGCCACAAATTAAATAGGCTAGACCATTTTGGCTTACTTTTAAACGAGCCAAAATTTTTAGGCATGGGCCCAATGCCAAACCATTTTGGCCCGCAGGCTGAATGAAAATTTTTATTTTTTTATTTTAGTTTTTGTGAAAATTAGAATATTTATATATTTTAAGATTTTATACATATTAAATATTTTGTTATTATTTTGATTACTTAAATATAAAAACAAGTTTTTTAAATAATTTATTAGATATCATATTATATTTAAATCAATAAATATATACTTAAAAAATATTATAATGCTTGTGATGCATGTAGCAATCTATTTTCTTTCATAATATATCATAAATAATCACTAACATGTTATTGTATTATTTTTATTCTTAATTTTTTCCTCTTTTCTTTTCTTTTTTTTCAAACTCTTGGCCTGCAAGCCGACCCAGCCCTTTATGGGCCATCTCGCTTTGGCCTACAAGTTAAACAGGTTAAGCCAATTTGGCCCGCATTTAAAAGGGCAAAAAAAAAAAAAAAATTGTCACAGCTCGCTTTTTAAGTGAATCTCGATTCATAATGAAAATAAAGGATATGAATGGCATTATTATCGGATATTATGCACCGATAGCAACCTAAGCTACACTCTCTCATGCTTGATATGACATACAAGCTAGATCGTGCCACAAGCTTGGATAGATTGATAAGAACTAGGGGTTTTGCTTCCAAAAGTGAAAAACAAAGAAAAGAGGTTCTTTAATATGTTCAAAAGCTAGGATTTACAATAAAGAAAGGGTATTTATATGACCCTCAATTAATGGCAAATTGACAAATATTACAACTTAATTAAAATAAGATTCGTGCAAGGACACAGCAAGGAAATTAAGGCGTGATTCTCCCCTTGTAGCTTCTAATCTTTAGATTTTATGAATCATAAGCGTGACTACGGGTGTGATTCCAAGAATCATGGGCATGACTATACCTTAGAGGCTTGGATCTTCTCTTCTTGTCAAGTCACAAACGTGACTATCCTTAGAGGCCTTGGACCTTCACTTTTTCACAAATCATGCGTAATCCTCACATGATCTCCTCATTTCGTCCATAAAATGTCATGGCTGGATCACGGTCGTGATTGGTCATCTACCTTCATTCCTTCATATTTTTCTTCTAATTTCTTACAAATTGATTCACAACTATTTGTATGATGCATTTCATAGCCATAAGAAAATCATACTCATCTTCTTGAGCCCAAATCCTTATCTTACTTAAACCTTTGATGCGATCTTGATGAAGTAATTCTCCTTCTCATGGGTAGATTTGATAAGGATCTCTTGAGTTATTCCTTGACTTCCTTTTAAGAAAGCTTTCACAATAGGTGTCAGGGATTGATTCCTATCATTACTTCGGGGGTGTTGAAGATGTGCCCTTGAATCTAATGGGTAGAAAATCTCCATGCTATAGCTTGCATTCACAATCAAGATAACAAACTCCAGGAATGTGAATGCACCTGCAAAAAAGATTTAGTATAACAAAATGAAGTGTTTTCCACACAAGTGTGTTTGAACTTTCTCATCACTCTTATGGTCCTTCCACACTCGTAAGTGTTTAGCCCTTAATGTACTACACTTTTCTCTCACAAACATCTCGCTCACTCTCTTTGCATCAAAGAATGCTCATCCACTCTACTTTTTGTCTATCTCTTACATTGACTCCAACCCTTGGGAGGGTAATAATGGTACAACAAACTTCATGGCTCCCCCACAAAACAGGGAATCAACTTTCATTTTCACAACCCCCTTCCAACTCATAACAAAGGGAACAGCTTTACTCACAAAATTCCTATTTGTATCCAGACATACAATAAATCCTTTGCTAAGGGAATATTGAAACTCATACTGATTCAAACAATGCACATTATACAGATATAGTCGAAACTCTTCACACCGCTTATGCTAATTTCATCAACAACAAAACATATCATCCTGTTAGTGCTCAGGTGATAATAATAATTTGCTAACAGACGTTTCCTCACCATGACAACAATAGAACCATATGCATAATATTTCCTTATGGTATAAGACATCAACAATAATAGGAAATTGCACATATTTGCTCCAAATGGAGGTAATTCATGAACAATGGGTTCACTTGAAAAACCACATGTCATCAACATAAAATGAAGACCTAATTCCAATAGTCGAAGTTTCATCCATCCATTAGACCGCAAAATCCTCCATTAATTAACTACAAGTTTACGTGCAAAATCAAAGGAGCTTCCCACATGGTCCTTCCTTAAGTCATTTCCATCAAAATAAACAACATCATTCCATAGCACATGGTCATCGATAGAATTCTAGCCAAGTATAACGCATAAACATTTCATCACCCCATCACATGACCAATAGTTGTCAGCCAAAATCCCTTCTGAAAACTCATTCACTGCCAAGGTAAGATAAAGATCATACTTAAAGAACACTCTATGTTGTTTGGCATGCTCCTTTGGAAAATCATGGCTGCAGCATCAATAAGAACATGCAAGTTTTCCAAGAATTTAATGGAACTCATTGCTAACAAACTAAATACTAGCTCATTTTTTTTCCTTTATACCATCCTGGATTCCATTCATAAGTTTCCATCAAAAGTGTACATGAATCCTTTTCTTCAACAAAACATAAAGATCTAGCATATATGCAGTACTCATCTATTGTTGTATAAATATGACAATTATTCAAAACAAAGGGAACATACACAAAAATAGCAGGCGGATTCATCATTTTCAAGCCAACTGCTACTCCAAAACAAATAATGTGAGACATGATACAATCCATTAGCAATCAACCCAAATGGTTGATATCGCAGATCGACTCAATAATCAATATTTTGTACATCATGACTCTCTCAACAACAAGATCATTGAAATACAAGACATTCTACCAATATAGGTATACATCCATAACATTTCAATAAACACGAATAGGCATCTCATTGGTTTTCACAGGCCATGCATTATTAGAATACCTACCTATACTCCGCAATCCCACAAATGGATAAATATAAAATATGTAGAGTGTGAAAGATGAGTAAGTGAATACCTAAAGACATCAACAACTCCAAAAATGTCATCTAAATCAAGTTAGCAATCAAGCATAATCATCATATTCATCCTTAGCCCAACATGCTCATTATCATCTTTGTCAACACCCACTCGACTGCAGTAGTCATATGGTACTTCGAAACTTCCCTTCAAAAACAATTCATTCAGTTGTTCTTCTGAACCATAGATCTCTTCAAAATGGGGCATGACATTGTCTAATGGGTAGCATCTATCAGCAGTAACACCAGACTAATAGTAAACTATGCCGGGTTTATCAGGTGTATTAGCAATAGGAGAACTCAATAATTCCACATCACATGCCAAATTGATGTTAGGCATATATGGTAAGGTATGAATTCCCAATGGTGCTTTTGTAAACATCCTGACAATATGAAATTCAGTAGTTTTCCACCTATACACAGCTACCCTTTCCACAACACTATCACACCAAATCACAACACTCCTCCAATATAAGTAATCATCAATAATACCCATGTGAATATCAATAATTATCTCAATCTCCTTCACAAGCAAAAGATGATTACAATACTCATGAATGCTCCTCAATGCCAATAGTAGATCAATTTAACTCAAATGGAAATAGGGAACAAGAATATGATAAGACCTGGAATGACCTATAACTTATGGTGTAAATGGAAGAGGTACTAAGTTAAGCACCTGAAGGTTCAATCGCGCCTCATCTAATTCTTCTTTTGATACCTAAGAATGTGATTCAACTTCTACACCACATACCACACCACTTTGATCATCCATCTTTTCGATGCAATCATCCTCTTTGTATTCTTCAAGGATCTCATCTCTCTCTTCCACAACCACATTAGTTTACTCTATTTGGCTTTTCTGAGCATCCCTTGCTATTGAGTCTTTAGTGGTTTTAACTCCTTGACTATATAAAAAAAAAAAAAGTACTATATATCTCCACCAACAATGCAGCTTGGATAGCTTCTTCTAAATTTAGGAATCTATGAGAACCCATTCTTTTGGTAATGTCGTAATTTAAACCCTTCACAAATTTGGCAATGGTATTTGCTTGAGACTCATCCACTTCACAGCACCTTACGAGAACCTTATACTCTCTTGCATATTCTCCCACGCTTCTGTGTTCATGTTTAAGCACAACAGTTGCTCATACAGCTCATCCTAATATGACGGTAGAACAAATTCTACTCTCATTAATCTCTTCATATGATCTCATGTGATGTCTTCTTGATAGCCACCTGATGTCCGATGTAACATAATACTTTGCCACCATAATCTTGTAAATCCTATAAACTTCCAAGCAATTGCATGCCTCATTTTACAGCTAAGGTATGTGAATTTCTCAATAACTCAAGTCACCTGAAACTCTTAGTCTAAATACTTTCCTGGAGACATGAAACCATCTATTCCATGCATGTTCATCGCTATCTCCTTTAAAACTACCATTTTAGGATTACTCTCATGATAGTGTCAGCTAGTCATAACTTCTAGTGAGTAAATACTTAATGTATTCTTTGGAGGAATTTTGTTGAACACTTGGTGTGCGTAATGTCACCCTTACTTCAAATAACTACAAAGGTCACAACAACCCAAGAATCTCACAATACTTTACCAACACAACAAATAACACAATGCAATTACAATCAATAATGGAATTACTACAAACATAGTTCAGCATTTCATCGAACACTTGTATGCACACTTTAAACTCGTAGTATTACTATAAGGACCCAGCTTACCTAATCCCCATAATTAGGCATACCAAATCCCCCAACCACGCATAATACCTAAGTGTTATAAAATACTCAAGTATTATACATAGGTTATCATAAAGAAATAAATGTGTTGACTGTTCGTTTAAACCTTAATATCAATAACTTTAACATAATACCACTCAATATATGAGTAGGTTAACTTTACAAACTTAGAATAACTTTAGTTCCAAACCAATGACACTACAAAATATACATGACTTGTTCATAATTAAAGCATAAGAAACAAACTTAAAATCTTATTTTACACACTAAGGCTTTACAAAAAGCCTATAATAAAACATTTCTTCCTTAAAGTCTTTAAGATAGTATAAACAAAACATCTTGGCTTGCATCCGGGTTTCCTAACCGTCTCACTCATCCAAAAAGGCTTCCCAATCAGTCTCATAACCTATATCATCATAGTAATCATCATCAATATCACCTACAAGATAATATCATGAGCCAAAGGCCTAGTACCAATAACACAAACAAATACAAAATGCCAAGCACACCTAGGCTAAATGTAATGCAAAAAACAATAATTTGATTATCTTTGATTAAATAAATCAATCATCATTGGAGATTCAATCTCGATTACAATCTTAGAGTCTAGGGGTCTTAGTAACAACAACTGCTCAAGGGGTTGTCATAGGCTGTTCGAAGAGCTGTAACTCCTATACCTATAGAAATAGAAAATAATCTCATCTAAGGTTAATAATCATTACACAACTTTACTTAACTTAATCCATAATATCATCTAATTCAATCGATCCTATAAATGTGAACTAAATCATACTATTTCCTCTTAAGAATAAGAAACATTACACAATACTATATGCCGTATCAATTACCCACTTAGCCACTAATAATTCACCATTGCATCATGGTGTACCATTATATCATGGTAAAAGAAAAGTCATTACATCATGACAATGTGGTTTAAGCGCCTAACTACCGTGTCATTGCATCATGACAAGGATGTCGCTCCTCGGACTAGATTCAACGACAAAAAGCACAAACCAATTCAAACCATTTTAACTCATCTTTGATTAAGTTCATTTAGAGTATGCCTAACTCAACAATTATCAAACAAACTATTACGTACCTGAATAATCTAATCTATCAGACAATAACCTGGTTTAAACCCAACTGAAAGTGTGTGTCTGTCAAGAAAGCATTCCATGTTAAACTTCTTACTCACATTAACATGTTAATGTTAACGTGAAAATACAAGGGAGAACAAACCAACTAATAGATAAGTCCATATCTACAAATTTAGATTTCGTGTAATATAACGCTGTAAAGATTTAGAAGACAACACAAGATATGTTATGAAAGTAGAAAACTTCCAGGGTGAAACTAGGGTTTGCAATTGAATCGAATCAAGGTATTAGTATTAAGTTCGAATTCGAGTTTAATTCAAAATTTCAAAGTTCTAATTCGATTCAAGTTCGATCGAGTTTAACATTTTAAGCTTGAGTTTGATTTGAACTAAAAATTATATAATTTTGAGTTTGACTTGATTAAGCTCGTTTATGCTCGATTTATTAAAATATATATTTTAAATTCTAATTAAAATAATATTAATATATAAATTTACTTAACGTTTACACTCGATAAAGCTCGATTAAGCTCACGAACTAATCGAACCAAACATATAAAGTCCAAGTTCGGTTCAATAAACTATTCGAATAGTTTGAATTCAAGTTCGATTCGACTATTTTCGAATCAAACTACAATAAACATCGAGCTAAACTTGAGTAATTTATGAACTAGTTTGGTTCATTTGCACCCCTAGGTCAAACTATTCCATTAATCTCATTTAATGAGTGATTCTTTTTTCTTTTTTTTTTTGGCCACTTAATGATTAATTTGTTTACTATGGCTTGTCTAGGTAAACATAACAAGTAAAAAAAGAGAGAGAAAGACTATGAAAATCATTTTTTTACATTTATGTGAAATTCTTTTTGACTTATTTATAATATAAATATTATTTCCCTTTTTAATTCTTTTGTATATTGCTACTCTTTTACATGAATTCTTCGTGGTTCTTTTTCGGTTTTTTTTTCTCCCCTTCTGTGGTTCTTTACAAGTAAATTAAATGAAAAAGTGCCTTCATCAATCCGTTAATAGTATAATATATCCACTTTTTTCTTAGAAAAAATTACTTGAAAATCTAATAGGTAACCAAAGTAAAAGAAGATGGAGAAGTTGGCATTAAATATTCCACTTGTAATTAAACCACCCTTTTGTATTTCAATTGAGTTTTCTGTTCAAATTCGCAGCGACAAATACAAATAAGCGTCCCTAAAGTAAAAGAGTAGGGATAAGAGAATTTACATCAAATTATATGGAAAGTGTTCTTTCTTATAAATAAAGCCTCTTTTCTAGTCCTATTAAGATTAACTTATCAATGAGACATTCTCTAAACTTCCATATAGTGTCTTTTGTTAAAAAAGAAATAAAAAATAAAAAACAAAGAAAAAGGCTTTCTTTGGCAAAGAAAAAAAAAAAGAAGAAAAAAACCTTCATAGTACGCTTGCAATATTTAATTCTTTTTTTTTATAAATGTCATATTTAGTACCTAAACTTGTCAATTTATGCAATTAACAATCTAAAGTATGAAAGTGTCAATTTACTATCTACAAACTTTTCAAATTCATTCATAGTACATAGATGAAGTAATTAATTGTAAAAATAAGTAAAATTTAGATAATTAATTATAAAATTTGACAAAGATAAAGTAGTTAATTACAAAAATAAATTTAGCTAGTAAAATGATACTTTTAGACTTCAAGTGGTTAAAGAGTTCCCCGCGTCCATGACCCAATTGTCAACCTAATCTATTTGGGTATGAATTGATAAGAGGCCTAAAGAGTTCCCGATTCTAGATCAGTTCATAGGCTATGAACCATGGACTTAATAGATCTACCTTATTGGACATAGAGAAAAATTGAAAAAAGAAATAAAATTTATATATATATATAATAAATATAAAGTAAACGTAATGCAAAAATTAAAAAAAGTAAACAACGTTTAACATTTGAACTTTTTTCATGAGAATAAAAATTATTCATTTTATATTCACAGTATTTAATGTGTTGTTTATAATATCACAAAAAATAAATATAATGTAAAAACGTGTTTGATTTCTTTATATAGAGCTATACTAAGAGAACAATCTCGATTCTATGTAATGTAGGGTTTGATATTCTTCTATAAGTTTTTTTACAATCTATCTACTTCACCATATGCAATAAGGAGGAATTGATATGTAATTCAGTGGGAATATAATAAAAGTACAATAGCCATTACATTATTATTATAATAGCTATTACATTATTTAATTCACATTGAAAAGAAATAAGGAATTATATTGGAATAATAGTAAAATATCTATCATATCATTGTCATTAAAATATATTTTGCATTTGTGATAGATAGACATGAGTTTGGTGTGCGATTCTCAAGATAGGAGTATTTATGAAAAGATGATCTTATAATTAATTGAATAGCAATTCATGATATGGATATATGAATTACTCTTTATTATTTTACTTCATTCATAATCAATACTATCATGTCTTTACAATAAAAACACAAGGCATTGAATGACAATTGGTGTATGTGTGGATAAGAATTGCTATTCACTATCTTATATAATGCTAATTTATTATAAATTATTATTCCCCATGTAAACATCGTAAGCTTTACATAGAATAAAGATGGAATGAATAGCTATTCTAACAAGTAAATAGATTGATAGTGTATTCTAATCTACATCACTAATATTTCAACTAAAATGGGTTTTACTTATATATAAATAAATGCATATCCTTAATAATTTATTGTGAAAATTGATTAAAGACTGTAATTATTAGAACCAATTTACATTTGTAGTTTAATTATTACTGGGCTAATTTGGGGCCAAACTTGCCCCATGAACCAATGAATCTACAATTAGGAACCAATTTGCCCCAGATAAGGTGATTTCAATTTTGTTAATTTCTAAATTGAGACCCTATCCAACCCATGGAGATCTCTAGCTGTGGCATTATACAATATGCTCTAACTTATGAAAGACATGGTTAATTAATATCCACCTATAAAATTATTTAATTACCAAATTTTATAGATTCATGATCATATAATGCTACCTTTAGTATTTTTAAATATATATCCAATATATTGTCAATGTCATTTAAGGTATTCAAATAAAAAATAATAACTTTTATTTGTCAATTTTAATTTTTAAGAATTACAAATCAATATTACTCTACTTTACCTACCTAGTACCTAGTATACTGTAAAGAAAAAGGAAAATGAGGATTGAATATGCAATAGCTAGGGCACTTGACCAATGTTATCCATTTAAATTATATAAGGTTTTTAAACAAAATTATGCACAGACAGACGAAAATATAATAATATTGTAGATAAGAAAAAGTTTAGTATCTATATTCGTAAATAATAAAATAGAACTTTTCTGACAATAATTTTTACGTAATAATTTTTATCTTATAATGAAATGGAACAAATTCAGTTTTTTTTTTTAGTTTTAAAAATTAATATGAGTATATAGTTTGAAGAGAAAACATTTAAAAGTTTTATAAACAAGATGACTTCCATAAAATTATGTTGGCACGAGTAAGAGTAATATAATTCCTTTTCCATTCTATTTTTCAAAAATAATTAATATAGAAAACCTAATATCCATTATTATAAAGATAAAACATAAAATAACATGGAAAAAATTCATGATAAATAAGGAAAAAGAATTTATAAAATCAGTTATTCATATCATCGTCGGTGGGCAAAAAATACTTCATCATTAATCTAACCAAAAAACCACACAAAATATCAACATGAAGCCTCATCCTGTTTTTTCACCCTTCCATCTTTTTCTATTTTCATTTTTCTATCTAAGCAAAGACGTTGCCAAAACCATATTCCTCCCTTCCTTTGTTGTGATACTAATATGTAATTAGTTGGCAAAGGCATATTTTTGGGGGGAAATTATAATAAAATAATGAAAAAGGCCAAGGCCAAAAAAAAAAAAAAAATGAGAAATCCAATAAAATTTTTTCCGAATAAGACACGTCCTGATAGTCAAAATTTACGTAAGAGCCGGCTTTTTCCTTCCTATAAAATCCCAAAGCCTCCCCTTCCATCCTCCCATTCCATGCATATACCATCAAATCTACTAATTGAGCTATACTCTACATACCACTCAAATCCAAAACACACCTTGAAAGAACACATAACACACACATCTAGGTGAGATCATTGCTAGGGTCAAGATGTTGGGCGTGTTCAGTGGCTCCATCATGTCACCACCGGAAGAGCTGGTGGCGGCCGGCTGCCGGACTCCATCTCCTAAGATATCATCCGAAGCGCTTATGGATCGATTCCTCAAGAACAACCCATCAGCTGTGTCGGTACATATCGGAGATCATGCCCAATTGGCTTTCACCCACCAGAACGAGTCCATCTTCAAGCCAAGGTATAACCGATTCTGTTGTCTTCTTGTTACATGCAGAGAGTAGAAGTAGAAGTAACCCGTGATACCAAGGATTCTTGAATCTAAATATGAAATGAGTATTTTTGTCTTTCCAATATCTCTTGAGTAATAAAGGGGTTTTGATTATTAAAGATCTTCAATTTGTTCTTAATTTGTTTTTAATTTTCTTTGAATAGAATTTCTGGGGAAATGTTGTAGTTTTACTTTATATAAATATTACTTTATCAAGATGAAAATTTCATATAGAAATTCAATAATATTAATTAAACCCACAAACAATTTAGCCATTAGATATTAATTTTGAGAAAAAAAAAAAAAGGATTCTTACAAGCATCATTCTATTTTGTGTTCTCATAAGTATGTTCTCTAGAATCTTGGTAAAAGGATTAATTCTATTGTAAAAAAATTATTATGTATGATGGTTCAAGAAAATAAAAATAAAAAATAATAATAATTCAACATGAAAGCAAGTGGTCATGTGAGACAAAAAAATTTGATCAAAACTTGTTCAACATGATTTTGATGAAGAATACAATTTTTTTTTTCCTTCTAATTCGCTATTCTTCTGATCACACATATTCGTGTATGAACATTATTTACGACTAATTTGTCCTTTTAACCTTTATATTAAAACGGTGACAGGTAATTAAATGATGAAAAATTCTACTGTTTTTATGGTTATGATTTTATCGATTTTAATTTATATTTTTTTTATCATGATTAAATTTTTAAATTTTTTTTTATAATCTATTTAATTTTTTATAAATGATGAGGTAAGGAAGTTACTTAAATGAAAGGAAATTTTTTGGATAAGATGGGTTACTTAGATTCATTGAACTCTATTAAAATAAAAATAGATAAATAAATAAAGGAGACTTTCCTCGCGTACGTGGTTCATACGATGCACCGTAAACCACATGATCATCAACTACTCAAATCCGACGGGCGATCTTGTCTTAATCGAGTTGGCATATCCAACTTAGGTGGGTCCCAGTGTACTGGTTGGACGCCACGTGTGCAACTGAAATGAAGATTCTGTTTTACTGTAGATTTTTCAGAACATCAGTAAAACAGACCTGCGCCAAATGTAACGATAAAGAAATCTTGACTGTTTGTTTTTTTTTCTTTTTCTCGGTAAACAGATGTCTTGACTGTTAATAGAACTGATTACTGGGACAAGGACAGACCGTTGGATTTCGACCACGTGAATTTCTAGATCATAGTTAGCGTAATGTGTCTTCTGCTAATTAATTGGCTTAATGTTAGTAAAAGTTTATTCTCTTTGTTTTTAAGCTTGCTAATTAAGATACGACACTGCTAAGGTTTTAAATTCAAGTGCTATAGTATTCTGAATTTAATTTCTCCTTTGATTCGTCTGGTTGTCCACCAATCAAATTGAAACCTTTCTTCCGGTGCATCATTTAGAATTGGAAAAATTTTACTCGTAGGTCACAAAACTATATACACAGCATGACCTGATAGCAAAAGACAAACATATTATGTAATGGTTTCTATTTATTAATTTTTTATATAAATGAGAATAATTTAGAAAAGAAATATATTTCGGTATAGAATTATTATTCATAGTTGAGTAATAATTAACTATTTAAAAAAATTTATAATTCAGATTTTTTTATAAAACTGTTATTAAGATCAACTAAACAATATGATAATTATTTATAAAAAATGAAAAATAAGATTATTTTAGAATTATTATTACAACAGAATAAACGAGGATGGCTGACTAAGTCACATGGGGCTATCAACCCAATTAAAAATAATACGTTTCCAGATCAAAATATAAATTATGAGTTGACAAGAGGACGAATATTTTTGTGTAATCATGCCCATTCATTTACCTTTAACTTTTTCTCGGAGTGGCCTCAGATGTCACGGCCTTGGCTTCCGGTGGATCTCTTTCCAAAAACGTTTAATACCCATACTTATTGTTGGATGGAGTAAAAATGGGCGGCTTAGATGATTTATCCTTAGCAATATTCTTTATTAAGAGCATGATAAATAGGATTATGGAACTGCATACGATATCATATGTGTATCATCTGCTGTCTCATTTACTTATATAACATATGCAGTGTTATCCAAGATAATTGGTTTAGTGATCACCTTTTTTTTTTTTTTTTTCCCCCCCTGTTAGTTGAGGTCTTTGTCACATGAATCTTCTTCCACCACCATAGGCTGGTACTGGGGAAGGGAACACAAAAAAACAAATGTGGATAAGGATTGATTCCTATCCTAGTCATGTCCAGATTCTTCCCTCAATCTCAGTCATGAATAGTGCTGCAAATAATGTCACTACGCTTTCATGGATAGTGAAATTATTTCCTACTTTATTTACGACCACATGCATTTGATGACTTGATCTGTGGTTAAGCATTTTTATTGATTAGTTCCATGCTGACATAATGCATGGTTTTCAATTTCACTAGAGACGATAAGATAGCGACTAACATACTATACTCTTATTTTATTTGATTCCAGAATCTAAATCGGCTGAGGCTGACCCTTGGCCCTTCATATATACTCATTCAGATTTTTTTTTTTTTTTGAAACAAAATAAATATACATACTCTTTTATGAGGTCTTCATTTAATTGAAAACGTTTATTTTTATACTTCTACGATGGTCCTTTATGATTTAAGTTTATAACTTTATAATTGTATATTTGAATAAGATAAATGATAATTTAAGTGTCAATAACAATGTAGCCTAGTAGCATGCAGTCCTAGTTTCCCTTATTTGAGATACCGTGTTCAATTCCTTACGTTATTGTAACCATTGATTAAAAAAAAAAAAGATTTAAGTTATATTAAGGATAAATCATGTTTCTTGTTTCTTATTTTATTCCATTCATTTGCCAGTATATTCTTTTCCTGCAAGACTCAAAAACAATTTCTTCAAACACATAAATGAAAATTAAATTGAGTAATTTTCAAGACGCATTAAATATTTTGCCCTCTAGATTTTAATCCAATTGTTGATTTACATTTATGTGCCTATTTCCCGATTTCAAAATCCAATCCATGGGAATTCAATTGTTAATCTATTATTTGGTAATTCATAAATCACAAAGATGGAACGTTATCATTTTATCCAGATGATTTGTCATGAATTTTACAATTGTAATTTAAAAATGGTGGCAAACAATTGGAAAAAAAAATGTGGAAGAGTAGAGGGGGAGAGAAATTTGGTTGATTGCTGATAGTGCTAATTTTATTAAAGGTGGAATATAATCCTTTGGAATTGGAATCCTAATAACAGGGTTAAGAATAAAAAAAAGGCTAATTGGATTTGTCGATTTTAAGGAATAGGTTTCTGTGGAATCAGATTCTTAGCTTGTTGCTAAGACACTAGGGCGTTGAAATCCTGAAAATTGGATTCCTGGTCTTGGAAAAGGTAAACATGGCAAAATAGCGTAAACCTCATATGGAAACTCTTGGATCCACTGAAAGTGTCTTGTGAGCAATTACATGTCGTAAGAACTGAAACTTGCTTGGACTGTCTACCATATGACATTGCCTACTAATTTTTTGTATTTCATGTCTTGAGAAGCATTGCCCATTAATGTGCTTGGTTCCAACTGTTCAGATCTTTTGCGGCAAAAGATGAGATACTCTGCTTGTTTGAGGGAGTTTTAGACAACTTAGTTAGTCTTAGGCAACAATATGGTCTAGCCAAGTCTGCAAATGAAGTGATTCTGGTCATTGAGGCTTATAAAGCACTTCGCGACCGAGCACCCTATCCGGCCAACCATGTTGTTGGCCACCTGATGGTAGATTCGCCTTCATTGTCTTCGACAAGTCAACCTCCGCCTTGTTTGTTGCTTCTGTAAGATATCACAACCATATAGGTTGAATTGTATATTTCCTTTGAGCCATTTGATCTAGATGCTGAGGAACCTAACAAAAACTTTGTTGGTGCCTTTTTGACTTTTTGGCAGGATCAATTTGGTAAAGTGCCTTTATATTGGGGAATCACTGCTGATGGATATGTTGCTTTTGCTGATGATGCTGAATTGCTCAAATGTGCTTGTGGCAAGTCACTTGCTTTGTTTCCACAAGGTAAGATACCAGCAAAATTTGCTTGATTGATTGCATCACAATATGAAATATTTCACCAACTTTGCATCCAATTGAGGAAATATATGGCAAACATGTGTGATATTGCATGTTCCCATAATCAGTTCAATTCAAATTCATATGATCAATCAAATTTGATCAACTAAATTCCCTAATAAAATCATGCAATATAGCACGAAGGAAAATGCTGGTTTGATTTGTTTATTCTACAATCGGCAGGATGTTTCTTCTCCACTGCAATTGGGGAGTTGAGGAGCTATGAGAATCCGAAAAACAAAATCACAGCTGTGCCTGCAGAAGAAGAAGAGATATGGGGTGCCAAGTTTAAGGTAAAATCCTAACATTCCCATCCACTCGAAAAGTTCCTCAACACTTAATACGGTTCGTATCTTGTTAGATACCATAAGTACTTTATAATTTCTGAGCAAATAGATCACTAAACAAAAACCGCTTTACACGAATACCATGTTAAAGTTAGTGCCCCAATAATCAAATCTAAAAGTTTGAACAGCGATATCGTTATGATACTTATCATCAAAATGGATCATATATTCTTTTTTGTAGTGGCCATGAAAGAAATATTCCATTTCTTGCTTTCCTAGGTCTCGGTGTTGAAAACGACATGATACAATAATTCATGCCTCAAGAAAATCAATTGTTTTCCAAGGAGTAGATATTTGTATGAAACTTCAATTCTAGAAAATGACTGAAACCTAATAAAGAAAAACCACAAATTGAGCTATATGACTAAAGCACGGCAATTTTGTGTGGCATAGGAAAAAAGCTCTCTCAGCTTGAAAAGCCTGATCATCTAATGGATCCTTAAGTGTGTATACATGTATCAGCAGAAAAATCGCGGTCCCCCTTGCCCACCTTCGATGGATAACATCTATATTTTTTATCAAAGGTGGATTGGTTGATGTCGCAAACTTCCAAAAATTTCAAAATAAAATAAAATAAAATAAAGTTATCCACAAATCATAATATGCAGATTTATCTTTATATGCTTTTGTCCTTTAAACTCATCATGAAAGGACAAGGACTGACACAAGTGATTTAACTCATCTAGTTTCGTCCCTTATTGAATTTTTTGTGATTTTCAGGTGGAAGAACCAGCAGCCATTGCAGCCACAGATTAGACTTCCTCAAAATATAAGAGAGAGTGTGTGTGTGTGTGTGCGCGCGTGTGTGATGGATGCCTGAGAATCTGCTTTTATCTTGGATCAGGTGTTAGAGGAACAATTAGTACAGGGAAGGATGTGTAAAGTTGTAGGAGATACTACAGTTAATGACTTTGTGATCTTGGTTCTGGAGGGCAAGGGCATCTGCTCTCTTAGACAAGAAAACAATTGTACAGGTACCTTATCAAATAAGTTCCTGTCAGGTTGGAAGTCAGTGGTATTTATGTATGTATGTATGTATGTATGTATGTGCTTTTGAATCCTAAAATAGTGGTCTTCATGACACGTTTTCATTGTTCTTGGCATATTTGGTTGATTTTAGAAGACTGCTCTCTAAACCGGACTAAGTAAATCAGAAATGCTTACTATCATTACTCAGAAGTCTGTCCCCTCAATACGTACTTCATACTACTGCTAAAAGGCAGCTTATGATAAATGGATATTTCGTCCATGCCTAGTTTTGATAGATGTTAAATTTAAGCACTTAAATACATATTAATGCTATACAAAACACTTAAATACATATTAATGCTATACAAAACACAGGCAGCTTATAAAGTAAATTATTATAGACAAAATAAAAATTTGATAGAAAGCTTAATATTATAAATACATCTATTTGTAAAAAGGAATATTTAGACAAACATTTTTGTATATAACATACGGTTATAAGTTTAATAATTTTAACATGTTAAGGGTTTAATTGTCCTTTTCAAAAAAAAAATGAATCTACTTGAACAAATTTTTAGAATCTATATATCTATATAGTTCAGGAAAAAACGTGATTTTATCTCCTATACCTTTCAAAAGTATATAACTTATTTTTATGATGTTAATAAAATCTCTCATGAACTTTAGTGGGTTGGGATTTAAATGCACATCTCCGAAAGATTTTGAAACGTGAAGCAGAACGTCTGCAGATCCAACAACAATTAGATGGATAGCTTAGGAGATGTCTTTGTAATTTGTCCTAATAATACCATAGTAAGAGTGGTAATTTCATGTCGCAGGTTGTGTTTTGAGATCGTCAGCTTTTGCTTAGTTGCCAGCGTATCTTAGGATGCCCTCTTCTTCTCTTTCAACTATTATTCTTAGACAACCCAAAGATGCAATACGAATAGTAAATCACACTGGCCCAGCCAGATATTTTAGGGGATCTCTATTGCTTTTTCGAAAGGTTTGTTTTGAATCCAATCAATAATATCTTGCAAAAGGGAAGCTTGATGTTCAATCCAACGAATCCCTCTTCTTTCCAGGAAAATTCCTTTGCTTTGCACAGTGCTCCATAATGGACCATCCCCACATTCCTTTTTATGAGCTAAATGATAAAAAGAGACATCGGGTTTATTGGGAGATGATATCATTACACCTAGCAAAAAGAAAAGGAGTGCATGGTACGAATATTGTTTTTTATTAAGGATGCAAATTAGCCAAGCTAAACCCGGTTTGTTTAAAAATTATTAAATTCGAACTCGAGTTGAGCTTTTTCTTGAGCTTATAAATAGATTCAAGCTCGACTCATTCAAAAATTATTAAACTTGAATTTGAGCTGAATTTTTTTATCAAATTCAAAACATAAGCTCGAACTCAACTTGTTTAAATAACAAACTTGCTCATCAAGTTCAAGTAGGTAACGGGTTTTAAAATTCACATAAAATCTAGTAACTAAATATACAAAATAAATAAATGCATAAACAAATAGATTAACGAATAATAAATAAATACTATGTATAGATATACATAAATATGATTCACAAATTAGTTTTTTATTTAAATAAATGAGCTTCTTATTAAGCTTACTCGTGAGCTTAAATGAATTTACTTACAAATCGACTCACGAATGTAGATTGAAGCTCAAACTTAGCTCATTTAAATAAACAAGCTTTATTTTAAACTCAAGCACATAACTCGTCGTAACTCAACTCATAGCCCTCGGAACATACTTTTAACAAAACCATGCACACAAGCTTTTCTAGTCTGCCAACTTTGAATCATGGCTTCAAGAAATTTTAGAATCTTCCTTAGTGTTGTAGAATAAATATAATAACTCACATCATATCTATAAATTTAAGCTTTTAATCAAATGATTGTGATGATAATCTTAACATGATATCAAAATAAGATCTCATAAGTTCAAATCTTTATACACTCATTTTAACCCCATTAAAAATTAAATCATCCATTTGTGAGTTTTTGTCAAAGTCAAAGTCACAGCTCATAAATGAGGAAGGTATTGTAAAATAAATATAATAGTTCACACCATATCTATAAGTTTAAACTTTTAGATCAGATAGCTGTAATGATAACCTTAACACTTAGGAAAGCATTACTAGTTCTCTATTCTACCAAAATCATTTAATACTGAGATTCAGAAGCATTTAGACAAATAAATGAGTTGTCTCCAAACTCAAAATTGATAAAGACAGAGAGGCTGGCAGATACACCACACAAGCAGAAAAGAAATCAAAATCATGCTTTATTGATTTTCTATCGTATCAACAAAAAAAGCCTCCACGGACTAGTTATTGACCTTTCAAAGCAGATATGCAGTAAGTGTAGCGTGCACGCTAGAAAAACAACAACAGAAGTATACAACTTCAGCAAACGCTTTCCTGGTGAGACTTGCAACCATATTTTATCATCCAGTCATCACATCGCAGGACATATTTCGTCCAAACTGCAAAAGAAGAGCCGTCACGACATACAACTCATGCTTGTCTCAATTACTCAAAGCTAAAAATTGAATTTCAGTACCTTCTCCCAATACACTCGATGATATCACCAGTCAGAGTAGCCCGTCTTTTATTTTGAAAAGCAAGTGATGCAGCTTTCCTCAACAAAGCAGATCCAGCAACACAGCCCAAGACAGTGGGATTCATTTGCCTGCTTTAAGTAGGTGGTTGGTAAATCACAACAAGATCAAAGAAGAAAGAATAACAAAAGAGAAACAAAAACAGAAGTAGATTTGAACCGAAAGAGCCCCTGAGTATAGAACCTGAAATTATGTTCAGCAGCAAAACTACACTGACGAGCCCAAGATAAGAACACTGCAACACTGTCAACAGCAACATAGAATCATATATATTGCTGTAGGTACCTCATTTATACATACATTAAGCATACAAAAACACACACATCTAAAGGAGATGAATCCCTTATGCATTGAAGTGCTGAAATTGCACCAAACATTTGTCCAATGACGCAAAAAGGTTTTAATCATTACCTTCCAGAAAGTATATCACCTTGGCCACCGCAGCGACGAGGAGAACCGTAAATGCTTACCGATTGAACTGCAAAATGCAAATTTCTTATTAAACAATAAACTTGACATTGAATTTACAGTACATACAACCGGTATTGAAACTATAAGATAAAGACTGACCATATACAATTATGTAAGTTGGACAGCTCAAAATGTAAATAACATGTAAATAATAAAATTACAAGTAAAGCACTAACAATATTATCCAGAATTAAAGATGGATTTCCTAGATGCTGCCAAAAATGTCTGATTCAAAATTATAAATAACATGTAAATAATAAAATTACAAGTAAAGCACTAACAATATTATCCAGAATTGAAGATGGATTTCCTAGATGCTGCCAAAAATGTCTGATTCAAAATTATCAGCGATTAAAGCTAAAAATTAGTTTTGCTCTCCATTCCAGCTCACAAATGCAGATTTATGGAGTATAAATTCAAGAGAATACCCAAGTACTAGGCACTTAAGTTAGTTGTCAAGCCAGGAATTATACAATACTCATGATTTGATTACATGCAGCACTAAGCATTTTCAATTAGATAATTTGTGGAGACTTCTACTACATGTCAACAGGATAAATGATTCTGCAATCCCAGCAGTACCTGAGTTACCATCACTAATCAGATCCGTCTTTCCCTTCCTTAAGATCGTAACTCCACCAATCCTGATCAAGATCCCTTCAACAGTATCAGCTTAAATCATAGAATACAAAACAAAAAATTAGCTCTACAAACCACAAGCAAATAGAACTCTGATCTATTTTGATCATCACATTAAGACGCTTAATAAATGTAATGGCTTGCACTTCTTAAGTATGAAAATTTTTTTGCCTCAACCATCTTAAGCCAGCATGCCAATGGAAATGAAAATGGGTATGTTAACTCTGATGTGATGTAAGACTTTTTCATAATTCTGAATACTGGAATTTAATACAGCCACTAAATGTTCTGAAATTGGATCAGCACCAAAAAGCCAGAACTACTTCATTCCCCTTTTTAAGAGGTTTTACCTCTTTGCTTGACATGCATAGTAAACAAAAACATGGTGCTCCTACTCTATTGAACCCTTTATACGAGCTTTGTCAAACAGAAAATGGTGCACTGGAAAAATGCCAACTTTCACTAGCCATTTTTGAGGAAGACAAACAAACTTACTGCTGAGCAAGAGATTGTAATTGTTGATGAGCATCTTGCTCATCTACGTCACAATTCAGCACTTTTTGTACTAAACGCTTGTACTCATTGATATTGGGAGTTAGCACAGCCAACGGATAACCACTTACTAGATCAAGAGAGTTTGTCACAAGGAATAGGCCATCCTGCCATGACACATGGTCATTAGGTTGAAGCAAATGAAAGATACTTATATAAACGTAGGCTTATAAAGTGCAACACTAGAAAAAGTATATATATTTTATCTCCAACCCCATCTACAACCATTGGAACATTGGAGTTTCTTGCATGCTTCATTATTTCACTTACACACTCCTGGAAACCATATAGCAGCACCATTAAACATAAGTCTGCAGGATATCCAATGTTGCTAGATAAATGACATAGCAGATTTAAACAAAAAGGGATTACATAGGAATGCCACACAAACAGAAAGAAAATGGGATAAATATACATACACGTACATATGTGTGTATATATATATATATAAATAAATTTGCAAAGAGACCACAAAATTATATATAAAAGTAATCAAGTACGTTCTGTTTTAAAAGAGAAGCCTTCAGAGCATACCAGAAGAAATGGGTCTCTTCCAAGCCCTGGACCAACTACAAGGCAATCAAATCTCTCCATCCATTTATCAATCTCACTGATAATTTTGAAGGAGATTTTACTTTTATCCCCATCCCTGCAATCAGTTTCTGAAGATGATCAGAAACAACTTCAGTGAATAAATATTGAAGGGGGCATTGAAATGAATAAAGCAGTTTCACTTCACCTAATGCTGTAAGATTCTTCTAGCACAGGATGCACAATTAATTCAGGACTATAGCTTTTAATTACTAAAGCAGCATCTTTTGTGCAAAATACATGAGACAAATCTGCACCCTGCATGACCATACAAATAATGAAATGCTCAAGACCTAGCAGTTGTTCGTATATAATAAGGAAAGTCTTCTTTGTCTCATCATACAAGAATGACTGTCAGGAACAAAATTTAATATACAGTAAAGATAGAACACTAACAATTTTCAAAGCTGAAATAGCGCAAAAAACGGAGCACCTGTGTACTCACGACAGCCACCAACCACAGCTATCTTCCCTGTCAATGCATGAGAAATACAGATCAACTAATCAAGGACTCTTAATCAGGTAATTGACAAAATGGAAAGAAACCAATGCATAATCAAGCCAAATGACAAACTGATAAAGCTTACCAGCTTGGCCTTTATGTTTAGTTGGTCCAAGGGAGGGTGTAATGGCCCTCAAGATGTTCTCAGCATCAGCTTCTGCAGATTTACCCATCACAGACATTGCTTGAAGAATTCTTTTTTGATAATTAAGATTTCTGAAACCTCCTAGAGTCCTAAGTAAGAACTGCTGCCTTCTCAAAACAGGTGACGAAGCCAACATATGAACATCTGCAGGATCAGGGAACTGCTGAAAATCTACACCATATTTGATAAGCATCAACAACAGCTCTATCTAAACTAGATCTATTTAAGAGTGCACATTCAGAGTAAGCTTTAAGGAGAGTTAGTCTATAGTTCATAAACAGTTTACAAGAATAACTAACCAAAAAATTACAAGCAAGAAGCAAGCAGGAAGAAGAAGAAAAATATCTAAGCTCTGAGATTTGGATTTAAAAATTTCAACTAAGGACAAATGAGGGCCATAACAGAGCATAGGATTATTACAAAATAGACAACCAAAATTCCATCCACATAAGAAAAGATCTAAAAAGAAAGCAACAACAAGGAAGCAGTGGTTTTCTAGATCAATATCAGAGAACTTACTTCTAGCAAGTAATGTCATGAAGTAGCTCTAACAATATTCAATCTAGTCATCTTACTGGAGAAGCTGAAAGAGCTAGTTATAAGGCACTTACAATTTAATAAGGTCAAAATGCAGTAAGTGAAGCAAAGATGAGCACTTTTGAAGATCTTTATGCTCGATACCAAAAAGGGGAACAAAATATTTAAATTCCTCAACCTAGATGAAGAAAGACTAGAGCTAACACAAGCTAAATGCATGAAGGACAAAAACATTAATGATGGGACAATTAAGAGAGATGGATAAGACATTATTATCAACTTCTCAATGGGGGCAAGGATAACGAGCTCACTTTAGGGGAGATGAATAAGTCCAATGATTATGGGAATCTATCATTTATCAAATAATTCAGGACTCATACTTGATAGCCACTTTGAAGAAAATTAAAAATGGAAAGGGCGTTGGAACAGATGAAATTCCGATTGACATGTAAAAATGCCTTGTGAAAGAAGGTGTAATATGGGTCAAGAAACTCTTTAAAATGATTTTGAAGACTACGAAAATCCCTAGACAATGGACACAAATTATTTCGGTTCCTTTACATACACAATAAAGGATACATAGATTATTATGAAAATCATAGAACCAGTCATACCATAATTATGGGAACACTGATTGTAAGAAGATCGAGGAGAGAAACCACTCTGAATTAGAATCAATTTGGATTTATGAAAGGCAGGATGACAGTCAAAGCTATTCACCTTATAAGTAGACTAGTAGAATAATCCATATAGCCAACAAACATAATGTGATTAGAGGTTGAGCAGTGTTTTTGTTGTATTGATTATTGTGCAATCCAAAATATGTAAACAAGACCATGCCATCAGTAAGCTCACCCAAAGCTGATTCAACAGAAAAAATATAGCAGTTAAAACACGGATGGAGGTCCACTGATAGCTTCGATTGCATGTAAATGCCACAAAGCTGGAGGAACACTCCACAATCTTGACCCCCAAGTGTACTGTGAGGGGGAATCTTGAGGAAACTGTAGAACAAAGTATAAAGAGAGAAGCTCGTGAGCTTTTCATTGGCAGCTCAAACTGCTTTCGAGCTCCCCAGCTTCCATGATTAAAGAAATGGACCTGTAGTTACTAAAATTATGTAACTTTTTTGCATCACGTTGTTAAATCGTATTACTTTGTTACCTGCTATAGCACCATCGCATTTCACACACTGCTACAGTGCCATTGCAATTCACATATCCAAAACTCTTCATAGGCATGTCCAATCATATTGTCCTTGCCTCTGGTTTCTCAGTTTAAAAAAACTATCCCCTAGTTCTACACTCGATCGCATGCATAAGGCACTATAGGCCCAATATTACTATTAAACCAAAGGCTTATGCAGCAAAGTATGATCTGAAAACTCTGAAATTGACCACATGCCATTAAAGTGTCAACTTAATTTCTCATCATAAGGCAATTGAAACTTTTCTTAAAATCTTAATTACCCAAAAAGCAACCGAAATTCCTAACTGAAAAAGCCTCCTGATATTCAAGTTTACAATGCATACAGGAGTAAGCGACACGACAACACTTCTCTATCCGTATTCATGATCGTGTTTCACCACCGATGACATGGTGTCACAAAGTAATGGAGAAAGTAAATTGCATCAAACTATGTCATACAGGACAGTAAATGATTGGCGGAAAAATGGATAGCACCAAATTTGGGTAGAGATGTCTCATGCCATTGCCATACCCAAGAATCAAAGTCGCCTACTTTGCATTACACTTGCTTCCAAATAACCAATCTAAATCGACTTTGATTAAATTCTATTCATCTATTGATTTTCCAAACAAGAATTCTCAGTTTTATTAAGCATCGTCCCACTTTCTCTTTCCTCAAAGTTAACAAAAGAACACAATTCGCAACAATTCAAGACCCTTTTTTTTTTCCCAGTGAAATTAGGGAGATGAGAGATTGCGGAACTGACAAGAAGTAGATAAACAAGTGAAGTTGCTGGATAATTCCAACACGACATAGAAATCAATAGCAGTGAGGGAGAAAGTACCTGGCAGTGAGAGAGGGCAACAAAGGGAAAGTGCACAACACGCGCTCGGTGCTTGAGGCGAAGTGGAAATTTTAAAGAGTTTAACGGAAATATGAACCATGGGTCGAAATTTTGAGAGTTCATTGGATTGCGGTGCGGTGTGCCTTCGAGACGAAGAATGTGTAGACCGTGGAGTTGTAAAAAGATGGGCTTTTGGGCCCATACGGAGATATTGGATTGGGATCTTTTTCTTGAAGTTGGCCCGCGGGAATGTTGTCGTGAAACTTCGAAACTCCATATGGTGTTCAACCTTCGGGTAAAAGTTTTTTTTTTAAATATATATATATATATATAGTTTTATCACTTTTTACTTCTTCTTTTTCTATATATACACACATGTATTTATATATGGGTTGTAAAAGTAATCGACTCTTTTTTGGCTATTTTTTATTTGATTTATTCATAATTTATTATCTTTTTTCCTTAAGTCTCTTGAAACAACTAAAACAATCTTTATATTATGTTCATTGACAAAGTTTGTCTGATTGATGGAAAGGTTAAAAATGTATGGTCTAAAGTGTAAATTGTTTTGTTAGTGTCTGCCTGTGTTTCTTTTTTTTTTTTTTTTTTTTTTTTGGGCCCAAAGTGTCTGCCTGTGTTTACTGTTGGAGGATGCTGTCGGTTTAAATTCTTTCTTATCGTGTGGCATTTTATTTTTGTTTGTGCTTTTTTTTTTTTTCTTTTGTGTTATCTTTTATTATTTCATATTTTCTTCTGTTTCTTCATATTTTGTTTCAATGTTGTACCGGTTTATTTTGTTGTTTTCGGAGAAAATGTTGTAAACCATATTTAAAGGAATTTCACCCGAAGAAGAGACTAAAAATTTTATTAGTCATACTAAGGAAAATTTTTTCGTTGGTCTAGCTCAAAAGTTCTTGCTTAGCCTCTAAAATTTTCTGCATTTATATTTGTACCTGAAGAAGAGCGAGAAGGAAAAAAAAAATAAAAAAGAAACACCTATGTTATGGGATATGGATATATCAGGCAATTCATTTAATTGAATGGGAATTTTTTCGTTTTTGTTTTAAAGACAAGAGGGAAAGAGCAATCATTCTTGGATGGAATTTAAGGATAATAAATAATTAAAGTGTTTCAATGCTATCTTATGGGAGAAAAATATTAAGGCCTTATTTAGAAAAAAAATGTTTTCCATAACAATATTTTCTTAAGAATAATATATTTTCATATGTTTGGTTGCTTTTGTAAAAATATGTTGAAATTTTTTTTTTTTTTATGTTTGACCTATTAATATTATATAAAACATTATTATATGTAAATAATATATTATTTACAAGTTACTATATAATTATATTATGTAAAATAATTTTATTTAAATTAAAAGTATAAAACATAAATTATATTATACATTTATTTACAAACTATTAGTTGATATTTATAATTTTTTAATACATTTTTATTGGTAGACTACAATAAAAATCAAATAAACATAATGTTTCTGGAGTTAAAATACTTATAAAAGCTAATTTGAAAGATATTTTGTTCTAAAAAGAATAAGTTGTTTCTCTTAAAATGAAAAATAGGATTTTCTCTTTAACAGAAATTATTTTTCCTTATAAGAAAAAATGCTTTCCACTTAAAGTGTCTTTTTTTTTTTTTCCTGTAATAAATAAAAGAAAATAAAATAAATTTTTTTTCGAAAAGTATTTGTATTGAAACAAATATAGCCTAAAGTTCGAATTAATTTTACATTTCCATATGGTTATGCTTTTAGTTGACTATTTGTTTCGTTAGTAATTTTGTTAGTAATAGTAATAAAGCAACGTTTGTATAAAATGACTATAGACATGACTTTAATTTAACTTTGTTTGTTGGAATGAAACATGAGAATTCGGAAAATTCATGGGCAGTATCAAAAAGCTTGCAGAAGGTTTAATTCTCCGTCGTACCGCATACGATACGGTGATTCAATTGCTGTCTTGTTATGTTTCCGACATGGGTCATGTGATTCATCACCCTCTTATTAGAAATACTCCTTGTACAGCTATTGAGCCCAAGACCTCTCTTTCACGGGAAATTATTCATCTCTTTTAACTAGAAAGGTATAGTACAACACAAGATTTGGGTATCTTTTGCAATTTCACTTTAATTTAGCTACTTATTGTTTGTCTTATGTTAATGCCCTCGTCAAACTAAATGGAAAAAGAAGTGTCTCTATGTATAAGCTACTATTAGAGTTTATCACTTGCTGAGCTTGCATTAATAAGAGCCCGACTTATTTAGGTCCGTAGACTTATTCTTGTTTAAATCCATTGAAAATTGACATAGACTAATCACAATCATAGTATTAACTATCTCATAGTCTAGTACCATTATCACTGACATACTTCGTGAGATTAGTTAGGTTTGAATTCTTTTTCTTTAATGTGTTGGCTCAAAAAGAAAAATTGGATGAAAAAAGCCCAACTAGCAGGTTGGATTGCCGATTGCTGACGTAATACCAATCGTATATATAAACATAATTATAAAGGAAAAAGTACAAATGTATAGTTAAATACTTTCGGGCCTCCGGCTCCATCTTATCGTTTTTCCTTCCTCACTTTGCCAAAAGACATCTCTAACTGAAAAGGCCTAGGAGCAACCATTGATTTAAAGATTAAATAATCATTGTTGGAATCATACATTGCATATTCAAAAATCAGAAGCTACATATTCAAAAACTATAAACTTAGATTATAGTTCAAGTTCTAATTAATATCATGAAATAGCTATAATTTTAATATATTAATGCATGTTAGATTTGATAATTATATGTGTGTATGTGTTTGAGTGGATTAATGTGTTTGTAATGTTGAGTGTAATATTATGCATGTGAATAGATAATAAGCTATGGTAATATATTTAGGATGATAATTTAGTTATGTTATTAATTATTATGTTAATGCAAGTGGTTGTTGTAGTAATTAATGTTTGATGAATTAAGTGTGTTTTGAGCTAAATTTATAAGCCCTTAAATTAGCAGATTTTGGCCTTCTTAAGCTTTAATATAAGCCTAAATTAAATCCCAATTAAGGCCCAAAGCCTTTCCCAAATCTGCCTCAAAAGTCAATATGGATTAGGATAAACATCAAAGCCTAATTGCATACCTTAGACAATCCAAAACAGAGCAAAGGGAAAGAAAATTCGTAACTCCTCCAAGGCCAAAAATTTCAACACTCAAACTAAGCCTTCTTAAACTCAACACACCAAGAATACTTCCCCAAGCCTTATATATACATTAAGGTAAGTTTATTTGATGTTTGATATGCTTTATTTCCTTCTTAATCTATGAAATATGCATGTGTAGTATAATACAAGTAGTTGATATGCTAAATTCTTGTTGAAATGTTATAGAGTTGCTAGGAAAACTTTAGAATGCTTGACATGTTATAGATAAGTTGTAGTAGGCTTTCATGTGGTTTGGAATGAGTTGAAAGAGTTAAAATGTAAAAAAAATTTGTGTTTGGAAAACAGAGGAAATCTGCAATGTGAATTGCAGTGTATGCCGGGGCGTAGAGTTTATAATTCTGATCTTTAGAAATTTTTCTTAAATACCGCCGTCGTTGAGGTCGAAATTGCCGGCATAAAGACTCAAAGGTTCTGTACATAATGCATACTTCTTAACACCACCTTATACGCCGTCGGCGTATGATCGTATACCACTGGCGTTAAGGTTTGCATTGCCGGCGTTGATTGGCAGCGTGGACTTTATAAATTTCATTTTCTAACTTCTTCCAACATCTTCCTATACATGATATAAGACTTTTTTTTTTATAAAAGATTTGCTATATGTATATATATGTTATGTGATGACTTTGGATTTTTTTTTTTTTTTTTAAGATTCAATAATTTTCCTAAGTTCTAATCTAGTGAATATAAGCTTGATTTAGGATAGTAATGTGATATAGTTGATTTATCTAGAACAGAAATAGATACTCAGTTAGAGATTTCCGTCGATTCCCAATTCGAACCAGGTACGCAATACTTTGATTGATTGTTACTTAGGATAAGTATATACCAATTTGACCTTAATCAAAGAATAACGAAAGATATTGAAATTGGTTGTGCTTTATGCCGTTAAATGTAGAACTGGGAAGTGACAACCTTGTCATGATGCAATGGCACGATAGTTTATGCACTTAGCCTAATCATTTGTCATAATGCAATGACTCAAATCCATGATGCAATGGTTCACCATGATGCAATGGTGGTTTCTTTATTGGCTAAGTGGGTAGCTAATAGGGTTAATTGTATCGGTATATTCTCTACTTAGGCTCTGAAGGAAATAATATGTTTTAGTTCACGGGTATGGGACCGTTGAACTAATTGATGTTATAGACCTGGATAAGTAGAGTGTATAAAGGAGTATGAACCCTAGATAATGCTATTAATATTCTTTATTGGTTAGATATAAGAGATATAGATATCCGGTCTATCTATATCAACCTCCTGAGCAGCTGTTGTTACTCAGGACCCCCAGAATTCCCAAGCTTGAATCGGAGTTTGATTACTCCAGTGTTGTTCTATTCACTTAACTAAAGATAATGAAGTTGTGGTGATTTATTGCATTGCATTTAGTTAAGTGAGCATTGCATATGTATTTGTTTGCACTATTATGTACTGGGCCTTTGGCTCATGTTGCTACCTTGCAGGTAACTTTGATGACGAGCCCTATAACGATATGGGCTATGGGACTGACTGGGAGGACTCTATGGATGACTAGGAGAGAGAGACCTAATATATACTTAGGATTCCTTTTGATGCAATTTTTGTAAAGTGTTTAAGCTTATTTGTTAAGCCTTAGAATATATTTTGATTTGAATTGCATTTGTAATATAGTTGGGTTATCAGTAAGATTCCTATGTTTATATGATCCTTGGGAAGTTGTAATGTATATATGATGTATATTTTGTATATAAGTGATGACTCACTACTTATGTGGTGGTAATGTTTCTTAATTCAAATCATATGAATGTTATATCTGTTTTAAACAGACAGCCATTACAAATACCTCTTTTTAAGACGATCTTATGTATAATGCTTGAATATTGTTCCTAATATTTGAGTATTATGCGTGATCAAAAGATTTGGCACACTTAATATTTAGGTTAAGTGGGTCGGGTCTTTACATATCATAATGACTGTCATTTAATTTAGTGATTTGTATAACGTTGATCTATCCTCCATTTACATCTAAATCCACATTTTCCTCATTCTCTTTATCATCTGAAGGAGGAAAAAATGCTAGGAAAATTTATATCACAACATACATTTACAAAATCAATAATTTAGAATTAGGGAAAATATCAAATTTGGTATGTGAACTTTGCACAAAAATTAAATTTAGTACATGAACTTTGAAGTAATCAATTTAATACATAATCAAACTTTTTGTGGTTATTTTTACTATATTACTAATACTGTTTGTTTTGTTTCTTGATGTGGAAAAGGCAGCTTATCGGTATTAGATGGTATATGGAAAAGTAGTAAAAATTCAAATATATGTTGCCTCTTTTAAGTTAGCAATCAAAATTAAATTTTTGTATAAGGTTTAGATATCAAATTTGACATTTATCCTTTAAAAGATATTACTAACCTTGAGTAAAACCATCAATTGTTATGAGAGTGACAATGCCATCATATATTCCTTGTTCAATAATTTCATTAAAATCAAGTTCAAGAGATAATTCTTCTTCTTCTCTTCTTCTCTTCAGTTATCCAAAAATCTGTCTTGTTAATGCCATCATAATCAATTTGATCATAACTTTTTTTATTAATGTTAATGGTTGTGGAAAAGCAATTAGCAAAGAGAAAAAGTATAAAAGGTACACTTAATTAATTCTTACACAAAATATACTTTATATACCTATATTTCAAATGCAAATAAATTAGATAAAAAGATCATTTAGTATTTGGTATTCGAACTTGTTTCTTTTCTTTGTATGAAAGTGCTCAAAGAAACTCAAATTATGTTCACATCTTGAAGTAGAAGCTATTTGACTTAAGATTTAAATAGCAACCTTCCTTTCATGATTTGAATTGGTGTTTTAATTAATTTTTTTTGTTATCATTAGATGTGCTTTTCTTCTCCAGCACATCGTAGATATGTTGTTTGACTTAAGATTTGAATTGCAATCTTTTGAAAAAAGAGAGCGTTATGAACAAATAATTTCCACAATTTTATATAATTCAAAAAAACAAGCCAAGTAATTGAGAAAACTAAACAGTAAATAAATAAATAAATAATCACAGTTCTAGTAATTATTCACTCTGTTTGGTAGATTTGACAATTGTTCCTCAATCAAAACCTTCTCTCCTTTCACAACACAATTTAATGTCTTTAATTACTTCTATGTTATTAGTAGATATGTTTTTCTTCTCTAGCACATCATAGAGACTTTTAATAGTTTTTGTATTTTCTTCAAAGGTTTAGTCATATACAAAGATAGAATTCAAAAAATAAGCTGCAGCATGCAAACCACGATGAAAATACTTGTCCCATATTTGATAAATAATTTTGATGTACATATTATATAATTTTTGCTTATTTTTAATTGATATAATCATGTTATGAATCAAGAAAAGCCTTCATAAACAACACAAAAAGAAAGCTCCTCACGAGCATCCACAATATGCAAGAGCTTCATATGGGAGCTATAACTTTCACCATAAGCGAACAATCCTTCCAAAATTTTTTGTATAAAACAATAGCACTAAGAGGCTTTCTAACAACACATTTTGATTGCCAATGACTTGTGAAATGCTTACTTGCTACCAAAGTTTGCAGGTCACGCCTTTATTCATAAGTAATTTTCAAAGTAATGAAAACAATGGCAAATCAAGTCGATCCTAGACAAAAATTTCCTTTCTCAACAAAGACACCAAATGAGTATAGTTATAAACAACGAAAGTTACCTTTGTAGCATGGTTTGCAAACTCATTTACATGATTCATCTTACCAATATCTTCCAACATCATATTCAAGTAATGTGTTACACAAAGACTAATATGTATGATCATACCTCTCTTATAACAACTTCCTAGCTGCAACTAGGGGTGTGTATGGCACAGTTCAATTCGGTTTGCTCCTTGAATCAAAATGTATCATATTTTATGGTTTGGTTTTTCTTTTAAATTCAAATTTAACTATACAATTCGGTTCGTAATTTTTTTTAAACAAGAAAAGCTCTATTTAGTACGGTTTGTTCTATAGTTCGAACCATTTTTATTCATAGAATAAAAAATATATTCTATTGAAAAACTTTCATTACATATTTCTTATTACTAATGTAATTATAAACAAAAATATTTGAAATTAATCATTTACCAAATAAACATGTAAAACTTACAGGAAGGAATGAATTTCATCCATTATAAAATTATAATTGTGACTACTTGAATTATCTTAAACTATAATGATATACTAGACTTTATCTTAATATAAGACACAAAATTTAATTTGTTGATGTTTCTAACTAACATATTATCACGCCTGTACCACCCTAGGTACACCGCGGTGGGGGCACTCTTAAGTCCGCAGACCACTCTGGGTAGGCAGCCGTGATGTCAGATACACTAGCCCTTAGTGCACTCTTAAGCGACACCAAGCACAAAAAAGTATTATTCTTCTAGGCAGAGTTGACTTCAAGCTGTAACTTATGGGAATTGAATCATAGACCTAAGCCTTTTGTTTACCTTAAAGGCAACGCCTTTCACGCTTACTTAGGGTGGTCTACGGACCTAGGAGTACTCTCACATTGCGATGTCCCTGGGGTGGTACAAGCGTGACACATATCATCAATTATATAAATCAATAAGTAACAATAATATAAGTAGATTAATTAGTAAAACAAAGGGAAAAATAATATTAAGGATTTAGAATACTATAAGCTAAAATTTAAAATCTATCTTATTTGTAAACAACATAACAATTAAAACATAAAATGAAAAATCTAATTTTATTCTTATGAATGATACATATCTAAGTCACAAATTTTAAAAACAATTAATTTTTTTAATGAAACAATTAAGAGTAAAAATAATATATTTAATTTGTTTTTAAATATATAAAATGGTTCGGTTCGGTCAAAGTCTCAAATTGGATAGCGAACTATTTACTCTTTACAAACTAAACCATTTCAAGAAAGAACCGAAATTTCGGTTCGATTCATGGTTTGGTCCCTTTTTTTTTTTTTTCACAACCCTAGCTGCAATATAGTTGCTTGCATTGTCTATTAATATATGCACCACATTAGAAGGTTCAACCCATTCAACTATCTTTAAAAACATACTATAAAATTATTGGCATCTTTAACAACATTCGATGCATTAATGGACTTCACAAACATCACCTTAGTAGGACAATACACTAGAAAATTAATTAAAAACCTTTGTCTTTGATTTGTTTAACCATCTCTCATTATCGTATATCTAAATTTAACTAATTGCTTCAATATAAATCAATAAGCAATTGACGCTCCTTTTTACAATATTGTAGTAACTGAATGCGCAAAGTATGATAAGATGACATATTCATTACCAATTACAACAATAGCATCCAAAGAGGATTAAAAATAAGGTAACTTTAAAGCATTAAAAATTAAACAAGCATAAAAAAGAAGCCCCCTAGCAAATGCAATGTATTCTTTCGAATATATCATTTTCCAATAAAGTTTATGGTTGCATAGCATTATTCTCAGTAAGATGAAAAAATTCTTTTATGAAATGATTATATAACCTTTTTTATGGCATATATATAAATTAAATGTTAACTACCAATTTAATATTAACATATACATATATATAACTTAGGTAAATTTTGTTTCAATAAAAATATACTTGAGCATGAAATTGCAATAAAGCAAAAAAAAATAAATTGATGTTATGTACATTACAATTTCTTTTAATGATACCCTATCCCCTTTATCTATTTTGTTGTTGGTCATATTATGCTAGTAGGCTCCCAAGACCTTGTTCAGGATCCTTGCTCTTGCTACTATTGAAATAAAAGATTCTTTTTTTTTTGGTAAAAAAGAAAAATATATAAATTATATGGCAATAAATTATCCAATAATCTATATTTTTTTCATAGCATCAGTTGAATATAAAAATTTGCTAAAAGAAGTCCAATAATTAGTATTATTTATTAACACTTTATACGATGAAATGACATATTTGTAATATAGGCAATATAGTTATATTTTATGATGTACTACTAATGGAAAATAGTAATTCAAGAGAACATATGTAGTTAAATATAATTTTATAATCAATGAATTTAATATTATTAGATGTTGTAAAAGGAAAAAAGTATGAAATAAAGAAAAATATGAATATCACTTAAGCAATAAAATGCATCTGGAAAAGTTAAAATGACAAAAGTAAGTACCAAACCACTTTTTTTTTGGCCCAAAGTAATATCGTATTATTATTCACTCTTTAAAATATACATACAATACATTTTTTTCTTTTTAGAAAATTCAAAAGAAAAATATTTTTCCCAACTTGGTGATGTTGAGACCTCCTCATAATTCATATTTAACATAGCAATGAGCAACGAATTTATGAGTAATGAAGCAGTAGTGGCGACACTCGACGTTGACTAAGGAGTTGGAAGATGACATATAGGTTAAGGCTTTGGAGGTGAAGTGATGTGCTTGATATAATTTAAGATTAACACTGTGATTGTAGACTTTATTTAACGTAGAAATGGATGAAAAGAAAAAATGGGAGTGAAAATGAAAATGAGTGGAAAGTTTGTTTTATATTTAGTAATTTATAAAGGAAATAAAAGAAAAAAAAAAGAAATAGAGTTGATTGATAAAATTATTACTATATCATTTTTTTATTAAATATTAGTAAGTAAGACAATTTGGTGATTGATTTCATTTTCCACCATTTTCTCTTCAATTTTAAAGAGAAAAGAAGTGGCTTAAAAAGTGAAAAACTTTCCACTCAATTTTTTTTTCTTTTATAGTTTTTCCACTTTCATTTCAATTGCTAAACACAATTTTTCTTTCCTTTTCCATTAGTTTCCGTCCATTTCCACTTTTTAAAGTGGATCCAAACACAACTTAAGTTTTACTATTTTCTCTTTTTGTCTTGTTTAAATTTATCTCTTTCTACTAGTTGTTTTCTTTCCTTTCGATCCAATCTCTCTACTTATTTTGATTAAATTTGAAAAGAATATCTTTTTAGGAGTCTAAAAAGAAAATCTTTTAACTTTAGTTTAAGGTTTAGGAGAAGGAGAAGGAGAAGGAGAAGGAGGAGGAGGAAAAGATTATTTAACGCGCATGTGTGTGTGTTTTCATTATACATGAAAAGATAGGTTTAGTCAGTATATACACCATAATCCATGAAGTTAAACAAAGCATCATAAGCACATGGGAAATGTTTAATTAGGTGATAAATTGACACATTTAAAGATTATATAATAAATTATAAAAATAAGTAAAATTTAGATAATAATTTCAACATTATCCAAGTCAAATCACAATTAATTCTAATGGCAAAAAAAAAATATATGTATTTATATACATAGTTTATTTCTCTATGAAAATGAAGACAAAGAAAGAAGTAATGCTAACACATAGTGTAGCTAGTAAAAGTAGAATAACATCCTCATGACCACACATGCTTATTATGCTCTAATAGAGCATAAATGCCATTCAGTTTCCTATTCAATAAATGTTTGATACATTTTTTTTTAAGAATACAAAATTAATTTAACGTATCGTAATATAACAATATTTCTTGCAAAAATGTAAAAGATATAACAAGAGAAAAGTATAAAAATGTCATTGACTTTTGAATTCTTCTTTTGTAATCAAGTCCTCAACCTTTTACTATTATTTCAATTTGATTCCTTTTTATTTTAAGTATATGGTTTACATCCTTCGCCTTTTTGAAAGACTAAAAACATTCCATCCATCATGTTCATGTTGATTCCATTGCATGCCAGCAAAGATCGATATCAGTTGAATACACATCTCCTTTTCTAATAAAAGATTCACGTTAAATATCCCTTGAGCCAAATGAAGCACATATCAAGGAGTCATATGCTTCTTCTAATCTTTTCTTTCCGTGGCACAGCTAGAGGTCATCCTACGCTTAAACCAATGACCTTGCTTATGGAGTGATCATCGCACTCACTTTTCCATTGATGAGAGGGAACTAAAGCATACCATTCTGCATTTTTTAATACTCCAAACGTGTTTCTTCCCCCCTTTAATTTCATTCTTATTTGGACAAATCTTGTAAAATAACTGCCATCATGAAAAAAAAAAAAGAAAGAAAAAAAAAACCCTAGATTTTAATGGAAACAGCAATAAGTATGCCAAATAGCCTTTTTTTCTTTTCCCCCTTCCTCGATGGCAAGTAGACTTTTCTTAGCCATGTTGAAAAGGTAAAGAGTTAGATAGAGAAGTTGGTAGACGAAGGATTCATATCAAAAAGTAGCAAAAGGTTAATACTCAAATAAATAAGCTTGAAGAAGAATGATAAATAAGTAGTTGAAGGTGGAGCACAATTGTTCTCGGTTTTTTTTCCCCCCTTTTAACTTTAGTTTACATATTTTCTTATTAGAAAATAAACACAACCAAATCCCTACAAAATATGCAAAGGCTTCAAAATTATTATATTAAAATATTAGGTAAGTCCATTATATGTTGGGATTTAACTTCTTGAATTATGTGATAAGATCTCGAAAGTCTAATCCGTAATTGGAATGATTTAGGAATGCTTAACTTGGTGTATTTGGAGCAAAATCATTAAACCAATTCATTTACTATCAAATCTTTCTTAGTCAAGTGTAAAATTCATAAAGATGGCTACTTAATTTGACTCTATAACAAAATTATCAATGGTAACTCTTACTTTCATTGTCGATGATTCGAGATGATACGATGGATATCATAGAACCAAAGTTTATAAATACCTAACCATGTTTTGTCATTGACATTTTTGTTTTGGCTTTTTTTTTCCCCCTTTTTTGGTAAGTTTCAAGAATCAAAGACACAATATAAGGTGGTGAACTCTCAATTCTTAATGAAGTCGATATTTCAAACTCCTCTACCTATAATTAGTGTGTTTGGCTTCTATGACCACTTGTTTCCTCTTTAAGTCATCCTTCAAAGTGCTCTTCAAAATTTACATTTTTAGTAAAAGATCCAATTACCTTTTCATTATACCGTTGAAATGGTGAATATAACTAGCACTTTTTTTTTTTCTTTTTTGTAATGACAAATATAACTAGCCCTTACAATAGAAACCTGAAAATCCTATTATTTTCTAACTTAGTGCCTTACCTTATAATATGTGATTCGAAAAGTTTAACAATATTGATTGTGCTCCAGCACATACACCTAAGGTCTGTTCATAGTCAGAATAGAGATTACGTAGGTAGATTAGTAATCTTAATTTCTATTGGCGTTTCATCAATGAGATGATCAATTGTTGAATATCTGTGTTGCTAAAAAGTCATTTGAAATTTCATTGTACTTTTGATTGAACATATATCTTTGCAATTAGTAAAATTGGAAAACTATGATGCTTAATTGATTTGCTGAAGAAATTCAGTGTCCTCTCAGTGGTTTTCACCATGCAAAAATTTTCTATCTGGAACTCATCATTCTTTCCACAATTTCACAAAGTCCAATTGAATTTTTAAGACGAGATGGAGATGAATCAAGTCAGCCGTCAAATCATAATTTATTTAAACATAATTTAATATTTACTTAAAAGTCGTTTTAGCTATAGTAAATCAACCTCAAGCTAATGAAATATATTTATGAATCCAAATGAACTTTTTGAGGGTTTTTTTACCTTTTTTTTTTTTTGTTCTTATAAAGTTAAATTTATTATAAGCAAGTGTCTGGGAAATGTAGACCAATCCACAAATAAAAGATTGTATAATCAGGAGAGGGATTTTGGCACCCCAAAACTACAACACATTCTACTCTACCTTCATAGCAACCTAATCAACATATGCATTTGCCTTTCTAGAAATAAAATTAAAAGAATTTATTTAAAGAGATAGCTTGGTGGAAGCTTCGTCGCAATTAATTTTGATCAAATTATTGACTGGAGAAATTCAAATTTTGTGATGGAATCGAATTTGATTATGTAAATGAAATAAATTTAAATGACTTCAATTTAATCATTTAAATATTCAGCTCGACTCATCTCCACTTATAAGCCTAAAACAAAAGAATAGAAATGATGGATAAGAACATTAAATCTAAAAGTCAAAATAGCATCTTAAAAATCAAAAGAGATCCGAGACTTGGAGAAGCTCAAATCAACATTATAGATTAAGTGCTCTAAATTTTTTAATAACAATTAAAGAGAACTTCAACAAATAAATAATAATAGATGGTTATCTAATTTAAACAATTTGGTGTTTTCACTTAATCTAATTGAATACCATGAACCAACCAATCAATCATCATCATCATCATCACCATTATTATTATTTGGCCAAAAACAAAGAACATATTTATTCATATAATCATTAAATAATATATATATATATATATATCAAAAGTGAATATTAGCATTGGCAAAATAGGACCCAACTGCAATCTTTAGAAGGAAATGATCCAATGGCAGCCAACTTAGGGCTGAAAGATCAAACTTTAAAATACTGGGCCAGGAAGACATGATAAGCTGAATGACGTAGCAAATTTGCTTGGAACAAAATCGACCAAAACTAGTGGATCGACAACTATTTTAGTCCACCAACCTGAGGAAAATTTGACCCAGCTGCTTTAATCGACTAATCACCTTTTCCAGTGAACCAATATCTAAATTACATAAAGAGTAAAGTTTAATGTGTATTAAAGAAAAAAATAGCAAATAATTTTTTTAAATTTTGATTTCAATATGGATATATTATTAGATTTTTAAATGTCGTATATATTCTCTAAATTTTGGCAAATTGATAAATAATTTTATAAGTTAAAAATAAATCCTTAAACTCTTAACTTGGTGAAAACATCTTTTTGAGCTTATCGAAATATATTGTAACCCTTGAACTTTCATCTATATACATGTGTGTGCATTTTTTTTTTTTTTCTTTTGACTTAAAAAGGAAAGATCCTTTATATGGTGAATTTTATTAAAATTTTGGAGAATTAAATACAACATTCAAAAAATTAAGAGTATTCACACCAACATAAAGTTTAGAATATTATTTTAGAATTTTCCCATAATTTTATGTGACTTATAGATATTAATTATCAAAATAAGTGCGTACCACAATAGGTCGTCTAAGCCTAGATGTTTCTTGGATATGTTTTTAGGTTGCCGTTCTTTCATTACCAAACTGCTTTATATGCATATAGGGGATGCATGCAAACTTAGCTCTTGTGGGGTATGCAACCCTTTCAAAAAAGGTGTTTACCCAAAAAAATAATATCCTACAAAAGTTCGGATGGGTTTTGGGACAAATGTTAAAACCTCATAAACTTTAGGATGGGATTTCCGGTATAATTTAATAATTTATTCTGCATTTATAAATTATAAACAAATATAATTTATGTTGATAATAAATTATATTATAAGTTTCTTATAAAATAAATAATATTATAAGCTACTTATTGTTATTTAATTTCTAAGTTATCTTCAATCAAGAATAAATTTTAAATTCTAAAGCATTTCATTGAAACTGTTATTATCAATCGAGCAGGTTTCAAGTAGATTGTAAGTTTTCCGTTAGCTTAATGGGCTAGCATGCAGTAAAAAATAAAAATACTTGTAGTTTTGGGACAAGTTTCAAAAGGAAACCCAACGGAGTATTGGAATGTGCCCTCCCGGATGCATCCCGAAATCAAAATACCGTGGTTGTAGTTTGTGACCTTTTGGTCTATTTTGGATGATTGCAAATAGTCTGCGATGTCTGATTGTGTTTGTGTTTTGTCGTGTGCCAGTAGTAGGGGGAGGAACTAAAGTGGTGTTTGTGATTAGGGAAGTCCATCATAACTTCAACTAGAAGGTTGTTAACTGATTATCCATGACTAAACTACTTTTAGGCTTGAAGTCGGCATTCTTGATGAGCTTATTATCATTCATTTTAATCATTAATCTATTCGGATTATCTGTTTTCTATCAGTATCTATATCATATATATTCCATATTAATATTTGATCTGTTTAATCAGTTTATGAGTAAATATTCTATTTTATTAGTATCTGTTTTTTATAAATAGTTTATTTGAAAATAATAAAAAAATGAAACTAAAACGACAGAGGTAATGAAACATATAAATCCTTATAATTTACTAAATATCCATCATTTAACTTAGTTCCAATTCAACCAAATTCTAATCCTATTTTGATTCTAATTTTTGTATAGTTATCAATATCATTATATTCAGTTAAATTCGTGTTAAGCGTTCTCTAGTCTTATCTCTCAACTTAATCCACATTATTAATTAAAATCAATATTTGATTAATCCATTAACTTTTAGTTTAACTAGGTTTTTTTGACTGGTTGTTGGGATTAGACATGAAACAAAATGATTGTTTAAAAGATGGATCACACGGGCTACAAATCTCGACAAAGTGAGTTCACATTATAAGCTCCCACCTTGGATTAGGGATGCAACCGGGGCGGGTTTGGGACGGGTCATATAAAACCCGAACCCGCCCCGCTTCACAATAGGGTTTCCCAAACCCGTCCCGCGACCCTACAGGGTTTTCTATTCAATTCCCAAACCCGCCCCTATAGGGTTTTGACCCTGACCCGCCCCGTCCCGCGACCCGCTTAATTTTCTATACTCAACTATTTAGATTTATTATCTACCTCACATTTCAACAAGTTACAGATAAATATTTGTCACAATATCTTTCTAATGATTAATAATTTTTGGTGAATCAAAATCATATTTGGTATAAGATTATAAATTTCAAAATTTAGATGAAAATTTGGATACATTTATCAACAACTGTAAATGTAAAACCAGGAAAAAAAAAAAGGAAGACCTAATAGTTTGAATAATGTTTATAGCATTCTATCAAAATTTAACTTAAAAATCCCTACTTTCAGTGCCTGACAGCGTACTCGTCTAATCTCCAAACAGAGAATAGAGTCATCACGCACCACTGAAACACTTTCAGTAAAACGACGCTTCCCCTAACCCGATGATCGATGCCGAATATCTCTCTCGTCACTCTTCGGTGTGGTTAAAGCAAATACGATCATCACTGAGCACTATTAATCAATTACTTAGTTTAGTGAACCCAAAGAAAGATGTTTAACTGATAAACTTGTTACGAAATCAAATAAAATAAATTTTATAAATTACTTTAAACTCTGGTTCAGTAACCAGGTGAAAATTACGAGAAAAAAAAAGCTAGCACACAAATAGATCGAAATACAAATAATTTTGAATTGAACAACCCATCTAATTATACATTTGAGGAAATTGGAGGAATCGGTTATTGGGAATATAGTGCGGAAAAAAGATATAAAATGTGGAACCTACGAGAAAATGCGATGAATCCATGAGAGAAAATAGGGAAACTGCACGTCCATAGTACAAACTTATCAGGAAAAGTTGATTTTGCATCTTTTCGTATTCCATGTGCTACGAAAAACAAACACAAGGAATCATAGTGGATGCATCGTTTTCAAAAATCTATCTGAACAGAAGTCCATGAAGAAAAATATTACATAATTGTGAATTTTAAATTTCAAATTTAATTTTTTAAATTATTTATATTATGACGGGTTCGGGTTACCCATCGGGTTTTTTTTGTGACCCGAACCCGCCCTGAAACCCTATAGGGTCAGCAAGTAATTTTCCAAACCCGTCCCGTGACCCTATAGGGTTTTTAACGGTTCGGGCGGGGCGGGTACCCTATAATGACCCGCCCCGGTTGCATCCCTACCTTGGATTGCAGTAAAAATTGGAAAAAGAGTTAAATTAGAGTTTGATTCTTTATTAAACGGATTAAATTTTCACAGCACTACGGTTTAGCAATTAAAAAAAAATATACAAATTACAACCATTTCACCCTCTCTTTTTTCCCCATAAAATTCTGTCCTTCACTTCAACTAGAAAATTACCTTTCCGCCGTTATTGATTAGTTTGAATTAATTATGGGATATTTAAATTTATACATAATATAAGAACGAGTGGCAAGGAAGCTAATCCAAATATATACCCACGTATTGGCCTATTGGGGAAAAAGAAAAATTAATGTCACCTTTCGGCATAGCCATTATGCTGGAGTGGACCAAGAGCTAAAGTGGACTCCAACCTAAGCTGTGGAAAGCTACAAATTACAGCACAGCTGAGCTAGAAGCCTCCATAATTTATCGCGGAGTTAAAAGATACGGCATAATAAATTGTCTAGGGTTTGAATTTAAACAATATATGCACACATACTAGTGGATGCTACAACCGCAGTACGTATATAAAAGTTTAAATTCATTCGAAGTAGCCAGTGTTTTCTTTCCCTAAAATATGACGGTAATACAACAATTTCTAACAATTGATTACATAAGCCATGACTATCACGTAAAAGTATTCATCTATCTCAGCAATTAACCCCGAAATTGAAACTAGTAATCATATAATCTGTATCTATGATATTAAAATAAAGATAATGTTTCGAGAAATGGGTCAATTGAGATCTTTATTGACACGTGTCATAATGTGTCGGGTCTTTTAAGTTTTAATTAAGTATTTCTCCTGACACATGTTAACGAAGTTCTCAATTGAACCACTTCTCCAAAACATTTGCATCTCTTTTGAGTCACTTGAAATGTTGGGACCTCAAGTGAACTTACCCCCAAACGTTGAGATATTTTGGTATAATTTATTTGATTTCTTAATAATGTTGATATCCATGAAATTTGTTTATAAAACTTTTGAATTTAAATTTTCTTTTTTTTTTTAAGATTATCTTTATATATGGATAGATAGTTTTTACTTTTTCACTAAAATGATCCCTCATTTTTATATATATTTTGGGAAATTTTTATGATAATTAATATATCATATGGTTGTGAACACATAGAAATAATTGATGCGGTGGAATAAACACTATAAGGTGTTTCTTACAATTACGTAAATAAATTTTGATTATAGTATATAAATTTTTGAGAGCACATATTTTGTTAATCTAGAACAAAAATCTTCCGGATCGAGTCTAGCCCATGAGCTAACTAGGTCGACTAATTAGGCCAGGACCCTGTCTATACATGCTACAACCCAAAGACCTATCTAAGCATTCTTCATCTGGACTGGCTTCTCCAACACTTGGTCGGTACTTTACTCATAGTCTCCAAGCATATTTTCCTCAATCAGTTTACACGTGTTCGAAAGTGAATTGATGGGTCCATCCCACTCTATCATAATTGTCATCAACTACTTACTCATCCATTATCCCATAATCCCATGACACACTCAGCCATTGAAAATTAACCAATTATAAATAGTCCTCTTGCACATATGAGAACATTAATTTTGCAAAACTATTTTCCACACAATTAATTGCCCTGATTTTCAACATGATTACTAACTTAAGTATCAGAGTGGTCGCGTTGGGCCCAAACCTGACGTGTTACAAACTGTGTTCTATTTTACAAGTTATACTCCATTCTAGTCCAATCCATATTACCAGCATGTCACTTCCATCGAATTTAAATTAGCAACAATCCCATCTCCTTTAGCTATCCTTTTTTTTTTTTTTAATCATCCTTTGTGTTAAATTCTATCCCATGGCATTATTACATGTGGGGAAAAAAAAAAAGAAAAAACTCAACCCAAATAGATTATGAAGCTATAGTACTATGAATTAAGGAGAAAAATGGTTTTTTTTTTTTTTTTTTAAAAAGTTACACAAATCTTACCAAATAAGAAAAAATCCAAAAAATATGTAGCTTAAACTCGTCTCTTGAATAAACGAGGTTGTAAGTGGCCAACCTTATCTCTTGGTCTTTTGAAGAGACAATGACATAATAAACCTCGTCTCTTGAAGAGATCAGGTTAATTATTTATGACCTCATCTCTTCAAAAAACAAGTTCAATTTACCTAATTTGCATTATTTTTATTTCAGTAACATTTTTGTAATTTAGAAAAAAATATGTATATTGATTTCCTTTTTCCCTGATGTTTTATGGCTATGAAATTTAACAATTTTAAATCCACGTAATCACGGAAGAAGTAAAAATTTCTTACCTCGATATTTAAAGTTTTACCCTTTATTTTTCCTTTTTGGTTTTTTAAGGTAACTTGATAATTGAAGTTCAAGTAAAGTACTAAAGTAGCTTTAGACTTTCCCGGTTTTTTATCACCGAAAGAATTAAAAATATATATCTCATAATCTCAATGCCCAACAATTCTAAAGCCACCCATGTAGGGTTGGTATTTCAATCAACTCCAAAAGATGACTAAAAATAAAGTTTATAAATTTTATATTAGAACGATATAATATTATAACATGATAAAAATTTAAATTAAAATAAAATTAGTATTCAAAAGAAATATGATATTAGAAAGATATAATCTTATATTAAAATAAAAAAATATTATATTTAAATGAAAGTCGATACTTTAAAAATAGTATTGCATTTAATAAAAATTGACATTGAGAAGAAATTGGTATTAAAAAAGTCACATTTGAGTAAAATAGCGCATTAGGACTTCCATTGAAAATATAATCCCCTTTGCCACCGATTGGTACAAAAACTAAAAGCCCACGCATCCACACCACACCTTCCTCCTTAGTCCTTAATACGCAAACGAACGTTTTTCAAATTTTATCAACCGTTGTCGTAGCCACGTAAAAGCCACTTTATTCGACTAAGTGGCCCTCAACATCAATACTCAAATATGACAATCCTCTTGTCTCTGCTCTGTCCCCACCCCCACTCATTGCTCTCTCTCTCTCTCTCTCTCTCTCTCTCTCTCTCTATCTATCCCCACTTCATTAGCATTTTAGATATTCAATGTAAATAAATAGTTATGAAGAAATAAAAGCTCAAAAGTTGGAAAAATTAGTTGTGTGTGTATGGATGTTGCCATGTTTCTATGGTGGTATTGTGCTTGGTTGCTTCTTCCTTCAACACCCCATTTCTAGTTCTTTATCACTCTCTCTCTCTTTATGTTTTCAACTATCAGTCAGATGCATAACTGACTCAACAAGGAAAGAAGAACATCCCTGGAAACCAGACAGAAAATTTTAACAAAAGAAACATCGTATGTTTCTTACACTGTTTATATCTCATGAACATTCTCTTCCTTGTACACCACACTTTGTTCCCTTTTTTCTCCTCCTCCTTTGATATAAATACTCCTCCTTTGGTCTGAAACTGAAGTACCCATTTCTTAGAATTTGGTGTTTTCCAATACCCATATTTCAAAATCAGTTCTTTTTTACTTTTTTCAATTTCTTAATGTCAAAATCTCCAACTCAAACTCAAGTAAGTCCTGAAAAGGTTCCAATTTCGGAACTTTGCAAGAAATTCAAGAGCTTGAGGCTGTTTGAACCATCTGCTGGTTTATTAGGCTTCTTTATAGTGACAGTCTGTGTGATTTGTAGCTTTTTTTATTTAGATTATAGGTCTGCCATTAAAGGGTTCAAGCTTCATTCACAATCAGATAGGTTTACGTGGTTGCAGTCACACAGTAATGTATCCAGTGAACGTAGAAACAGTGTGATGGTTGATTTTTTGGATGAGAAGGAGGGTAGTGCATGTAATTTGTTTGATGGTGAATGGGTTTGGGATGATAAGTATCCATTGTATGAGTCCAAAGATTGTCGATTCCTAGATGATGGGTTCAGGTGTAATGAAAATGGTCGTCCTGATTCTTTCTACACTAAGTGGAGATGGCAACCACGACACTGCAATCTGCCCAGGTTCTCATAAATTTTCTTCCCATCCTCTTTATTGCTATGTCTTATTATTTAATTTCTGTGTTTTGCTTTCTTCATATGTGAAGAGTTTCATTTAGTTTTCTAATATTAAATGCCTGACAGGGCATTAGAAGATGTTGTCATAAATAAGTTAGGAATTAGAAGTAGGAACTAAACATTAGGAATTTTTTTTTTTTAAAATAGTATACTGCATGTGTTGCTAATAATTTATAGAACAATTATTATACCTTGAGGCTATGGCTAACATGAAAGTCGGACATGAATTGTTTATTTATTGTATTGACTATTGAGTATACGCATTATTCTAAAAATATTTCATTTCAATCGTACTGTAACATGGACCCCATGATAATATTGGGAAAGAAAGCAATAGAAGAAAGCAATCCGTATTGAATAACGTATTATACTTGATAAATGTCTTGACCCTTGTTAACATTTTCAATTTAAAAAAATATTAATGACTCCATCACTATTGACGCATTTTGTTTGGTTATTAGTTGATTGGCAAGAAGTCTCCGTCACCCGTTTTTAATGTTCATGGAAAAGTGACAATTTGAACGCGACTAATGGAATTTGCGGACAAATTCTATGACGTGTTTGGTTGGAGAAATGGTCGAATAATCATGCGTCTTATCAAGTAGACCTCCCATATCAGCCTGTGGATGTGGTCGTTTTCCCACTTTCAATTAACTTGTTTGTATCATACACTGGCCCTCGGTGAGCCCGTGACTTGCTGAGTTTTGTGTGTTGATTTTAAGCCCACAGGTAGTAAAGACAAACGTTTTGTCTTGGTCTCTTGCAAACCCTTAGTTTCTGCTCTAACCTGTTTCTTAAGTTCAAGGTTTATATATTGACCTTGGTATAGTGGCATAATAGGGACAAATAGCCGTGTGATAATATGTGTACAATTACACCAATCACGCAAGTCATAGAAAATTGGCTGATTGGACAAATTGAGTAGCCTATCCTGATATATTTGGTTCTAATTTTTTTTTCTATGAATATGTATCGGGGTATGCAATATAGTTGGAAAATGTATGGATCTAAAACAAAAACTATACATGGAAGGTGGAGGCTATAGGATGACTATAAATTTCTAAATTATGTAAATTGCAACGTCTGTTGGATGATGTGAAAGCATATTGCTTCACAAACCTTTTCACAAAAAGTCTGAGTCCCTGAGACTTTGTTTAGTTGATTATTGTGGTTTTTTCAATACAAGGTTCTGAATTCATTCATAATAATAACCAATTATAACAGGTTTGATGCAAAAGTGATGCTGGAGAAACTACGGAATAAGCGTCTTGTTTTTGTTGGAGACTCAATCGGGCGAAACCAATGGGAGTCCCTTCTATGCATGCTTTCATCTGTAGTTTCTAATAAAGATTCTATCTATGAAGTGAATGGCAGCCCAATAACCAAGCATAAAGGGTTCTTGGTTTTCAAGTTTAAGGACTTTAATTGCACAGTTGAGTACTATAGAGCTCCCTTCCTAGTTCTGCAAAGCCGACCTCCAATTGGGTCTCCAGAGAAAATCAAGACAACTCTGAAATTGGATCAAATGGACTGGACTTCCCCTCTGTGGAGAAATGCAGACATCCTTGTTTTCAACACAGGTCACTGGTGGAATTATGAGAAGACCGTTCGGAGGTAATAATCTTTATCCGAATCGTCTTGATAATTTTTCTACATAAGTATATCGGTGCTAATTTTCAGAGCTTGTTTCGACTTAGTTGCGCGTTTAGAAGAGTAATTTTGCAACAAAGAGCATATTTCAATTGTAAATTCTCGTAGTTGGACACTCAATTTGAAATTGGAAGGCAGAGATGGTGCTAGTTTCTAAGCATGTCCTGTCTAATCCTATTTTCATTTGTGCGCATTCGAAAGTTTCACTCTCAGTAGACATATGAGGCAACACCATCAATTTTGATAACACTTAGAGCATACCAATGGAATGAACGAAATACGAACAGTTAACATAATATGGTCATAGATCTTAGGCTGTAACTTTATCATGAGCGAATTTGTTGATGTTGCACCCACGAAGTATGGAAAGAATCATGTATGTTATTCGGCACTATACATGAACTGCGAATTCCCTACGTGTATATGTAATGAAAGCACTTTCCAAGGGATGTGATTGGACAGAATCCATTTTCTGGAAATGTTAAAACTGGGAAGGTCTGAAGACACTTATTCTAGCATGTCATTTGGCAGTACACATGGATTAGCTTATGTTTTCTCTGTGTGTATAAATAACAAAAAGACTTCCCAAGGTATAAGAATGGATGCATCCATTTTTGGTATATATTTAGCTTGGGAAGGTCTGAGAACTTCTATTCTATTGTTTTAGTCGAAGTTCAGATAAATTGGCATGTCTTTCTTGTGTAAATATTGCGAAAGTACTCTTCAAGGTAAGTGAATAGGTACTGCCACTGTTGGGAGGGTGGTTGCTAGAAAGCAGTAAACTTTATTTGCAACTTTAGAGTCATACTTTTCGCTGATTTAAACTTACGTTGAATAAAATGGAAGGATGCACTATTGCAAAATTCAGCGTCATCATGTGTATTTGTCCACTGGGATTATGATCCATGGATCTCTGTGTCTATGTATTCATGTAGATTTCTGTTCTTGTGGACAGACTTCTAAACTTGTTGTGCAATAGAGAGATCCATCTAGGTAAACTACAATCCAATTTTAATCACAGTATTGTGGCAACAGGTACAAAGATCCTGAAATGAGTAGAATTATTGGGTAACATAACAAGGATAAGCTGAATAGTCGCCTTCATGATTTAGGAGGCACTTACTGTTATGTCAACTTTTGTCTATAATCAATATATGGCTGGCTTTATGCATATATATATATATACATTCATATACAGCCTTGTTCGGACCCTGTTATTGGCGAGGAGGTGTATGTCTGAGAGGGAAAAAACATTGCAATAGCTGCTGCAATTCAAGATTGCACCTACTGGATTTTATGCTTTTTGTTTTGCAGGACCACCTCTGATCTGTGTTTTGTTGGTTAGACTTGAAAATTATATGCAGTGTTACCATGTGCTAAGTCATGATTTCATTGGTCTTGTCATTGTAACATTCTGATGCCTTGTCTTATCCTTGCCGCACCAGTGGCTGTTTCTTCCAATTAGGGACTGAAGTGAAGCAGGAAATGACAATTGAAGACGCATATAGAAAATCCATAGAGACTGTCATAAACTGGATTCACCAGGAAGTAAGCACAAGCAAGACAAAAGTCTTTTTTCGCACGTTTGCTCCGGTTCACTTCAGGTTATATCTTTTCTCTATCCTCATCTTATCTAGCATTGTTGTGTAAACAAAGCTAATAAATACTTCCAATATCTGTGCATAAATCGAATGATGACTAATTATCACTTTGTTGTAACTAATAACCACTTGGCATTAATTTTGCAGGGGAGGAGATTGGAGGAATGGAGGCAGCTGTCACTTGGAAACACTGCCGAACCTTGGCTCCTCCGTGGTGGCATCGGAATCCTACCCTCAATTCAAGATAGTAATGGATGTAATATCAGCTCACTTGAATATATCAGGGGCAAGTAATCTAGATATATTAGATATAACACGGATGACATCTTTGAGAAAGGATGGACATTCATCTGTGTATTATTTGGGTCCTGCTACTGGTCCAGCACCTCTTCATAGGCAGGATTGCAGCCACTGGTGTCTGCCTGGAGTTCCAGATTCATGGAATGAACTTCTTTATGCACTGTTTTTAAAGCATGAATTGAAAACCGGTAACAAATCAAACTCCACTGTACTAGCTGTGTAGGAAATATTCAAGCGAGAGGAAGACGTTGTATAAATATTTGCACAAACTGAGTTCATTCTAGGCACAGATGGCATGCGGGTACTGGAAGGGCTCGACACCAACAACATCGGCGGGTGAGGTAGGTCTTAGATTGTACCCCAGGATGTTATTGGTCGCGGTTGTGTGAAAGAAAAATAAGAACAGGAATATAGGACAGGATGACAGGTTAAGCCATGTGCCGAGCATGGTCATAGGTTATGGAGATGTAAGTATCATGTATTCTAGTTGATGAGTATAGGAAATTTTTGGAGTACCAAAGGATGGAGATATCCACACTACAGAGTTTACACATCAGTGCAATTCCTGTGGAATCTTTTTTCCACTTCTTTTTGCAGAAACTGTAATTAGCAAATACTTTTCATATTTCCTTTACAACAAATATCACATTTTGTAAGCAGGTTGTGCATGCAATCTTCAAAGCTCCTTTGGTATCCTTGCTTTCAGTCTTACGTTGTTGTGATTATTATTTAGTACACTTCCACACCCCTTCCCCACCCCCCACAACAAAAAACAACCTTTCTTCTCCGACATTTAAAAGAGTTAACTGCGTTAATTTTTATTGGGATATTTGTCAAAATAAAAAAAAATTAGAAATAAAAATTATTGGGATGATGACAATGGAGAAAACGAACATAATGTAACTGGAAGATCAAGCATTAATTTTTTATCGCATAGAATTGGATTAGGTTTATTGTATCATGCTTAACGAAATTAGTTCGGGGCAAAATTCTTCTTAGTGGATTATATATATATATATATATATATTAGTTTAAAAAATTAAATAAAAGACAATAATTTTTTTTCAATAAAGATCATTACTGCCTATTTTTTAGGAAAATTTTATAATTTCATTATTAATTTTGATTGGATCGATCCCATCACTATTTATCAGCTTGTATTATAGTCAACCATGATTGAATCACTAAAATAATTAATATTTTATTTATTATATTTATTTTAATGGTTAAATTGCTAACGAGAGCGTAGAAGCTCTACATTTTTTTTACCATTTCAATCTTACAATTCAATAATTGTCACTACATCACTACCATCTCAAATTATAGACATTTATATAATGCCAGCAACTATTTATTATCATTGTCATCATGTTATTACATGATAAATAAAATAAAATTTAGAAGGAAAAAAAATTGTGCTATACTCGGTATGGTAAATATCATACTAGAAGTTTATACTATCTTATTCTTTTATATCCTACTGTTCTAGGATCCAAATGCCATCAGGGTACATGGGGAGAATCTATTTTTATTTTCTAACATTAAAAAAATTTCTTAATAAAGACTATTCACAATAATTGTCACCACAGCCTCCAAGCCCAACACCCAAAAAAAAAGGCCTAGAAAAGTTCACGCAAAAGGCTCTTGTTGATAGCTTATGCAAGTTAAATAGGCCAGAATAGCCCATTGGAAGAGCACGTCCAAGTCCAGTCCAAAAGTTGAAGTTTCAACATGAGTTTACTGTCCATTTCACGTCGCATATCATCAATTAGTACCAGTTCCTCATTATTCTTGGCTGATATACTTGTGCATCAAACATAAATAGCAGTATATGACAAGAAGGTATAATGTTACTACAATTTTCTTTTTATATTTTTTTTTTATTTACCATATTGAATATAATATAAATATTACTGGAGTTATTATTGGCAACACATCAAGCTTATTTTATTCGCACATCCCTATCTAAGTTGCTACTTTTGCGCTATATTTTTTTTCAAATTTAAATTTGTATGCTTATTAGTATTTTATTTTCTCTTTATCTATAATGATATTACTTTACGATATTTAAATGAATTTTGTGGTAAGATTTGAAAATAAAAAATATCTTGTTTTGTAGTACACAAGTTTAAAATTGTTCTTCTCAAATTTTTCTTTTTTATTAAAATAAAAAATAACTTTTTATATTAATTTATTCGTATCTAATTTGAAAGTTATAACTTGTTATTTAAATGTATTAATAATATGTTTAATTTGTTAGAGAAAAAGTTATAATTCTCTCTGTCTCTGTCTCTGTCTCTGTCTCTGTCTCTCTCGCAATAACAAGAGATATTCTCTTGAGTAAATGTGACAATCAAAATCCTAAACTTTTCATCATCGCCATCACTTGAACTCACATATTATCATCATTACTCCCATCTGCAGTAAGGTTATTTATTATATATAATGTGTCTTCTTTTATTTATTGATTTTATATTAGCTGTATATTTTGTTTTTGTAATACTAATATAAATGTAATGATATTGCAATATCATCTTCTCATGCTATTTCATATAAAATTGTACTTAATGTTAACTAATCTATAGGGAACATTATGATAATTGGACTTTGTGTACCTTTTCATTATATAATAACAGCAAAGTGGGTTTAATTACAGTGATGATGGCCCTTCCTACCTTCTAATCTTGTGTCCGTCTCTGTTTGTTATCATTATCATTACCATCATGTTATTCATAATAAATAATATAAAATTTAGAAAAAGAAAAATTGTGCTATACTTGGTATAGTAAATATCATACCAGAAGCCTATGCTAGTTTATTCTTTTATATCGTACTGTCCTAGGAACTAAATGCTACCATGGTACATGGGGAGAATCTATCTTTATTTTCTAACATGAAGATTGTATTTTAGTTTCCTAAGATAAACATTGCAATAGAGTAGATATATACATATGGGGATAACATTAAAAATAGTTCATGAACTTTTATAAAAAGTTTAATTAAGTACCTAAAGTTTGGTTTTAAATAATTCGATACTTGAAGCAAGTTTTCGTGGACATTTTTCCTACTTGAAGTTTAGTTATAACAATTTTAGTATCAAAAACAAGTTTTCACATACATATTTCCTACTTGAAGCAAGCTTAACCAAGTAAGAAAAATGTACGTGAAAATTTCCATCAAGTACCAAAAATGTCAAAAATAAATTTCAAGTATCTGATTAAACTTTTTGCAAAGATTCAAGTATCAAATTATTAGAAAAGTTGTATTATAAGTATCTATACCTTGCAATTTGAGTAAATTAATGTTTGAACTTTTATTTTCTATGTTTGTGGTGTCTCTACTTTTATTTTTTTTGGTCATATTAGTATCTCTAGAGATAATAAAAATATAAAAAAAATGAAAGTTTGGATACTATTTTACAGAAGTAAATGCATTTTTTCATTTCTTTTTTTTTTCTTTTTCCATCAAAGTAAAGGTACTGTGAATGCCTTTTTTTTTTTTTTTCAAATTGTTCATAACGAAAATTGAGATATCTAATTAAATTTTTTGTGAAAGTTAGATATAATTTTTACAATTAACCCATATATATGTGTATATATATAGGATTTTAAGCGGCCGATCCCGTATGATTAATGAATGGTTTAGATTATTATGATTAGATGCTTAATACTTTTGTTATATTAATCTTTTACAATTAACTTAATAGTAGCATTATGAGCGATAGTCTCATGAAACCGATGGAGCTAATTCTAGTAAAGTTAACGATACGTGCCTATTGCTTGTGAAAATGAACGTAAATATTCCCGTTGGACCATTCCATTTCTACTGTAGAAGTGCGATAAATTTCTCAATTATTAAAAAATAAAAAAGCTAAATCCAGAATACAAAAGTTATCAACATTCAGTGTCCATTATACAATGTCAGTAGAATTTATTTTTATTTTATACTATTTAAATATATATATATATATCATTTTTTAACATGAAATCAAACGTTGAAATTCTTGTTGGAATCATTCTCATTTCTACTATAATAATTAGAGTCGTGAATAAAAAAGAAATCGATCAAATCATGAACCAAACCTGTGGGCCAACGATCTTGAACCACTAACCAAACTTGACCGAAACAAATTGTGATTCTTTTCGAACATGATCTATTTTATGGTTTAGTTGGTGAATAATAAACGGTTTGCAATTTGATTCGAAACCTTGAACTGAATTATATAATTTGAATCGAATCAACCTATTTTATATATTAATAAAAAACTCAAAATTTTATTTTTTCTTTTGATTGTTTTATTAAAAAAGATTTAATTATTTGTAGAATATTTTATCTAGATATGTATCATTTATTAATTAATCCACTTATATTACTTGGTTACTTTTTAGTTTATATAATTGATAATATATTTATTACAAGTATATAAACAAATTAAATTTTTCACCTTGTAGAGGGTTATTTTGGTAATTGGGTAGTTCAATTTTCTCAGCAATTAACAGAACTTAAAAGATAGAGTCTAGTAAGGAATATCATGGGAAGATTTGACTTGATAGGTTTGGAACAAGAATCGTTAGACTAGTTCTGATAAGTGTCAATAGACCCTTATCTATAGTGCTTATTTGGACATATTTGATATGTACTTCTTGTGATTTTATCAAGAAAATGATACTTAATTGCTTAAATATTAATTTCAGAGCTAAAAGATGATATTTGGAGAAATTGAAGATGATTCAAGCAAAATCAAGGCGAAATTAGGAAAACATCTATAAGAGCTAAATTTTGTACATGCACCACCTTGTGCATGGCCATGTTGAAGGTAAACAACAAATCAATGGACTCTAAATTTTTAGCCCCACCTTTAGCACAAGCAAGGAAGACAAGTAGGGAACAAAATAGAAAGCAAACAAAGAAAAAACAAACATTTTGATGTTTCCCCTCCCTTTTGCACGACCGTGCAGACTTAGTCGTGCATGTTATAACTGTCCAATATCGGTGAAACAAAAGTTTCAGCCCTCCTCGAGCATGGCCGCGCAAGATAGGCCGTGCAAACATGTTTCCCATCCTTAACTATAAATAGCCACCTTGGCTTCATATTTTAGGATCTATAGAGGCAGTTTTCCAAACCTTAGGACAGAAAATAGTGAGTTGCAAGAGGAGTACTTGAGCTTCATCGGAGATCACAAGACACATAAATGGGTTTTTTGGTTACATCATGTTTATCAATTACTTCTCTAAACTTTTGTTTTTATTGTAAACTCCATGGAAGAGTAAATCTTTATATCCTGAATCTTGTGTAACCTTAAACCCCTATATGATTTGAATTACTTTTGATTGATGAAAAGTTTACGGCCTTGTATATATTCATATTTTATTTGTTTTGTGATTGATTCATACGTAAAATTAGTCGCTTGTATGATTCTTATTAGATAGAAAGAGGTTTCATTTAATAAGAAAGATCCTCATGAATAGAGAGATTGCATGTTTCACCTAAAGATAGAGAAACTTTGATTTTCTATATAAAGATTTAATCTTTATTATAGGAGTCATGAACGTTAATGCGATCTTATGCGGCATTAGTGAAGGTGAGATCTCCAATATCTCATGTAGAGTTAGGAATTAATTAATTCGATGAAGTAATTGATTTATTTGAAAGATTTTGTAATTGAAAGTATAAACAATTCATTCATCAATATTTTATTATAAGAAACTAGAGTTTATGGTAGATCAAGATGAGGGATGTGTCTTATAATTGAATACATCTTTTGAAAGCATACATAATTAATCTTAGGGTTTGCTAGACCCGCTAATTAGTAATTAATAATAGATATTACTACTTGAGAGATTATCCTCCCACGCCTCTCTCTATGATATCTTATATGTGTCCTCAATTTAGAATTCCTCTCAAGTCTATCATGCCACCTATCACACATAATCGGCTAGCTGCAGCAACCCACCATACACTTATTTGGTGACTCCACTAGGAAAGAGTAAGTTCTTGACAATAATGGCAGCTCCACGAAGAGAGCTGGATAGGGAGCAAACCTATAAGATCAAGAAAATCATCCTAATGTGGTTAAATAAACTCACGCGATTGGGGACAATACCACTCCTATGGTTGTGCAAACTCTTGCAATTAATAGTGCGCTCATGATACGCATTGTGCGAGAGAACACGTAGGCTCTTAACTAATTCTTGAATGTTTTCATGTAGTTTCTACCGGATATGACTAGAAATGCCACTACTGCATCGAGAAGTACATTTTCCAAGATAGCTTTGCTTGTACCAAGTGTGCAAGCAGCTAGTACTACACTAGCTATTGCTATTTAGAAGGTACTCGACATGAGGCCCTATATGTTGTTTAACATGAGCAAACCAATGTTCCCGTTGCTAAAAATGAAGGAAGATACCCATAGGAGCCATTGCTGCCTCCAATTTCAAGAGATCCTATGCTTGTTATTGCAGAAGAGGCAAGGTCCATCTTGGGGGATCCCCCTCCTCTGGATGTAATGTGCATCTTGTTATGGCTGGCACAGCTATACATCGCAGCATTGCTCGTATTCATCAAGAGGGAGTTAATACTTTATCTGTTTTGCATCCTATGTAATAAAGGAAGACCTCGAAAAGTACATAAGATAGGTGTAAGTTGCATCTGTCACTAGCATCATCAACCTGACACTTCCATACTTGCAAAAGATTACAAATAAACTCTATCCTAAGGCTACATTAGTCATAAATTTATCAAATTCAATGAGAAACAAAGTAGTGCTACGGAGCACCTTCTAAGTTCATCAGGACTCTCAAAGTCTATGGACTTGATGATGACATAAAGCTTGAGTTCTCTAAGTCGCTAACAAAGAAGGCATACACCTAGTATGCCAATCTCACCCTTGACTCCATTGACTTGTAGGAGACTATGTGCAGAATGTTTCTTGAGAAATTATTTGAAACTTAAGAACGAAGACACTAACCGACATGGGGCATATCAACAACGCTCATGGAAGATTTGATGGATTACATCAAGTGTTTCAGGGAATGCTCCTTAGATATCCAAGATATGTGTGACGAAAAAGGAACTTATCCAAGTCTGCATCTAAGGTATGTTCATAGAGTATGTTGTGCACCTAGAGAATTTGTCACTCAGGTCCTTCTCGATGTTAGTGAAGAACACTCGAAGGACAAATAATTCTATTAGCAAGCAAAGGGATAACCCAAATAAAAAAGCAACAACCGTCAGTGAGCATTGCTCAAAAGGGAAGCTCTAAGGGTAGCAAGAAACCTATAAGAGATGGTGGTCCTAAAGTTTCACCTTTCACATGCTCTATGAATAAAGTACATCATGTCCTTGACCAATGGCTAAAGGATGGTGTCCTCAGATTACTAAGAGTTGAGAGGGAACCTATTGCACAAGAGAAAGGAGTGCAAGGTTCTATAGGTTCCATTGGACGATGGGACACCTAACAAAAGATTGTTAGACACCGATAAGGATTTTTAATGAGAAGGTTCGCAATGGTAAACTTGAACTTGAAACAATAATGTGCAAATGATGGATGTTGAAGGCATAGACAATGAATAGCATTTTTTTTTAATGATATTAACTCTGTACTAAAGGCAAAAGCTACCTATTACTTATTATCATCTTGCAATAAGAAGAAATAAAGTAAATGATAATGATAATATGACTTTCCATCTTCTTCCATACTCGTTTATACTCATATTTGTGGTATCGTTAATAAACATGATAAAAAAAAATTGTATGGCCGAGACAATTCTCTTTGAGCTATGGTGTAGCTAACATTGCTACTATAGGCCCATGATGCTTATAATACAACTAAAGATGCTTATTTAATATCTTGTCTTACTATATACAATAGAAGTATGCTTATTGATGAGCAATTTCCAACCATCATGGTACAACTGTTCTTGCTAGCATAATGCATTACACTTGGCAAAGTTAAGGGGTAGCTAACATTGCTACGTTCTTCCAATGTTGATAATCTTCATGAGAGGATATAAGTATAGCTAACATTGCTACCACAATCTGTGAGCACACAGATATAGCTAACATTATTGGCTAGTATTTTACACTCACATGATCAAAGCGATCTCAGTTGGATGAGTTAAAGCAACTCTACAATAGGCTCGACAACTACAATGATGTTCGCAGAATTGAAGTCGAAGCAAGCTTATCCATGGTTGATCGAAGCAATCACTTCATGGTAGTCACGATTGCTCAGTAAAAGCATCTTGTTCTTGAGCATGCAATAGGTGAAATATCCATTTCTATTACATCATTTACAAGATCTAAGCAATCTCAATTGTGATGAGCCGAAGTGACTCCGCAGTAGGCTTGGTAGCCATAACGCCATTTCGTAGAATTGAGATAGAAGCGATCTCATCCATGGTTGATCAAAGTGATCACTTTTATGGTAACTGCAATCATTCAATAGAAGCTTATGCTCTTAAGTATGTAACGGGTGCAATACCCATTCCTGCTACATTATTTACGAGATCAAAGTGATCTTAGCTGTGACGAGTCAAAGAGACTCCACAATAGGCTTGGCAGCCATAACGTTGCTTTGCAAAATAATGGTTGAAGTAACCTCATCTGTAGTTGATCGAAGTGATTTCTTCATGATAGTCACGATCGTTTGGTAGAGGCATTTGATCCTGAGCATGCAACAGATGCAATACCCATTTCTACAACACTCTTCACAAGAATGAAGCAATTCGATGGCAAGCTTGACAACCTTAACACCTTTATCCAAAGTTTAGGTCAAAGCGAACTCTTCCTTGAGTGATTGAGGTGTTCATGGCATGAATTACAATCGCTCAATGGAAACATTGGCTTTGACCACACAACGAGTACAATATCCACTTTTATAACATTATCCATGCAATCGAAGTGATCCTTGCTGTGATGGACGAAACGATCCTATAACAAGCTTATTAGTTGTGTCACCTTTCTTCATAGTCGAAGTTAAAGTGTCCTCATCCATAAACGATTTAAGCGATCATACCATAGCAACTATAGTCGATTAGTGGAAGCATCCTCTTGTAAGTATGCAGTAGGTGCAATGCCCTTCTCTATAACTTAATCTAATCACTGATTAAAGCACCCTTGCCTTACGGGTTCGAAGTGAACCCATGATAGGCATGATTTGTAATATTAGATCATATTATCTCAAGAGTTGCAACTCTATGAATACTTTTTCTTTAATGGCTAGAGTAGCATAAACGTTTTATCTTGTCAAATGCATAAAAAGAAGTAATAGCTTGTATGAGTTGTTGCCCCATATAATGACGCACCATCAAATGGAGGAGAAGAAGTTGATACTTAAACTTTTAGAGAGATTTTCCTAAATTGATTGTAACAAGAAGCATCTGCTTATTTTGAAGACCATTGTCTACATGAGTATTTTAAGCAAGAAACATGTTATTGAACCTCCACATATTAATGGAAATTATGTGAAGTAAGAACTCGGTATTCATATGTGATGTACCCCCAACATTAAGAGAACAACCCATTGTGGTGAGGAGTTGATATGCATGTGAGTACAATGTTCAATTGATTATGCCAAACATGAGTTTTACATATCCTAAGAGCTACCATGTCACCTAATGTTGGTGACAACATTTAAAGCATGCTTGATGGGTGAGTAGAACACATTGGTTAGATTTAGACCTCTCCTTAGTGTGCTTTCTTGGCTTTACTAATATAGAGCCTTGTTGATTATGATATTGCAGTTGAAAGTTGGATATAACGCTAAGGTTATTCCAACCCTTGCAGAGTAGTAATACATATTAAAAATGAAATGATTGATACTTAGACGTCAATGCTTTATTGGTGGAGTGCTATCACCATGATGGCAAAATAACACACGATCACTAGTGGGCTCATGCCATGCCAAAGTGACACAAGATCACTCGTGGGCTTATGCGAAGTCTAGCAAAGAAAGGGAAAGCTAGGATAACGATAAGCTCACTATGAAGCCCAAAAACAACAAAATGCAATTTTTACCAACTTGCAAAAAGGATCATCACACATTAAAAGAGAGAGAGAGAGAGATAATAACAAATCACATGGTTATGAGGCCCCAAATTATTTGTCTGATTGGAATCCTACTTTTATGAGTTCTTAATTTTATATGCTTTTTTGTAGAAATTGTAGAATAATATAAAACATATATGTCTATGAATGTTGGGTCACTTACTAGTTCCTTAGAAATTCGAAGCGCAAAGTCAAATCTTCATGCTACTGTTAGTGCATGTGCTAAAGCTTTTAAATAGTAGTACTTCCTAGTAGACGCTGGGGCTATGGAAATCGGAGCAACCGATGATATGTTACATTTAAAAAAAATCTTTATATGAGGTCGAATGTTGGTGTTAGTGATCATAAAAAAAAAAAAAAAAAAAAAAAAAAAAAAAAAAAGAAGGCAGAGGAAGAGCTAAAAAGTCTGGCAAATACGACTACTTGACTAGAATCATTTCTGAGATGCTGACAAAGTTAAGCAAAGGTGATGGTGTATCTACTTTTGCATTTATAGGTAGTGGAGTAGTTGAAGCTTTGCTAAATTATTTCTCATGTAGAGATATCTTGAAGGAGATAATTACAATCTCCAAGCTTCGGTAACACTATTGAGAGAACAAATGAAAGTAGATGTTCTAAGGCCTCCAAATTTGGTGAAAGAGATAGAATTAAAAACAAAAAGTGGAATTATTGGAAGCTGAAAGTAAAATGAAAGAAGTTGGAGTTACCACGCCGCAGTTATTGTCTTTTATTGTAGTCAAATTACTATTTTGTATGCCTTGGTAATATCTCATTAACCATACCAAATCCTTTTGAAAAAGGAAATGAATATGAAAGGGTTCTATGAATTATCATTTAATATATAAAAAAAATCTTTGAGAGATTACTTTAGGGTAAGAAGAGTATCAAGAGTTGAGATCCCCCTTACTAGAGATAATTATAATACTTCTATGTATGGAGCATTTCTTGATTTTGGGATTTGCTTCGATGCCCCTTTAAGATGCTACGTATCATAAAAACTTCCCTACTGAGGCTCTAAACACGCTCTTTAAGGATTCGGCTTCAAATTGGAAACGAAGTCGGTCAAAGGCTTCCTAGAGGTCATGTAGATGGTCCTTGGCTTATCTACTTTTTACGATCATGTTGTCAACATAAACTTCCATGTTTCGACCTATATGAGATTTGAACACTTCGGTTACCAACCTTTGAAATGTAGCGCTCGCATTTTTTAGCCGAAGGGCATCATCTTGCAACAATATGTGCCGAATGTCGTAACAAATGAGGTATGGACCTCATTTGAATCCTTCATTTTGATCTGGTTGTAAGTAGAGAAGGCATCCATGAAGCTTAACAGCTCGTGTCTCGACGTGTTATTAATAAGCTGGTCGATTCATGGCAAAGGAAAGCAATCATTCGAGCATGCTTTATTGAGGTCAGTGTAATCCACACACATTCACCATTTGACACTGGACTTCTTAACCAGCACTACGTTGGTCGGCCAAGTTGGGTACTTTTCTTTCCTAATGACTCCAGCTTGAAGCAACTTCTAAACTTCCTCTTCAATGGCGGTCTGTCTCTCAGGGGTGAAGTGTTGGATTTTTTATCATACCGGCCCGAGGGCTTTGTTAATGTTAAGCTGATGCGTGATGACACTAGGGCTTACACTTGTCATGTCGACTGGTGACTAGGCAAACACATCTTTGTTGGCTTTCAGAAAGGTAATTGAATCTTTTTACATCGGTGTGGAGGGTTGCCCCAGCTTTAACCATGTGGTCGAGAGTATCGTCGATGATATCCTCTTCCCCGAGCTCAATTAGCTCACTGTGTTGCTCAAGGTTTTTCCTAGGCTCTACTTCGATCGTACATATACGGTCTCCTTTCAAAGCTCTGACATACAATTATCGGCACTATTCTTGGTCTCCTGAACACACGCTTACTCCTGTTGGGGTGGGGAATTTAGCTTCGAGGTAAGGCTGGGAGACAATCATAGAGAATAAAGATTAACTACCTTTGCCTAATATCACGTTGTAGGGAGACTAGCAGTCAACTATGAGAAAATCAATCAAATGTTTGACACTGTACGGCTCTTCATTGAGCTCAAGAGGCACCATTATGATGCCTCAAGGCTTAACGGTTTGGTAATTGAATTCATACAGCTTATGATCATACGGCCTCAATTTCGGCTTCAGCTCATGTTTCATTTGTTCGTAAGCCCGATTAAAGAGTATGTCTGCACTACTTCCAGTGTTGATCGATATCCTTTTGACCTTCCATCCCGATATGCGGGCAGGGACAACTAGGGTATCTTGGTATGGGGTTTGGATTCCATCGTAATCTTCGTCGAAAAACAAGATGGTGGAATCTATTCTCAACTTCTTCGGTTCTACATTCATCATTAGTCGGGACATACCAAGCATCAATTCGGCCCTCGTCGAGGTGATGGTTCCACCAATTAGGGTATTGATCTTGTCATGACACAACCGATGAGGATACGGGTGATTCGAGTGGTCTGGAGTGGTAGACGTCTTCTCGGATCCTTTGATTTTCCTTTTTTATGCTGGAGGTTCCAGTTTCAGGTCGTAATCCATGTACTGTTTTAGCCAACATCGACGTATGGCGTCTTCTATGGAACTTTTGAGCTGCCAGCAATTGCTAGTATAATGCCTGCGGTCGCGATGATACTTGCAATATTCTTTGGAGTCTTTCCATCATGAACTTGGCTGCATAGGAGGTGGGGGGAGGAGGGAAGCGGGGAAGGAAGGAGACCCCGGTTCCTTATTTCAAGGAACACATCGTGTACACACAATTTAAGAGAATGAACTCATATTACATCGAAAAGAGTCTTCGCTTGTCGCCATCTTTTACTCATCAATTTTTATTTATTCTACTGAAATACTAGTGATCCCTTAGTTGATTCCTTTCCCAAGGAATATTGTCATGTGCTTAAGCTTAAGCTGAGCGACTTTCAGTCTATCTTCGGGTATTCCATGTGTCTTCTTGTCGGATATACTTTTGGGCTTTCTCCCTTACTTGCTCGAGTGTAAGTTGGCATGGAAGTGGGAGTCGAAGAACGGGCTCTCAACTAGTACTCCTTGCTTGATAGCTTTCAGGGCCACACCTTGATAAAGGTTTGCGATCTCCAAACATACCTTGTCGGACCTCGCTAGATAATTCCACAGGGGTTCGCCAGACCTTTTATCGTACTGTATAAAGGTAAAAGGCATTCTTCTCTGGCAGTTTGCTCGCCATAAAGTACGTGACAAAGAGTTTGTAAGCTGGGAAAACGAGCTACTATGTGTTGGTTTAAGCTTGTTGAACCAAACTCTTGCCACTCTTCGAAGGTGATAGGGAAAGTCTTACACCATATGGCGTCTGAGAAGTTTTGTATTGCCATAGTAGACTGGAATTTGGGCAATATGATCTTCTAGGTCCGTCGTCCCATCGTATGACTCTACAGTGGGCAACTTCGCTCCTGTTAGGAGCACCTCGGACTATATGTCGAGCACAAAAGGTGTCTTAACCGGTCGTGCCTTTACAACTGGCTCACCCTCGAAATCTTTTTTGATAGTAGCTAATATCCTCATAATGTCGCATATCTCTTACAATGCACGTTCCTTATTAGAACCGCGATGTGTATCTTTTTTGGAACGGGGGTGTTCCTTTCATGGTCCCAACCTAGATGGAGGTTCATCGTTCTCTCTCTATTATGCTTATAGTTGTTGACCTGGTGTCGTAGAGTGGCTTGAGCCGACTGTTGTGAGGCGGTACATGTTGTTGTGCACTATCTACAACCCTCACAGGGTTTTGCTTGACGTGGGTCCTATAGTGAGTGTTTTGGGATGATATGAGACTGTGTGAGCGCTACTTATGGGAGGTTGTAGCTCTGTTGGAGTCCACAACACCCTCATAGGGGTGTATGGCTAGCTGATCTCCTCGTCTAAGTGACGATTGAGCTGGGGAGATGCTTCTGTGCATACTAGAGGTGCACTCTTCCAGGTGTAGATCCTTCAGCCCTCTAGCTCTGTTATCCTAGCCTGTAAGAGAGCATTTGACTGCTCATTTTCCATGTTCTGGTGCATTAAGTGCCAGCACGGATGTTTCAGTTCCAAAATGCGGTCCTCGTCGATGGGCTAGTGTCTGTGACAATGGTTTGCGTGACGAGGCACCTTGGAGGCTTCGCCATTGACGATACGAGAGATGGGTGGTAAAGGAGCAGAATCATCTTGGTTCTTACTTCGTTGGGGCCTGAGCATTGTGAGATCGCGGTTTTATTGCCTAAGGTTCTAAGAGGGTTCTTTGAAAAGAAAAGGATAGAGGTGACAATAAAGTATTTATCGGTGTTTAGTGGTTGTATTCCCACAGACGACGCCAAAATGTTGCACAAGCTAAGTTTGAACGGTAGAGATGACTCCTACAAAGATCAAAAGACAGGTCAGAGGGGCGTCGGGGATTGCCCGTTGCAGTCACTCCGACGCTCAAGTTAGTCTATGGGCAAATATAAGATGGTGCAAATAGAATGTCAGATATTATTTTCTGTCTGTACTTTGATGATACTTTTTCTATTCACTCTTTGTTCTTCTTGTCCCCTTGCCAAGAAGGCAATGAGGAATTTATAGGGTTCCAGGATCATACCAAGATACCTAGTATAAAACTTCGTACTAGGTATAGAAGTGGTACCCAGATAAGAGGGCTTGGCATTGTGAAGCATGGCCAAGCTATTGGTGTCTCCTGGGCTACGAGATATGACTAGGTCTTGAGATGAGGATATGAGGTCGGGCTGGGTCAAGCACGAGCTGAATCAACCCAGCGACCTGATGAACTCAAAGAGATGTTATGAGGTGTGGACTCGAGGTCGAGTTTCACACCAGCTCATATAGCTGAATTGTTTCTTCCATTGGCTGCTAAGGGCAAAAGTTCCTGCCGTCAACAGATGTCATTGATGGCCAAACTCTATAATTACGTAAGTTCCTTCTATTTTGAATAAGAAGGAATTTAATAGGAAAACCGAGGCTCTCAAATTTATGTGTCATGAAATTAAACACCTGTTCATTGCTACTAATGGGGTTTTATGGTTGATTGCTCCTCAACCTATCACAAGTACATTTGAGATGATTAAGCTTGTCTATTGTTCCTCTTCTTTATTCTATTTCTCTCTTAATTATTCTTAACATGTCATTGTGTGTCACTCCTCTAAGTCACATATAGTGATATTTACGCAGTATGCACACGTATATTGCTACTCCATTCAAATTCATATCCATACATCTACAGTTTTAATATTTTTTCAAATTTTAATAATTAATATATGAACTTATTTTTGTGATTTATTATACGTGCTTTTAGTTTTGTTACCATTTAATGCAAATTTAAGCACTAAAATTCTAATTAAATTAAAATTAAAAAAATTAAATTGCAACTAAGTTAAAAATATAAATTTTAAATTGTAAAATATAAAATTGAATGAAAAAAATACATTTTTGGTTTTAATGTTCTACTAGTTTTGTATTTGAGTTCTTAATCTCTATTTATTTATTTGTCTTCCTATTTAAGTATTAATGTTTAGCAAATTTCACAAAATTGGATATTATTTAACATTATTACTTTTCCTATTAGTGCTTGAGATGTGGTGGCATATAGTGATTAACTAAAATAGTAAAAACACAAAAGAGAACTTTGATAAAAAAAAAAAAAAAGGAAAACGTGGAGGAAACTGAAAAGAAAAAAAAGGAGCCCACAAACACTGGAATGTGTCCCAAAATATTTAAGAAAATAATCACCTTATTGCTGGAACCATAAACGCAATCCAATACATAACATACATAACAAATGAAAGGGCATAAAACCGAGAAGAAGTAGAAAGCGTAGAGCGAACCTTAAAGGCAAATTGATATTTGCTCAATTGCTTTACGCTTTGTTGGATTCGTTGGCATACTGATAGTATGTTGTTGTTTTGATTTATATTGTTTATTAAAAAATAAATATAGATAAAAAAATATTTTTACTTCTCAATGGATTAAACAGATTGAATATAGATAATATATCAATATAAATATAGATATAACTAAAAATAAAATAATTCTAATTAATCGGAGTAGCACTCCCAAAGACTTCTTTTGAAAAGCGAGATCACACCATTACGGTGAAAGCGGAACGCTTGCTCCAAAGCTATTACATGAGCCATGAGCCATGGGCCACCACTTTTTTCCTGGCGTCTAACATGACTTTCGCATAGGCTTTCTTGAACACCACAATTCTGTGTTTTATACCAAAACCAAAAGGGAGGAAAAAAAATGATAAAAATAAAATAAGCGCTCCTTTACAATGAAATTTAAAATTTTTTCATACTTTTCAAATTGTTTTAATTAATTTATATTTATATTTATTATTTGAAATAATCATGTGAATAATGAACCATCGCAGCATGTTAAATATTAAAAAAAATTAAGGTAAAAGAAAATGTTCCGATTTTACAAGATTTGTTGAATATTCAGTATTTGAGTAAAAAACTAAAGATGAAAAACTTAAATAAAAGCCAGATAAAACGTTTTGTCTGAAATCTAAAAATGTACTTTCGTCAAAATTAAATATAGACACACCATGATGCCATTTTGTCAAGTGAAAATGTGACCATAAGGCCTATAGCTAAATGTTACCTTTGAAGTGCTTTAATGGACCAGACATTATGATCGAAGCATAAAAATATCTAAATTACGTCTTCTAATAGTGCTTAGTGCAAGTATCCTGCAAAAATATGTGGAGGAGATTTCTTTTTCACACGACTGTGGCGGCCGGAACCGGAAGGCATGATAATTGAGACTGCTTTATCTATATTCAATAATCTATTAACTAATTTTCTCTTGATAGGTAGTAAATCTATTTTTTTAAACATTAAATAGTTTAATCATAAAAACGAAATAAATACTAGAATAAATATAATATTTAATTATTATTGTTGTTATTTCTAAAGTACTAATTAATGAATGATTCGGGACGCATAAATCATATCTGCTTAAGTTGCTCAAATATGTGGAAGACGTTGAAGAAACTCGAGACTTCTCATTAGGTCTATTGGGCAATGCAATTATGGGTCTGTTTGGATTGTCTGTTTTTCATCTGTATCTATATCTTTTTTAAAATGATATGTGTAAATATATTCGATTTGTATCTAAATTTTATCTATATTTGTTCTATTTGATCTTTTGATGAGAACTGTCAACTTTTTTTTATCTATATCTATTTCTTGATAAATAATTTGTTATAAAAAAGTTTGAAAAAGTGTCTGTATCTGCCGGAAAAAAGCCAAACAAACAGACCCTATATTTATGCCCTTAGAGCCATTTCATTCAAAAATTGCTTAACAAGTCATGCCAACATGCTAAGCATCGATTCCTATATCAAGCAATTTCTCTAGCTATTCTTTTTATTGGTAAATTCTTGCTCAATAATTTTTTAAAATTTTTTTAGTTGTCACGTATTATATTCTACTAATAAAAATAGGAGAGAGAGCAAGAAACTTATTTTTTTTGAGTTACTTAATTAAGTAGCTTTAACATAGATTCTCATATCAAGCAACTCTCCTAGCATCTTATTTTATTGATTTTTTGAGTTGCTTAGCATAGTAATCCGTGCATAGCAACTCTAATAAAGTTGCTCTTATGGGTTAATTTTTAAAGTTCAAAAAGATTTGGATATCGGTGACCACTCGGCTATGCCAACAAAGTTTGGAAGTTGGATTGGTTTCTGGATTTTAGAAACTAGTTATTTTTGCGGATTGGTTTTGGTGTTTTTAGAGTTATACACTTTTCTAATTTTTTTCCTTTTTAAAAAAAAATTGCAAATACAAAAAATACGCATATATAAAAATAAAATGTCATTGCGTTTTGAAATGTGCTGAACGAGTGAACGTTAAGCAAAAACCAAACAGTGAAAGCTGATGCCTTGGTTTTGCCTTCGCCCGCATATCAAGTATGAACCAACTTTAATTTTGCCATCGGACCCCACTCCCCATCTCACCTGATCATTCTTGATTCTTGTGGAAATATGAGGACATTGTCTTTGTCCTCGTCTAAGTCCATTTCCCAAGGTCTGAGTTTGGCATGTGAATAGAAAAATGACACCGACGCCTTTCAATTTTTTTCCAAAACCTCATGATTTTTCTACTTTCTGAAAAAACCAGCACCTAACCTCTAAAACTTTAAACATATTACTTAAGTAAATTATATAAACACCTCCTGTTAAGGACCATTTAATGCTAAGGATCTTATTTATGGTATTTGGATGATTTATTTTTTAATATATTATATTTATATTTATTTTGAAATGATATGTATAAATATATCTAATTTATATTTTTATTTTATCTATATTTGATCTTTTAATGAAAACTGTCATTTTTTTTTTTGCATCTAATTTTTATAAAATTTATTAAAAAATGTTTTAAAAAAGTATCTGTATTTGTAATCTGCTAACAAACACAGAGAATCTCAAGGTGTCATGTTACTTTTATTTTTTTAAAATTCAATTTTATCTCAAAAAATATTAAAAAGTATTTCTTAATATTTATTTATCCACGTCATAAACATTATACACATACAAATACTAAAAATGAAAAAAAAAAAAAGAAAAATCTAGATTTATGGGGTCCTAAGACCCTAACTTTTTAAAGACCTGGGCTTTGATGTGGGAGAACCCATGCCACGATGCTTCCGCCTGAAAAAAGTGCACTAAGCATTGACCATTAAAGATGGCCTAAGAAGACAGCATCTAAATCCTTTAAAAGCAAAATTTACGTGGTTTTTATTTTTTATACCGACAATTTACGAGGTTTAGTGCTGATTTTCGAAAAGCAAGAGTCCCTATAATTTTAAAAATTTAAGTTGCATTCATTCAGTATACTTTTTCTTTTATGATAAATTTAATTAATTTTATATTTTTTATGTGTATATTATCCTTTTATATTCTAAGTTGTGTGTTTGGTCCTAAATTTTAAACATTGTATTTTTAGATGTTGAAAGTAGTCAGAATGTATATTTTTAAAAAATTTGAAAATTTTAAGGGTATGATTTCAATAAAAACGAATCAAATACACATAGAGTAACATGGAAAATTATATTTTAATTTATATTTACCAGAAATTAAAATCCTTGAATCCTATTCTAAATAATTAAGCAAAGCAGATCTTAGAAAGTGAGTATAAACTCGATACTCAATTTTGGGGGGGAAAAAGTATTCAAAGTATCTTAACTTTATATTTTAGATCAAATAGTATCTAAACTTTCATTTTTTAATATATTTTTAGCATCTTTAAAGACACTAAAATAGTAAAAAAAATCAAAATAGAAACACCACAAATATAAAAAATATTTAAATATTAATTTGTTTAAATTATAAAGTATAAACACTTTAAATATCATTTTTTCCTCAATTTTATAACATTGGAACAACCTCAAACAAATGAAAAACAAGGTTTTTACTTTTTCGTATGACTGTTTTCTCAAGTGTGAAATTCAAAACAATATGTTATGCTTTCGGATTTGATCTCTCTCGTCCACTCAATTTTTCTGAATTTACAAATGAAATTCTATGGATTTTTATTATGATATTTAGTATAAAGGAAGAGTTTTTTTTTCCCCATTTGCATTCCATTGGAGTGGTGTACAGCCGTGTAATTGTAAAATTTGACAGCAACTGGACAAATGTGCTGTCATCTCACCCTGAAAAGCCTCCCACTTAGACATCATCACGGGTCGGTTTCGAATCGAGAACCGACCTGATCCATCATCGACGGTTCTTGAACCGGGAACCGGTCTGGTAATGGCGGATCTGAATAGGTAAAGGACCCATCGGTTCTGACTGGTCCTTACGGTTTCATACCTAAAAACTGCATGACCCGGCGATTTTGGAACCGTCGATTCAAGAATCGGCAAAACCGGCGGTTCTACACCATAAAAATTATAAAAAAAAGTAAGAAAAAAAGAAAAAAATTTATAAAAAATTATAATTATAAAATAAATATTTAAAACTATTTTTGCATAAATAATAAAAAAATTATTTCCTATTCACAATATTTAATGTGTTATTATTAACAACACAAGTAATAAATATATTTGAAATCATATATTGTTATATTTATTTAGACTTCTAATTAAATTAGACTTTCTTTCTTAACAATGTGTGGTTCTTTTTTGTTATTTATATCTTTGAATATTTTATAGTATCACATTGCTAATATAACAACTAAAAAAGTGCAAGTGATTGTATATAAATAAATACATAATATATAATTTATTTTAACTAATGCTATAAACAATCAGACTCAATATTATTTCAAGTTAAAAATTTATTTTACATTTTTTCTTAGTTAAATTAAATAAATTATTCAATTGATTTTTTATTTTTTCATGGTTCCCGGTTCCTCTAGAACCGGAACCGAACCGTGAAAACAGACGGTTCCTAAGGACCAGGAACCTGATCAGCTTCCACTGGTTCGGTTCCGGTTCCACCACTTTTGGAATCGAGAATCGACTGTTCGGGTCCAACTCCAGACCCGAACCAAACTGTGACGTCGTCTACTCTCACTTTCTCTTGTCACCATGTTTTCGGGAGAACCCCCCCACACGTACATTGATAATCACTGCACATGTGTCACCAATCATCTCTAATTTACAGATGAATTTAAATTCACCGCCATTTTTCCTTTGGTAATCATAGTGTGAAAATTAGTAATTGGTCAGATTTTAACTTTGTCAAATATCCCAGAGGAGGCCTCCTACTCCTATAGCAAGCAACACAACCAATTGCTAATCAAATTAAAGTTTGTATATACACAGCTTATTATGAAATGCGAGATTAACAAACCAATAAAGGTTGCATTGTAAACAAGAACAAGGAAAATTCATTTAGCGTGTTATTATCAGAGTTTAAATTGGTGAATATTTGGATTGAAAACCAAACCAATTGTTCAATAATAATGTGTTGGAGAATTAAAGAATAGGAAGTTTCTTCTAAATCTTAGACAGAAAGGTTAAATACGAAAACATCATCCATATTTTGAGTAATTTATAAATACATGACTTATGTCATCTTTTTTTATAATTAGTTGGCTCAAGTTTTATAAAAAAGTATTAATATTATTAATTACTATCAGAGGAAATATGTTAGAATTTTATTGGTATAAAAAATTAATGTAATAAAAATAATATTAAATAAATAAAATATTAAAATTTATTTTTTTAAAATAAGTAATTTCAAAAAAATGTAAAATTAATTTTTATGATCAATAACATATTAATATATATCATTCTAAAATTATTAAATAATATTGATACTTTTAAATAAAAGTCGAATTATTTAATTGTTAAAAAGATAATGCAAGTCTGAAAGATTCTGTTGGGGAAAAAGTAGTGAGAAATCCTGTGGTGTTCCCCTGGCTATCAGAGTTATTGGAGGTATGTTATTTCTGAAGAAAACTGAAGCTGAATGGTTATCTTTCAAAAATGTTGAGCTCCAAAAAGAAACACTCAAGGAAAACGACATCATTGATGTCCTTAAAATAAGCTATGATCATCTTCCCTCGTACTTGAAACAATGCTTTGCATTTTGTTCTTTATTTCCAAAGGACTATGAAATGAAAATGTCCACCTTGACTTCTCTTTGGATTGCCCAAGGATTTTTTCGGCGTTCTTGGATGGGGACTTGGATTTAGGAAAAACGGAACATGATTCTTTTATGCATTTATTGGATAGAAGTTTTTTCCAAGATAGAGTGGATGATGACCTTGGAAATATTAGAACTTGCAAGATGCATGATCTTATGCATGACATAGCATGCCAAGTGGCAGGATCAGGGTGCTATGTGATAGGTCCAAATAGAAGTGTTACTCTTTCTGGTAATGCTCATTGCCATCTATCTTATCCTTCGAATGAAAGTTTACTGGAGGAATTTTCAAAGCTTTAGGCTGAGAATACGAAGGTCCGAACACTTTTGTCAATTTATGGAAAGCCATGGTGGGACATAGAACTTCCTATAACTTACTTATCGCAAGTTTATGTCAAGCATGATGCATTTACGTGCTCTGACACTTCGAGGGACAGACATGGAAGTAGTGCCAAGCATTCTTTGCAAGTTGAGGCTCCTTTCATATCTTGATTTGTCCTATAATGAGAAACTGAAACGACTTCCCAATTCCATAATAAGTTTGCAGAATATGACGACACTAATACTAATTGGTTGTAATGGTCTCGAGGAAGTGCCTGGAGACATTATGGAGTTAGTTAGACTTGTAAATCTTTGTCTCGAGCCTTATTGTTTGATAAGGTTTTTGGGTCGATCTGGCGTACTTTATGAAAAAAAGCACGGGAAGAGGTGCGGCACAAATCAAATTCCAGAATTAGGGTTGGTGGGGATGGCGCCTTCACCTCATTATATCCCCCACATTCACCTAGTCGAGAGCATTTGCTCTTAAAAACCCATACAAAAACATAGAGAAGAAGAGGCGAGGAGGAGGTGTTCCAACGATCCGTGTCCGTCTTGAGCGAAGATTTTCGCATTTGTCCATTGTTCAAACTTAGATAAGGTGTTTTGTTTGATCTTTTTGCTATGTTTATTCCATTATTATGTAATTTTGGAGGAAAAATTATTAGAAATGGAAAAATTGAGGCAATTTGTGATTTTGAGTGAATCAATGTGTTGTAGCTGTTGATTTTGAGTTATGGAGTATTGTAGAAGTAGTATATGGAGTGTTGGTGAGTGTTAGATCACTACATTTGTCGATCTATGATGTTGACATTGAGATTGTTTTCATGTGTACAAGGTGTTCGATGAAATGTCTAAATGGTTCAAAGTTGTGGATTTTTATATTTAATGTAATATGAGGCATTGAAAGTGTGATTTTGTATGATTTAATATATCGTAGATGTTGTTTTGAGTTGTAAGGTGTTGTATGAATATAGCATGGAGTGCATGTTCATAAATGAAGTATGTAATAAAACGATATTAATGATTAGAAGGTATCTGGTGAAATGCCACCATCGGTTAAAAGCCATGTGTTTGTCGATAGGGATGTTTAATGGAATTTATGTGAACAATGTTTTACATGTTGAAGATGTTGTCATAATTGAAATTGTAAGAAAAGAGATGTAACATTTTAATTTGCTGTCAATAAGTTTGGTATGGCTAGCTATGTAAGGTTCATTGTTTATGCACATGGAAACAAAGTGGATGGATGTTATAGGCTACAATATGATAAGCCTCCCATTGGAAAAGTGAATGTTAGGTTAGATGTCGGTTTTGAAAAGTTTAAGGAAATTATTTGTGGCAAGATTGATGTGGGTCATGGTAATAACAAAGTGGATATAATACATAGGCATGCACATTATATGAGTCATGGGGTTGCTTACATATTAATGCCAATTGTGGATGACAGTCTTGAAGATCTGATTGCACTTGCTGCTGAGTTGGATGCTAGGTTAATTCAAGAAATATTTGTGAAAGTTAGTGATCGGGCGGTCACACCTCCAAATAGTGCTGGTGGTAGAGATTACATGAATGGAAAAAATGCTACCATGTTGGATTACTAATCCTTAACCTTTCGAGGAATCCTTCATTAGTGGTTGTGCGTGCAGCAATTTCAACATGGTTCATGTTCAAATGTTCTTTTCAGAATGAAGCTGTTGTGCCAGTTTCACCTATGCATTGTGAACAATATGATCCAATGCCAGTGGATGAAATAATGTCAAAATTCGATAATAGAGTTGCAGAGGAAGTGACACTGGTGTTTGCCACTTGGTTAGAAGATGAACATTTCAATGGTTACTGTCATGTAGATGAAATGGTGATACAATAGAAGATGAGGTGGATAAAGAGAATGATAATGTTGTGGAAGAAGAAGTTTAAAGAGGCAATATTGGAAGTTTGGATGTCTCACCTAACTCAAGGCCATGTGATGTAATGTCAAGTTAGGCATCGGTGAGAGATACAATTCCTTATTTTAATCTAGGTGGAGGCGGTGATGGGCATGTGACATTTGAAGATGAAATGGATGTTATGTTTGCTAATATTTGTAACAGCCAAGAATTAGTGAAGGGAATGATGTTCAAGACAAAGGATGACCTAATTGAAGCTGTAAAATCTTTTCACATTAAAAGACATTGCAACTTCCATGTTTACGAATAGAAGAAAACTCTATGGACTGCTCATTGCACCAAAAGTGATCAAGGTTGTTCATGGCAGATACGAGCTTGTTTGAAAAAACTAGAAGGATTGTTTGTAATCACCAAGCTTGATGGTCGCCATTCTTACACTAATCCTTTACTTGGGCAAGACCATTGACAAATAGACTCGAATATCCTAGCTGGAGAATTTATCAGCTTTGTTCAGAAAAATCTAGACTATAAGGCAAAGGAGCTTAAGTTTCATTGCTTGGCTGTGTAGAGATATATGGTTTTCTATAGAAGAATTTGGCAAGGTAATAAAAAAGAAATTGCAATGGTTTATGGTGATTGGGTGAAATCTTACAATGAACTCCTAAAGCTATTATACACAATTAAGTCAACTAATCCAAGATCGATAATAGAATGGGGCTGGACAAGATCATCACAACTAGATGAAGTGTATTTAAGTGGGTTTCTAGAGCTTTAGCCATGGATGGGGGCCTTCAAGCATTGTAGGCCAGTTATTTGTGTGGATGGCACATTTCTATATGGCAAATACAAGCACGTGTTGTTCATGGCATGTGGTGTAGATGAGACAATCCTATTACATTAGCATTTTGTTTAGCCCATCTGACTCTAAAGATGCAGATGGTCATTTGAAAATTGAAGTGAGGGGTCATAAGACATAAGGGAAAAGAGACTATATGTCTCATTTTAGATAGAGGGACTGGTATTATTGGGGCAGTTGATGATGTGGCTAATGGGTGGCAACCTCCCATTGCAGTACATTGATTATGTGTCCGACATATTGCTAGCAATTTCAACAAAGTTTATAAGAACAGAGGTGCAAAAACTTGGTAACTTACGTTGCATTTCAAGCACAACTGTAAATTCGAAAAATCTATGGAGCTCGTCAAAAAACATTGACGAAGTGGCAGTTGAATGGTTCAACCAGATTGATTCAAATGGCAATATGCTCTTATGGACGCTAGCATTTGATGGATGTTATCGTTTTGGTTGCATGACAACTAACATGGTAGAGACATACAACTCAGTGATCAAATGAGCGAGGGGCTTACCTGTAGTGAGCCTAGTTTAAAAAATCTTCTATAACTATGTCATGTACTGGAAAGAGAGGCTTGATCTGCGAGGAAAGCCATAATGGGCGGTGACGTTTTCACACCATATGTGAAGAAGAAGATGGATTTATGGGCAGCGAGGGCGAGTTCGCATCAAGTCACTAATTTCAACAGAAGTATTGGATTATTTAAGGTTTAAACCAGCACTTGACGTGAGAAAGGTCGTTTGAAATGTGGTGGTAAAACTAACAAAGTGGACTTTTCCACACGAACTTGCTCATTCAACAAGTGACAAATATACCGACTGCCATGCTCACATTCTATGGCTGCAAGGCTCTCAAATGTGGATTGGACTTCATTTGTCGGACCATGGTATATGTGGACCAATAAATTTCAATGCTATCAATCCCATTTCTTCCCATTTAGTGATGATCATGATTGGCCTTCCACAGATAACTTCCTCAGCCTCATCCCCGATCCTGCGACCGCACGACCAAAAGGAAAACCAAGGATGAAACGATATAGGATGGAAATGGATTGGAGAGAATGGCCTGATATAGTTACATGTGGGCTATGTAGACAGGAGGGTCATAATAGGAGGAGTTGCCTTGACAGAGTAAGGCAGAATGTGCCCAGGTTTGGCATATTAGCGGTTAAAAGTGGTTGAGCGATATCATGCTATCCTACTATGCTTATTTCATATTTTTTCATGCTTTTTCATTTAGGATTCACATTTACCTTCATGCATGCAGGGTACATGGAGCCAGGCCCCATTAATCCATCAGTGCTTACCCATCAGGGCAGACATCGTTCATCAGCAGTTTGGTTGGACAGTATGTTATCCATATCTATGGTTTCCCATTGATGCATGTTGAGAACATATCGAGTAGCACTTAACCCTGTCTTTTCAGGCCTCAACCACTGCTCTTATTGTCAGACAAAGTGTAAAGACCCGACCCTCTAAATCCCGAGACTTAGAGTACCGAGTCCCCAACCACATATAATATTTTCATATTATATGTAAGGTTGTCCTAAATCTAACAGTTTATGAATATTGTTTGATCAAAATCACTATAACTTTATAAAGAACTTTTTAAACAAAACAAGATTGCTAACAAAAGCAATCTATACATACATTTACATCATATGAACACGGTTTAGTGTCAATACAAGACACTACAAAAATTACATGTTTTCTTACATCAAAAGAATCTTAAGGTCTTTACAGCAAACAAGCTTAACTAACAAGCCATCTATACATAACTTTTCCTTAGCAAAAAGTCTTCCAAAAATCCAGGGTGATCGGATCCTATTCGTCCCACTCATCTAGAAATCTCTCGAAATCGGACCCATAGCCCAAATCATCATAAAATTCATCTCCAATACCTACAAAGCAGCAAAAGTGAGCCAGAGGCCCAGTACACAATAACCAATGCAAAAACAAATCATTAAGTCAATGTAATGCTTCATTAGACGGTGATTATCTTTATTACACTTTCTTTCATAATTCAACAAGAGGGTATTCAAACCCCGGTCACACTTCGGGAATTTGGGGATCCTGAGTAACAGCAGCTGCTCAGGGCGTTGATATAAGCAGTCCGAATACTTATATCTCCTATATCTATTTCACGAAGATAATAGCTTCATTTAGGGTTTAAAAGCCGTTGCCCGATTCTACTTAAACTCAGTCCATAACATGAGCCTAGTTCACAAGTTCCCATAAACTTTGAACTAAATCATGGTATTTCCCCCTAAGTTTAAGCAAACGTTACTCAGATACTATTCCCCCCTATTGGCTATCTACTTAACAAAAAAGAATCGCTATTGCATCATGCTAAAGTCATTGCATCATGACTTGGTTAAGCGCCTAACTAACATATCATTGCATCATGATAGGTTTGCTGCTCCTCGGACCAGATTAAACAGCGTAATAGACATCCAATTCATTCAAGTATTAAGTCAAATCAATTTAAATCAAATTAGGAATGTCTAGCCTTAACAAACATCAAACAAGTTATTGCGTACCTGAACCCGTTAGTATATAACTAGGATCTCTCGGTGAAGAACTAACCGAAGAATCCTTAACTGAAATAGAAATATCACAATAATCAATAAATCAATGAATATAGATTTCACTTTCACAATTATACTCATATTATCTCTATATATCATAAATAAATCAAAGAAATTCAAAGAATTGAATACAAAGTCATAAATAAGCATTTAAAGATCCTATTATATCGTAAATCACTTAATAAATACTTAATTGCTCAAATAACAAACTTAGGAAAATTTTAGAAAAAGTTTTTAAATTTCAAAAGCGCAGGAGATACGCCGGCAGCCAAAGCTGGCGGCTTTGAGCCGGTGTTAGATACTCTGAAAATCAACACTGCCAATGCTGGCAGTGTTCAAGGGTACGCCGTCAGCCTTTTTATCCTACGCCGGCGGCCTTGAGCCGGCGTAGAATCCAAAACCAAAAATTTTCAAAACGTCCAGAGAGGTCTAAGTCGTCCGCTTACCCAGATACACGGGCAGCTTTGACACATTCGCCGGCGGCCTTGATTCCCAGCGGCCAACGTACATTATGAATGAAAGAACGCCGACTGACTTTTCCAGTGAAAGCCGGCGGCGTTCAGTCAACCTTTCGAAATTTGAATCCAACGCTGACTCTAAGCCGGCGGCGTTGAATTCCCAGGTGCCGACGTACGTTTTGAAAACAGGCTTAGACGAAAAACACAAATCCCTTGTTTTTCTACTTTGAACAATTCAATCCTAAAACACTTTAAAACCTTCCTCAACTACATTTTCAACCTCATATACTAACCTCTACCTACCCTACTCAATCTTAGCAACTCAACACAAGAAATCCATACACTTAAACACTTCAAATTCCACTTCAATCCATTCTAAATTCTCCTACACAAATCCTCTTCACATCTTCCCAACACTTCATATCACTTCAATAATACATGCATCAACTCACACATTCACAAACTCATTCCTAGCTCATCTCAAACATAAACAACCATTTAGATAACATTAAACTCATTCATTCAAGAACTCATACAACACCACAAGAAAGGAAAACAAAACAATAATCACAATTGAATCCACTCACATGTAAATGCTTTGCCTTGGAGAGAACTTGATTTCCAAAGCTTGCTATTGGTCTTAGTTTAGACTTGAAATTGGAAATGGAAATGGAAATGGAAGAAGAAAAAAGAAAGAAGAAGCAAATTCGTATAAAATATTAGGGGTGCAAAAAGGGAGTTCAATTAAGCTTAATTATGCATAAAACATATTCCAAATTTACCCCCTAAGGCATATGCAACTTTAATTTGCATTTGGGGTGTATTTGGGTTTCATTTGAAGCCTCATTTGGGCATAAATGCTAACTTAATTAAAGAAAACTCTATCAACTAATCTTATGGAAAACCTAGATTAATTTTATAAATCTAACTTAACTTAACACCTTAATGTATAAAAGACATAATTAATAATTTTATTACACACACACATTAATACATATAAAACAAAGATATTAATTTCAATATATACATGCAAAATAATACATTTTAGACCACTAGCAACATAACCATTATAATCATCATGCTCATTCAATTCAATACTTAAGATAATTAAGTAAACACATGAAATTTAAATAGAATTGAAATCTAGGTCATTTCACGAAGGGAACCGACATCTAGACATGACGTTGTGGGCAGATCCAATGACGAACATCTTTTGCCTTACTTGGAGTAGGGCGGCTTCATAGGCCTTGCACGTCTCCTTTACATTTAGCTAGACTGGCATCTCATCTCAGCATTGGTGGAGAGATAGTGACCAGAGACTCATACGTTCCATATACCCCAGGGCGAGCTCACCATTACATTGCAGGATGTGGATGTGCAACTAGGACTGCCAGTTGATGGCTTGCCTATTGTCGGTACTACATTCATAGCCACCGGATGGCAGGCGAAGTGCGTTAGGTTGTTGGGTGCTTATTCATTGGGGGGTACGTCCCGTGGAGGCCGTCTCAGACTTACTTGGTTGCGGAACATTTCGCACATTTGCCAGACCATGCACCAGAGCAGGTCATGAGGCATGCTCGTGCATATATATTACAGCTAATGGGTAGTTGTAGGGCTGTGCAAAAAAAACGATCGAACCGTGAACCGAATCGGACCAAACCAAAATTTCAGTTCTTTTTTGAAACGGCTCGGTTCGCGGTTTGGTTCGAGACCACGAACCGAACCATTTTATATTAAAAAAATTAAACGTATTATTTTTACTCTTAATTGTTTTATTAATGGTACATATCTATGTTACAAATTTTAAAAACAATTAATTTTTTTAATAAATTAATTGTTTTTAAAATTTTTTACTTAGATATGTGTTAGTCATTAGAATAAAATTAGATTTTTCATAATATATTTCAATTGTTATGTTATCTATAAGTAAGATAGATTTTAGAATTTAAACTCTAGTATTCTAACTTAAAAAAATTAATTGTTGCAAAATTTTTTTACTTAGATATGTGTTATTCAGAAATAAAATTAGATTTTTTATAATATGTTTTAATTGTTATGTTATCTATAATAAGGTAGATTTTAGAAATTAACCTCTAGTATTCTAACTTCTGCATATTTCTTTTCCATTTGTCTTACTAATTAATCTAGTTCTATTATTTAGTTACTTATTGATTTATATAATTGGTAATATTTAGTTAAAAGCATACAACGAATTACATTTTATGTCTTATATGGAGATAAAGTCTAGATATCATTATAGTTCAAGATAATTCAAAAAATGAGACTAGTCATAGTTATAATTTTATAATGGGTGAAATCTTTTCCTTTCTATAAGTTTTACATGTTTATTTGATAAATAAATAATTTAAAATATTGTTTATATTTGCATTAGTGATAAGAAATATGTAATTGAACTTTTTCAATAGAATATATTTTTTATTTTATGAAAAAACGGTTCGAACCGCAAACCGAACCGTACCGGACCATTTTTTTTTTCGGTTCGAAAAAATTATGAATCGAACAGTATAATTAGGTTCGAATTTAAAAGAAAAACCAAACCGTAAATTATGATGCGGTTCGGTTCGAGATGCAAACCGAACCGAATCGTACCGTGCACACCCCTAGGTAGTTGTATATTTGCAGGTAAGTTCTGTTCATTGGTGCACACTATGTTCTTGCCATTTTTAGCAGACTTAACACAGGCTGGGCAGTATAGCTAGGTTAATGCATGCCTTAGTTGGTTGTACCATTAGTTGTGCCGTGCTTCTTCAAAGAATGTTGTGCAGATTGGTGGAGCCGTTGTCTTACTTCAGGTATGGATGTAGGATCAATTCCCTGTTATTGCTTTCCATGCCCGTTTTGGATCACCTGTGATTAATCATACTGTTGTCTTACTGTAGGTATAGGCTTAGGATTGATTCCCTATTATCACTTCTCGTGCCCGTTTTGAGCCACCTTTGGATGATGGAACGCCACTTGCTACGTGATGGTGGATAGTTTGGGATATTACCCGACACCCATCTCATGTCATTTCAGCATATAGAGAGTTATTTGACATGATCAGAGCTGAACATGTACATTAGCTATCCCCTTAGCATTTAGATCCATAAGTATTTCAAATCTTCTTACTATCGAGCTTTTCGTTGTAGTACAGGTTGTTTGGATACCATATAGCGACCATATCATCACTAGGCTACCTCTATATTGTCGACGTGGTGTGGATGTGTGGACGGCCCGTGTCCCCCTTATTTGCTTTTGTTATGTTGAGTGGTGTTTTCCTGATCGTGTCATTTGGCAGTTTAGGGGTTATCAGAGGGTTCCGACAAGAGTTAACACTGAGCCAAATCTGCATCAAATCGATCTTAGGGGGCGGATCGACACTAATTGGGTCGTCCATCATGTTGTCTACCATGAAATGTGGAATGAGAGGCGTGATCGCTTGGTAGATGTTGAGCTTCCCCTTAGTGTCGACCCAGACTACACACTTGGTTCAGACATGTCACTAGGCGATATCTCAACTACACTGGTGCCAAAGTTGGTGCATTGGTGAGTTCTATATCTTGTATTTGGCTTCTCCTATAGTGATAGACACTGACAAATATAATCTCCAATGTTTGCACTTACTTTGCAAGCGGATCAGTTCAGACGGATTCGGTTATCTTTTGACATTGTAGAAATTCACTCCATCGCAGATGATGCCATAAATACAGTCGATGAGCATGGGGTTGTTGATTATCTTTACCCCGAGCATCGATACATGGTGCATAAGGGTGATGCTGTAGATGACCAAACCGAGTACGAGCAGCAGCAGTAGTATGACTCTATCCACCACGCTCCATCATCATCTGCTGGCACATCTGCAGTTGTGAGGGGACAGTATAGCACTTCTTCATTGCCATCTTACCACACTCCATTCACCGAGGTAGGCTCTTCATCACGTCATCTTCCTCCACCACCACATAAGAGGCGTACAGTACCTTCGGATCAGGACATGGGTAAGGGATTGACACAGTTGTCACAGGTTAGGAGACCCACCCAGGCTATACCAGTCCCTCCACAAGATTTTAGCACATCTCCAATTTAGGAGGATGATCCAGAGGCAGCACCGGCACAGTGTGGTCAGCGATCCATAGCCTCCTAGAGGTCTACGTTATAGCACTAGGAGATGATAGGATTGTACCTTCCCTGTTTTTTTATGCTTCTTGTCTAAACACAATTGAATTTTCCAATTCACTATTTGTAATCAACTTTTATTCATCTTGATAGTGATTTTTTCTCATCTGGTTACTGGATTGGTTCAAGGAGTTTGTCTGGTTACTCAATGTTATTTATGCACTTTGGGATGTTGGATTGGTTGGGCATGTTGCTACTAAGTAGTGGATTGGTTTTAGGAGTTTCAATTGTTAGTAAATGTTTTTTTCTACAGGTTTGATATGTTGGATTGGTCGTGTTTGCCTCTAATAAGTACTAGAATCGTTTGTGGAGTAACAAAGGTGGTGGGGGTAGTCTAGTTTGTTTTCTTTTGCTAATTTTTGTTGTACAGCTGGTTCATGGTTTGATTTTGTTGTATTTGGGCATTATTTGCAGGTTTGGGGGAAGGCCTTGCATTGAAGGCGCCGTCTTGGATGGCTCCTTTGGTAGAAATGTTGAAAGCGCCGTCCGAGACGGCACCTTTAGATGAAATCCAAATAAAATACAGCGCCTTCACTCGCCTAGATTTGAAATAAGTTTTCAGATCGACCTTTTCTTGCAATTTTTTTTAAAAGTACCCCAAAAGGACAAAAAAAAAACTGTTTGATAAAGAGTATGCCATGAGGATTCAAAGAATTGACCTCTTTGTAGAGGCTAACCCTTTTCATTGTTAGAGAGGATGGTCGGAATACCAAAAACAGTGCTGAGCTAAATGAATTGGGAGGCTTGAACAACTTGAGAGCACAACTCAAAATCGAGATGATGGGCTATACAAAAAATGCAACGGTAGAATCAAAGAGTGCAAACCTAAAGGGGATGCAATTTTTGGATACCTTGGATTTATGTTGGCGCACTCTAAAACATGACAAGTTAATAAAAAATCATGAAGCATTGTTAGAAGGACTCCAACCACATGCAAATTTGCAAACATTGAAGATAAGTGGCTATGATGGAACAAGATTTCCAGGATGGATAACGGAAGACATCACTTTTTGTCTCACAAATCTAGTTAAAGTCGAAATTATCTCTTGTCACAAATGCCGATACCTTCCACCACTTGGTCTACTGCCTCATCTTAAAGAGTTGAGTCTTTATGATTTAAATGAAGCTAAATCTATTGGTATTCCTATCCACGAAACCTGTTCTAGCAATTTAGCTACTTCATCGTCTTCATTTCCTAGTCTTTTAAAGCAGAGAATTTGGGGTTGCCCTAAGCTAAATACCACCAATTGAGAGTGTAAAGGAACTGCATCTTAAATGTGTTAGTGCAGAGTTCGTAAAGCAATCTTTTCATCTTCATTGGTTGAAAGATCTATCCATTTATCACATGAGTATTTGGAGAGTTTGCCGGATTGGCTTCAACATTGCACTAATTTGAAAAAACTTTATGTTGTAGAATGCAATAATCTAACATCACTTCTTGAAAGTATGACTCAATTGAAGTCCCTTCGATGGTTGGAATTTTGGGGTTGTGAGCAATTGACAAAGAAGTGCATGAGAGAAATAGGCAAGGAGTGGTACAAGATTAAGCATATTCCATTGATTCGGATAGACTGGAAGTGTGTGTCATAAATATGGTGCAAAGTTTCATGTATGCTTGATGGGTTGTTAGTGGTCTTTTCTTTCCTTGTTTCTTTTTCTTTTCTTATTTTTATTTTCATTCGTGTGTGGGATGTTTTTCAATTAATAATATGTGTATGAAACTACCCTCTCCTTGTTTATTTCTCTATAAGGACACTGGGACTGTTGTTCATCTATTTATGTAATATAAGTTCAGTTCATTAGAACTGCAATTGCGCTTATCTTATACTTATATATATGTATATTTGGATTGCATGTTGGATTTTTAGACTATTCTTCATTCTGGTGAAACATTTTTTACAAACATACGGTTGTCTTTTAGTCCTTATTTATTCCATATAAAACGTGCCTTACCAAATAATATAACAATTGCATTACAACTACATACTATATGAGTTCTCTTTTAAGTTGAATTTTCTTTTTTTTTTTAATAATTTCAAAGAAAAATTAAGGTAAATAACTTCAACCTCACCCTTTTATTTTCTTTATTTATTATTTTTATTATTTTAAATGATGGTAGCTGCTATGTGTCTGTGATCCCAACTTTTTCGGGGGTTATATGGGGATAAGGAATTTAAATAGTTTAAATTAAACTCATTAAATGGTTAATTGTCATCATATTCAATAGAAGAATTATTAATAGTCAATTGTTGTCATATTGAATAAAATATTTAATTCAACTTAATTTTATGAGTAACATTCTTATGTAGCAAGAGAAGTTTTAATAAAAGAAGTTACGAGTCAAAATCATTAATATGAATTTTTAAGCTTGAAATAACAACAAGAAATATAAATATAGCTATGTAGTTGATATAATGCAGTAAAAATAACTTTATAAAAGAATACATATATATCACAAAAATTATCATTAGAAATCCTAAATGATTATGGAAAATTATCATATTCTATTTTTTTATTTTTTATTCTCTTTATAATTTGTTTGATCATTAAAAAGGTCAAAGTTTATCAATTTATAGAAAAAATGGAAATGAAAAATGTATTTTCTATAATTCAATAAAAAACAAAAACAAACTGATTCTTATTGTTAAAAAAGAATCTTCAACAAAGTGATAAACAATCATATTGTATGGTTTTATTTGGTTCAAATATGTGAATTGAATTGGATTAAACGTTAAATTATCATTAACAATTTAATTAAATAAATATTGCCAAGGTTAAATAAGTAAATTCTGATTGCTATACTTGATGGACAAGTTTGAGCATGTGAGAATTTATAAGCTTGGCGGCCAAGCATGTGAATAATAAACAAGTCAACAAATAGATATCCAAGTTTATAATATGTGGCTAAAATTATATGAGCAAACTTAGTAGTTAAGTCTTTACTATCGGTATATAGGGTCCTTTAAAAAGGAATTTATGTGTCAAGTGAAAAGAGTGAGGTAGCGATAGGGGAGTAGGTGTGGCTACAATTTCATCTTCTCCACAATTTTAGAAACTGAGATTGAGACTTTCTTCAATAAAGCGGCACAAATGGCTTCCTGCAATGTCTAAAAACTTTGACAACCAATATCCTTAGAGATATCATAGTTCAAGCCATTTGCAAATCTATTTATGGTATATGTGTGTTTTACACAATTCACATCGTTTAATAAGAGTTTTAAACACTTATGCATATTCTCTAACCCCCATACATCGTTGTTTTTTTACCAAAAACTTTTGATATTGCTTACTCTGATAATAAGGTGGAACAAAATTTTCCCTTAGCAATCTTTTCATATGATCCCATGATAAATTCTCTCCATACCCTTTCAAGTTCCTTTAGATCATGAGAACTCGTCACCATGCTTTAGCAATCCCAATTAATTTCTTGGTATAATTAGACCTAATCGACAATTAGAGTGTGGAAAGTCCTCAGTAATTTGATCTACTTGAAACTTCCAATTTAGATAATCTCTAGGGATCCATAACCAAACTCAGGCAGCTTTTATTCAATTGCACTTAATGCCCTAGTTATAGCATCAATCCCATAATGATATCTATTAGTTATAGCTTTTATTCAAATTCAACCACACTTTCACAAAACCCTGGATTTTCAATCGCACCATACAAACCTTAATCACATAAGGCATGCACAAGAGTGATAAAAAAAAAAAAAAAAAACTAGCTTTTGATCACTACACAAATGCATAACAATGACAGTCAAATACTATGTAAGGTCACAATTCATAAACCATGAGATTGATATAAAACTCTAATATCCAATCATAACCACATAAAACCCTAGTTGTAACCTTCATACAATACACAATAACACAAAACCCTAACTTATGATTAGATCTTGCACTTACACTGGAGTTACACAGCACTTTAGCGACAACATCTACCCCATTTACCGTTGTGCTTTTGACCTTAATTTAATGCTTTTATTCAATTAGTAAGCATTATAAAAAAGGGAAAAGATGACCTTCATAAGATACAATATGGAATAATGCAAGGAAATGAATCTCTTGGTTTAGGAGATTATTTTATTTGACTTCAATCCATCAAAAGACAAAAAAGTGCATGACATATTGGTCCATTCAGTATCATAAGCAGTAATGTGACAATAAACTTGTTTCATCGAATATTCTACAATGAGTTTGAAGAAGACTACTTTAAGTTACTTTACTTCATCAACAAGCACAAGGTATAGATTCATTTAATGAAATGCCCCAAACCCCCTTCTGACTTTACTAAAGGAGCTTTTGATCATCGGGTAAAATATAGAGAATCATTTCAGTAATTAGGCTCTTGGCCCAATTTAATGCCATGGGATGATTTTTTGAGTTGATGATAAGGTTTAGAAGATTGAGTCTAACAAGAAATGTCGTAGAGAGATTTAGTTTGATAGACTTAGAACAAGAATCGTCGTACTGGTTCATTCTATTCTCGACCTAATTCAATTTTCTCGTGCCCAAAAGGTTGACTTCAAAAAATTTTCATGTGTTAGTTTGGGTTTTATTTGATTAAATAAGCCTTAAGCCCTTTTATATTGAAAATAGGCTATTTAAGAGATTAACGGACTTCTTTTGTATTATAAAAGCCCTCAAGCTCTTTCCAAGTCCATTTGCAAGCCTAGCTTACTACTAAAGAAAAAAGGCTTCAATCTCAACCGCCGAATCCTTAAGAATGATCCAAAGGCTGATGATCCAAAGGCTGGCATCAGCCTCTAACATCTATAAAGAAGAGACATGTATTCTCATTTGGAGGTAATTCTGCATATTGCTTAGATTGAAAGCAACGTGGAAACTCTATTGAAATGCTTCCAAAAAGATAAAAGCTTACAATTAGCGAAAAACGAGTCAAGAAGAATCGAATCTATTTTATTTGATCCTTTGTCATACTTGCACACTCGAGAAACTGCGATTGTTTGTTCCTCTCACGCCTTTCTTTGTGATATCTTACGTGTGTCATTAGCTCAGAACTCTTCTCAAGTCAATCGACATGCCTATCATATGTGATCGCCAGTTGCAGCCACCTTACTATACACACCTTATATTGAGATAGTATATTATTTTTTTATTGAGTTTAATATATCATTATAGTTTCATACAATTATAATTTTATAATGGATGAAATCTTTTTCCTGTATAAGTTTTACATTTTATTTAGGTAAATAATTGATTTTAAATATTTCATTGGTGATAACAAATATGTAATTAAAGTTTTTTGATATAATGTATTTTTGTTTTATGAATAAAAAAATGATCGAACCGCAAACTTAATGTATTGAACCATTTTTTTTCTATTCAAACAAGTCACGAACCGAACCGTATAATTAGGTTCAAATTTAAAAGAATAATTGAATCATAAATTACAGTCCGATTTGCTTCGAGGAGCAGATCGGACCAAACTGCATTGTGCACACCGTTATTGTAGTATGATCCGATCACCCAATTTATGTGTAACAAATCGAACTTAATGCATCCAATATCACTACCATTGCTACCTAACTTTCTTACAAGCAAGCGAAAAGAGTGAAAGCTTGACCTTATTGTATTTTTCTAAAACCTTTCATCCTTTAACCTATGGGTCTAAAAGGCTTTGCTTCCAATTTAGGTAACGAGTGTTTGGTTAGCGAACCAGAGGCCTTTATTGGACTTTCAAGTCATTTTGAACTTGATGGCACTGGCCCCATTCAGAGGAAGGACCAACTTTTAATGGGTTAGTGTATCGTCCAGTTAATGATAATGCCATGCTCCAGATAAGTGGTAGGGTACTTATTAGATTTATGAAATTCATGCTTTCTTCTTCTTCTTCTCTCTTCTTTTGGCCCCCCTCTATTTGCTCAGCATTGATTATCTACAACACCAAAGCCGAATAGATAAATCTGTGTTGATTTTCAAAACATTTTATTAATAAATTCCTACTGTGCTATTCAAATTAAAAACTTTTCCCTCATCTCACAATTTAACACTAATGAATTAAATGTGGAAACAAGAAAAATTACTACTCTCATTGCCATGTTCCCATAGGCTCCGTTATACATATGTATAAGAAACATGTATATATAAGACCACCAACCACCAAAAACCCAAAATTGCCTATGATCACAAATCTAAATACTCTTAAATCAACTCAATTTCGACCAAATAAATAAATTAACTTAATCTCCAATTGTCATTACCTATATTATCAAAAGTAAATTTATAATCAAAGTATACTAAAATTCTTATGAGAACGTAGATTCAAAATCCTTAGCATCATCTTAACTAAAATAAAGCTCTATTCTATAATTAGATGGGGCATTTCTTTTTACACAACTATCATAGATCCTACCACCAGCAATTATATCATTCTATAAACATAAGATTCTCCTAATTGTCAACTAGACCCAAAAATTAATGAGTGAGTGTGAAACGCCTAATACAAACCACTGTACACAAAATACACATACAATTACACTGCATGCAAGGATGGGCCCCAAGGAGGCAGCCAAAATATTCCTTCAATATTTGTTATATCAAACGGAAAAGGTATAAAAAAAATATGCTATGTTATGATAGCCCATGACAAAGGAAAAGAAAGAAACAATGACATAAGAGTTGCTATCAATAAATATAGAATTCAAGTAGGAGTTTGTGTCGGTACTTTACGCGAAAAGACAAGTCTAATTTAAGTAAGCTCCTTATCTTGAGTTGCTTAATCTTTTATAGTTGAGGGTAGGAAATTGTTGTGACTAATAACAACAAAAACAAAAGGAAGTCTCAATATTTGATAGATTAAGTTGAATAAATAATCACATATAAAGAGATCATAATCTTTTCAAATGTTATCACATGAGAGTTGTACTTTATAACTACTAGTGTCATTAAGTATAAAAGTAAATAGAGGCTATAAGAGAAGGGTAACTAGAATTTACCAAGAAACAAACATCTTAGGTGTCTTCAGGGAACTCGAATTTGAAAATTTCCCCTTATCTTTTGCAAATTTCATCTCACACACCAGAACATATTAAGGTTAGTATTACATCCTAAAAGAGTTAATCAAAAACATTGATTTTGCAAATTAAAATGAAACATTTACTTGTAAGAAACCTTAAAAAAGAAAATGAATAGTAATATGTATATATAATAGAGAGAGAGAAAGAGATTTATCTCTTGAATCTAATTGCATAGACATTTTGACAATGACAAGGTTAGTATAGAGATTGTGTGGGTTGAATTTTGACAATTCAGTGAATAGGCTTTATTATAGGCTTTAACATTTGTGCTTTCATTGATGCTTTCGATTGATTCAAGAATCATGGCAGATGGTACTCGTAACATTACATGATTACAAGATGAAATTCAACATCATGAAAGTAAGCTTCTTGATCTTAGGACTAAAATTGATAATTTGATTGCTGACATGTCTCAAGTAATAAAATTTAGGAGGATGTAAATAGAGAATCAAAGTAGTAATGTTAATCATTGTACTAAAACAAAATCATCATCTTCTCCAAATGGTACTTCTAATGGAGGGGAGTCTTAGTATTGATATATCAGGAATATTAAGTTGGAATTACCCAATTATGGGATAATGATAGATCAAATGCTTGCACTTTTAGCTTTTGATGATTTAGTGTCTCATCTTTAGATTTTGGTAAATAATTTGATTCATTATTTGCATTAAATAATATTTGACAGACATTTATTATGATGATGGGACAATGATTGACATTTGACTAAAGTTGTCAAAATCTAAAGATATAACGCTAAATTGACAAAAATTATCAAATATTGAAGGTACAAATACTTTGTCTACCATTAGGGCTGTTCATTGAACTAAACCTAACCGAACCGAAAATAGAACCAAACCGAACCTCAAAATGTGGTTCTTTTATATTTTGGTTTGATTCGATTTAGGAAAGAGCTTAAATGGTTACGCACGGTTCGAAGTATCAAATCGAATCAAACCGTTTAAACCCGAACCAAACCGCTTCACATTGAAAGAAATAAAAAAAGAAATAAGAACCATTTTATTTATTGATAACTCTTGATCATTACATATTAGGATTTGTATTACTCTAAGATTAATTCAACAAAATGGAAAATTCTTATCATGGAATACATTTATAGGAGAAAGTTTTATATTACATTACAAAAACTATAACCAATAAGACTGAGATAATTTAGAACTTTAAACTAATTAGTACAATAAAAATTTAAATACATTATAAAAGAAGAATATTATAAGTAAATGAGGAATTAATACAAAAGAATAATTTTCTTAGTTAGTATTATAGATTTATTAAAAATATGTTATTTTAAATTCGCATTGAAAAATATTTTTAAAATAGGATAATATATGTCTTTGAAATTTTTAAATATATAACTTGATATAATGATAAGTGACTTTAATTTTTATGCGACATTTCTCAATCTAAACACCTTTTTTTTTGTGAACTCAAATGACTATTAATATTATTTATTAGAATTAAATCTTTTAAAAGCAGTTCGAATCGAACCAACCAAACCAAACCAAACTACATGTGAAGCGGTTCGATTCAAAACCCCGAACAGAGCTTAATTGGTGAAGGCATTCTCCTTTAAGAGGAACAAATGCTATAGATTTGGGGTTTGACTTGTGGGTACTGCAGCGTGTGAAGGGTCGAATGCTACGGCTATGGGAAACAATACCGATTTGTGCCATGATAGAGTTGCCTTTGGGGACTCTAGATCGGGGCCAATGTCCCTTTCATCACGCCTCAGTTGCCTTGTTTGTATGAACGGGAAAGGAGGGAGGGAGGGGGGAGGTGACATTTACCTATCATAGCTTCTTAGTGTCTTCAAGTCATGATATATAATGGCTATTATCTTACTTGTTTTGGGCTATATAGTAATGTGCCTCCAAGGTTGAATGAGATTAATTTTTGTTGATTTGTATGTTTTGCCTATAGAATGAGTAGATTTAGTGATGGGGATACAACTTTATGGCCTATTATTTTAGATTATCCCACTCTTACTATTTAATTTATGCTGAATAGCCAACACATTTTTCTTTAGTCTTACAGCTCCAAGAGAAGACTCACTCATTGATACTACCAACAATAATACCATTAAGGCACGATCAAGTAGGTTTCCAAGTGTTTTTAAACTCCTTCATCATTGCTACCTTTAAGAGATGTGCAACATCACATTCATTTAAAAAAAGAGTCTCAGCCAATTAATGTTAGGCTTTTTCATCACCTATATTTCCAAAAGGTTGAGATTGAAAAATTAGTTAAGGAAATGTTGAATTCAGGTATTATAGAGCCAAAAACTAGCCTACTTCCATCTCTAGTTTTGTTGGTTAAAATGAAAGATAACTCGTGGAGATTTTGGGTGGATTATGGAGCTTTGAATCAAGCTACAATTTTAGATAAGTTCCTGATACCAATTAGGTGAATTATTAGATGAGCTACATGGTGCAAGGGAATTCAATATCACTAAATCAATATGTTTCTAGAAGACATTCATAAAACTATTTTTACAACTCATAAAAGCCATTATAAATTTCTTATTATGCCTTTTGGCTTACAAATGCACCTTCAACATTTCAAGCAATGCTGAATACAATATTTTGACTTTTCTTGCATAAATTTGTTGTCATTTATTTTTATATGACATTCAAATATATAACATCACTATGGAGGAACATGTATTTCATTAAGAACAATTATTGACCTATTTGAAGTACCAAAAGTTTTATGTAATATATATATATATATATATATTTGTTTTTTTTGCACAAGAGAGAATTGATTATTTAAGGCATTATGTATCAATTGAAGATGCTAGCCAGGATCTACGTAAGGTCTAAGCTATTCAGGAATGGTTTATGCCTACAAATGCAAAACATTTTATGTGGCTCTTTTATACTTTCAAAGAAAAATTCAGGCAAATAACTTCAAGTTCACCCTTTTGTTTTCTTTCTTTGTTCTTAGTATTATTTTTTTTTTCAAATGATAGTAGCTGCAATGAATATATGACCCCAATTTTGGGGGGTAATATCAAGATAAGGACTTTAAATGGTTTGATTTAAACTCATTAAAATGGTTAGTTGTTATCATATTCAATAGAAGAATTACTAATAGTCAATTGTTGTCATATTGAATAAAATATTCAATTCAACCTAATTTTATGAGTAACATTCTTATGAAGGAAGATAAGTTTTAATTAAAAATTACAAATCAAAATCATCAATATCAATTTTTAAGCTTGAAATAATAAAAAAGAAATATAAATATAGCGATGTAGTTGATATAATGCAGTAAAAATAACTATATGAAAGAATACATATTTATTAAAAAAATTATCATTTGAAAACCTAAATAATCATGGAAAATGCTATATGAATCATAAAATGTTTTTTGAAATTGCAAGTAGGTTTGAACAATTGTAAAATGATTTTCAAATAATAAATAATAATGTTTTACAACAACCAAACACAACTCTCAAAATTTTAAAAATGTACATCTGTCCGGAAATCTATGGAAATATAGGATTTTGCTCTTTTCTTTTATCTTTATTAATATTTTTTATGGCATCCCATGATTTTATATATGTAAAAGTAATTTGCACTTTTTAAAAAAGGTTTACTATTTTGTATAATACATTTTCATATGAGATTAAATATTATATAAATATATAATTTTGATTATAAAATACAATTCAATTCGTAATCGAATCAAACTAAATTATTATTTGTTGGATTGAAAAACTTCTCAACCTAAACTTTTTGGCTCAAACCAGCAACCTCCTCTTTCTCTCTTTGATTTTCTCTTATTTAAGAGAAGCTTAGAATAAAACGAAGCTAAAAGTAACTTCTTCATTAGTAGAGGATCAAAATCCATATATTCTTACAAGTTTTCTTGATAATTTGAGGTTAGCCAACCAGTGGTCCAGTTTGTACATTTGTTGAGGCAAACCAATAAGGCATTTTTGAAACGAGAAGGGAACTTCTCACCAAAGGAGGCAGTAGAATGAGGAGGCGGAAGCTATCTTCGTAGACAGCTTCGCTTCTTCGTCACTTCTTTCTGCGAAGGATGTCGGAATCTCCTTTTGAGGGAGGAAATGGAGTTCCCAAAGTAAGTCAAACATTGTTCTTTCGACTACCGCCTTAATTTGATGTTTGGTTAGCGATAATGAGCTATGGTAAAGTGTGATCTGACGTCTAAAGAAGATCCTCCACTTTAAGGCGACGTAAGGTCTCGTATGTAAATCCTTAGCCAGGCTTTATACATCTCCCAAAAAATTCCATAATGCTTTCTTTTATGGCTTCTTTATTATAAAAGGGGGGATGGAGAAGGTCCGGAAAGGCCTCACTTTATTGATGGGACATTTTTAGCCCCTTTTCCTCTCGCCTCCCCTCCCCCTTGGTTCTGGTTTGGAAAGGGTCAAGGTAATAATTTTACTTTGAAGCAATCTTTGGAGTTTTCCCTGACCGTCATCGTAATAACCAATTCAAAGAAATTCTAAGAGCCCAAGGCATCACCGGCCTACGGGTAGACTAATCAAGGCTAAGGGCTTGTTTAATATTTCTTTCTCTTTTATAGGAGTAGGTTTGCAGGGTATAGGAAGATATTATGGAGGAGCGTCATGCACATCCATCGGGATGAGTATTGCGTTTGTCTTATCTTCCCCTAAGGTCTATTCTATTGAAAGGCCATCTCCTGAATCCGACAAGGAAAAAAACGAGGAAGTTGGTGAACCATATAGATATTTAGTAATGAATACGATGTGGATCAGTTCCAAGGCTCCTTTACGAGAGAAAGACCGCTTGAGGTAATTATTCAGCCCGGAGCATTGATTTCCCATAACGAATAGGATAACTCTATCTCTCAATTGCCTATCTTGTGCTTGAGATGGTAAGGTCCCCCAGTTCCTCGGCAACACCTCGGGGTGCATTTAGTTGTCTTACATGAGACTTAGGATATTCCTCACTCCATGGCATGGCACCCTTCGCTCATCCATTCCGCCCTTAGTTTTGGTTGAATTGAATCAAAGTCTTGTTTTTTTATTTTTGTTTTTGATATTTCAATTGTAAATTTGTCATCATACACAACATCAATCGTGAATATCATCCAGGGGATTTTGACTACCCCTCTTAGAGGCAAATCCCATCACTCCATTGCCGCCAACGACCATTGGAGTAAAAGTACACTGGCTATCATATCCGTACACGTTAAGCTAAGTTCTTCTCATCTTCCTTTTTCTTTTCCTTTTTAATTTATTTTGATTAAAATAATATAAAATAAAAAAATGAAAAGCATGAAAATGAAACATGAGTGACTGTAGGTTCAAAATTTTTATTTTTCAATTTTTTTTTTATCTTTGAAGAAAATAAATAACAAAAATTCATAAAAGTGTAAAAAAAATTAGAAAATATTAATAAAGGAAAAAATTATTTTTTTAAACAATTATTTTGACAATTAGAAAAATGTTTTTCTTAATTAGAAAAAAATTCATTACAAGTTTTTAAAAATGTAGAGATTCCTTTAGCTTTTTTTTTTTTAATGAAAAGAATGCAAAAATCTTTTTTTATTTCAAAAAGAAAAAAAATATTTAAAGTGGAAAGTGTTTAAAGATTAAAAAACAAAACCAACTCATTAAAGTTTTTAAACAAAAAATCTAAATGTTGTCTGATCCCAAATAGCGGATTTGTAGACACCAATGAAGCAACTTAAAAAATGGGAAAAAAAAGATCTCTTCTTTTGAAAATATTTATTTAATTGGCAATTATTTCATAAATTCTACTAACTTGTAAATGTAAATGTGATTGGTGTAACGTTATGTTGTAAATATCATTTCAATTAATTATAAAATTATAATTTTATAAATATTTCTAATTTCAATAAATTTAAGGCATTAATGGAATAAACTTTGATTAAAAAATTTAAAAGTCGTAACTGTATGGTTTTAATATAATAGCCTCTGGATCCTTATTTCTTTAGTTTGTTACAATTGATTTTAAAATCAAATTTTCTTGCAAACTGGTTTCTAAGTTAGGATCAACCAACTCATTAATCATAACTTACTATTTTTCCTGACTTTAGTCAGGTGGCAACTCCTTAAAATTTTATAAAATTCAAATTTCTTTTAATTCTAGTGGAGGGTTTGTATCAAATGGATTAAGGTTTGATACAAATTGAATTAAAGGAAATAAACCTGAAAATAAATAATGCAGACTCGACAACTTGGTGATTCTACTAGAGACGTCAACTTGTAAGAGGGCTAGCCACCTAAAAATTCTTAATTTAGAGATAATCCTTTTTATGCTCAAATTTTTTATAATATTTTATTTATAAATAGTCTTACTGCTTCTCTCTTTAAGTGGTGTGGATAATAAAGGTCCTTCGTAAATAGCCCAAAATTGGGCAATGATATCTTTTAGGAGGCACTTATGTGAAATGCATGCTAAATATGGTCAGAACCAGGCCACCTTAGGACGAGGGGTCCTAGTAGGTCTTGGGTGTTGTGATAACCCATTGCATGAGGTATGAATCAACCCTCCACTCTATTAACATGGCCTATAGTCCTTTAATTGGAGGACTTTTAGAACTCACCCAATTGCATTTATGAATATGAGTTGGCAAATAAATAATAATAGGGGCATACCTTTAAAAAGAGTTATGATTTATGTAAATCCCTTTTAAAATCCTTCTCCTGTGACTAATTCATCTCATTTTTTAATAAAGTCTTAACTTAAAATGACAGTATCAAAATTGCCTCGTTATTAATTAGTTTCTAACCTCTATTGGCATCTATATGATTTGCATGTGTGGTATGTAAAATAATTTGTAAGTAATTTAAGATTTATACATAAATAAATTGTACATTGTAAATTATAATCCATCATTAGTATTATCATCACTTATAAATAGCCTAAATTTTTAATAAAATTTGTACTATTATAAAATAGTACACATATTATTTTTTTGTATACATTATAGTTATCAATTATCTTATAAATAAATTTTCTTGCTTTTATATATAGATTAAATTTCAATTAAATGAAAGATTAAATGGCTCGTTGTCTTCTGATAAATTTGTCATTTATCTAATAAGATGTTGAGGGATTCACGAAAGATAATGAGACTTATTCGCATTTTCAGGATTCCCGATTTGCACTTTTCAATTGGCTGAGATGATGGCTTATATTTGGGAGGAAAAGACCCAAAGCTAAAAGAAAGGTCCATACTCTATTAAAAGATAAAGCTTTTAATCCAAGTAAAGAAAATAAAGTCCCTTATGCACGAAATGGCAGATTATGGAAGCTTTTCCTCTCCCCAAAAGCCTCCCTAGCCAAAATAAATTTGATGTCTTATGTTTGTAATAAAAAAAATTAATGTTTTGATGTATTCAAATGTTATTGAATTAAATAAATGACAAAGTTCATATTGATCCTAATGAGCCATTTTATCTTTCTTTTATTCTATTGTTTAAATAAGTTATTCTTGTAGTATACATTAATAAATAAATAAATTTCCGAACTTGTAAATACTTTAGATAGTTATAGTCTCCTAGCTAGAATTACTTCTAGACATCCTTAAATAGTAAATATCAATAGGAAGCTTGTAATATCCCTATATAATTTGCTTACCCTTTAGGTTAATTCTTCCATCTAGAGAGTTATAAAGCCTTTCAACATCATAGGTATTCTATTCCTTTAACATCAAGCCCTTCATGCTCTTTCACTTTGTAAATATCGAAAAAAGGCATCATTACTTTTTACAAATATTTTATTTATTTGTAAAATAGATTTTGGTTTGAAAACTAAAAAAATTAAAAAAAAAAAAAGAATCATCTTTGTAAATGAATTTCCACTTTAGGTTGTAAATATATATTGTAAAATGTGATTTCTAAATGATTTTAGTCAATTCTAGAAAATAGCTTCTTCTTTTTTTTTTTTAATTTTGAGTCTTGAAATAAAAGAGAAGAAAAATTATTTAAAAAAAAAAATCAAAAGGAGAAATTTGCTAACAACCAAGAATTCTTTAAACTATAGGCCTAATGATCACTTACTCTAGGCTAAAGGCGAACTACAAATAAAATGAAATCAGAATTAGGGGCCAACCAAAAGGACTTGATTAAAATCATTAATTAAGAGCATTGATTGGGCTTAATTTTTTTAAATATGAGTCCAATATAAATGGGACATTTAGTAAATTGGCATAAGGCAAATTGAAAGAGTAGATGATCAAAATCAAAAAAAAAAAAAAGATATCTCATCATTTAAAGGTCTAGAATGATAAGAAGCAAGACGAATCGTAAACACTAACCCTAAACACTAACAATAAAGTGACATTAAAGGGAGGAAAAAGAATCATTGCTTAAATGAGCTATGCCTTGAATTTGATACGCAGGTCAAAATGACACTAGGCATTCATTTCAAATCCCAAATGCACATACCCTTTGCTAACCCGTTGAAGCCTATTAAAGAAGCATTTAAAAAAAAAAAACCCTATTAAGAACTAGGGCTACTCATTGAACCGAATCAAACCGAATCAAGTCACAAATTATGGTTTTTTTATATTTTGGTTTTGTTTATGATTCAGTTCAGGAAGAGCTTAAATGGGTACGATTCGATTCGAAGGGTTGAATTGAACCAAGCAGTTTGAACTTGGACCGATTCGCTTCACATTAAAGAAATAAATAAATAAATAAGGGTCATTTTATTTATTTATAACTCTTAAGCATTACATATTAGGATTTGTATTGCTTTAAGATTAATTCAACGGAATGCAAAATTCTTATCATAGAATACATTTACAGGAGCAAGTTTTATGCTAGGTTACAACATCTCCAACCAACAACAATGAGATAATTTAGAACTTTAAACTAATTAGTACAATAAAAATTTAAATACATTATAAAGGAATAATATTATAAGTAAATGTGGAATTAATGCAAAAGAATAATTTTCTTAGTTAGTATTATAGATTTATTAAAAATATATGTTATTTAAAATTAGCAATGAAAAATATTTTTAAATGGGATAATATATGTCTTTGAATTTTTTAAATGTACGACTTGATATAATGATAAGTGACTTTAATTCTTGTGCGACATTTCTAAATGTAAACTTTTCTTTTTTTTTTTTTTTGTCTTGCAAACTCAAATGACTATTAATATTATTTATTATAACTAAATCTTTTAAAAGCGGTTTGAATCGAACCAAACCGTTAAAAACGGTTTGGTTCATTAAAGATTTGAACTGAATCGTTTTGAATGCAGTTCAGTTCGGTTCAACTCCTAAACCGAACCGAACCAAGCCATGAACACCTCTATCAAGAACCACCTTACAATAGGGCAATTAGGAGGTAAAGATCATCAATCAGTAGGTGTTAATTAACTAATCTGTGCTTGTCTCATTTGCATCCATTCAAAAGTAAATTTTATCACCAATAATTTAATTCTTTTTAAATGAAAGAGAGTCTCTGTTTCATCAGCATACACAAAGCTTAGACATAAGCTAAATACTTTGAAGTGTGATGGATCCTAAAGAGAAAGAAAAAAAAAAGGGAAGAAAAAGCAAGAAAGAAAGAAAGGAATAGAAAAAAAAAAAAAGAGCAAAGGGAAAGATTGAAAAGAAGAAGAAAAAGAAAAGGAAAGATTGAAGAGAAGAAAAATAGGAAATAGAAGGAAAAAAATAGGAAAAAAAAAGAAATAGAAAGAGGCTAAATCAAGGTGTTTGAGCCTAAAAGATATATCGACATACTTTAAAACCAAACACATTCACTAAGTCCATTGTATCCTTGGATTATAATCCCACTCACCGCCATTTCATAGAGGCTCTCTTGATCATCATAAATAAATTATCCTTAATAAAAATTACTTTTGAAACTAAGGCAAATCCACTTTAGTTGTCTTAAAAGTTCTTGACTTGTAAAGCTAGGGAGATATGAATGTGAATTTTTCCATATAACCCATACATAACATCCATGTTATTGCAAGTGTATAATCAAGAGTATGTTACAGTAACAAAAAAGACTTAACGGATTGACTTAAGTGTATCACTTACAAGTCGAATCATAATTTTGGGAATTTTAGTCAAATGTGTGAAAATGAGCTTAACATAGTGTAAAAAAGTCCTCTAGGAGTAGACAATTTAAAATGAGATAACTAGCCCTACTATGAGAGTCATCCACAGGGGCATAGAAAATCATTCGCCCTAATTTGAAAGTTATATGCCTCAAGTTTACTACTAATTGCCCCCCAAAAATTGGAAAAAAATTACCTAATAAAAACAAATTGAAGTCCTAAAAGCAAAAGTTTTGCCCCAACGTATGAAGTTTTTAATGAAAAAACTAAAATTGGTTTAATAGTTAAGCTTAAGGCAAAACTAAAAAATGAGTGATCAATGAGGCAAACCGGCCGCTTAATTGTAGTTTTTGAATCCCATAGATCCTCACCTGTTAGCAATTTTTCAAAGAAAAAAAAAAGAGAAAGAAGAAAATCTTTTAGCTTAAACTTTTCAAAGGACTTTTAAAAATATTTTTTCCTCAAACATTTCTTGAGGAAACTTTTCAAAGGAAAGGAGAGAGTTCTAACTCAAAGAAAGAAATTTTAAAAAAATAAAAATAAAAATAAAAGAAATGAAAAAGGTTCTTGATGAAAGAAAAGGGAAAGAAATTTTTTGTAATAAGGGCATCAGCCAATCAATTGAAAGCAAAAGTTTTTTTCCAAAATGTTTCCAATTGAATGATTTCAAGACTCTTTTCAAAAGCATTCCGAATCAGTCAATAGTCAATCATTAAATTCTCCTCAACATTTTAGGATTGTCTGTTCAAAGGCGAATTCTCCTGTCTTTTAAGGCCGCTTGCTCATAGAAGCATTATCCGCTATATCCTACCTTTCAAGATTATCTACTCGAAGGAGAGTTGTCTTAGTTTTAGGATTACTTGCTTGTAAAAGCATCATCTACTATAATTTTTGGATTGCCTGCTCAAATGAGCGCCGTTTGGATCGCTTATTCATAGCTGCGCCATCCGGTAAGGTATTATGATAGCTTGCTTAAAGGATTGATGTCCTAGTTTTTGGATCACTGGCTCATAGGAGTATTATCCACTATAAGTGTTACAATTGCCTACTCGAAGAAGCGTTATCCTAGTTTTTATATTACTTACTCATAGAAGCGTCATCCACTATAAGTATTAGGATCGCTTGCTCAAAAAAGTGTTGTCTTAGTTTTTGGATCATTTGCTTAAAGAAGTATCATACACTATAAGTATTAGAATTTCCTACCTGAAGAAGCACTATTCTAGTTTTTTATCGCTTGCTTATAGGAGCACCATAAGCTAAAGTACTAGAATCATTTACTTGAAGGAACGATGTCTTAGTCTTAGGGTTTCTTACTTGTAGGAGCATCATCCACCATAGTATTAGGGTCGTTAGCTCATAGAAATGCCACCCAACCTTTTAGGATTGCTTGCTCATATAAGCATTGTCCTAGTTTTGGATCACTTGCTCGTTGGAATGTCATCCAATATAGTTTTAAGATTGCTTACTCAAAGAAGCATTGTCATAGTTTTGTTTTAATTGTTCATAAGAGCGCCATATGCCATGCTTGTTCGTAAAAATGCTATCCAAACTTTAGGATCACTTGCTTAAAGAAGTGTTATTCTAGTTTTGGATCACTTGCTCATAGGGGCATCATCTAACATAGTTTTAGGATTGCCTGTAGGCATGGTAAATGGGCCGCATCATTCCGTTTGCATGCCAAATTTTGTGTGACACGTGCTTTTGTGTGCTTGGCTCATTCGTGCTTATATGTCTCTAGTGCTGTCCTTCGCATGTTTTTTTTTCCCGTGCCATACCATGCCACCCCCTTTATTCGCGTAATGTGTTATGTGCCTTTGATCGAGTCCATTTTTATGTAGTTGATTCCGTTTTTTTATTATTTTCGACTTGCAGGTTTTTTTCCGATGGCTTTTGAAATTTTAATTAAACTAATTATTCAAATTAGTCATAAATAAATTATTGATTTTAAAATGTAACATAAATAAAATTTGGAAAATTACCAAAGCAATATTTTAAATAATAATAATAATAATAATAATAATAATAATAATAATAATAATAATAATAATAATACGCATTACATTGATAGTAAAAGAAAAAAAGTTATTAATTTAATTTTAAAAAAATGGTGTGAATGTGATAATTGTCCACCTTGTTGTTAGTCTTGATTATCAGCATCGCTCGGGGTCTGATAGTGATACGATGGTTGTGGCCATTGTGGGGTGGTGGTAGATGATGCATCGGTCGATAACCTGCCCATTAGGAGAAATTATGCAGGTAATTACTCATGAAGTTGAGCAAATTCCATGTTCTTTTTTGACCTTGGCTATTTGTGTTAAGAGTATTTATTATGTCCTCCATATTATATGGACCGGATCCAAATTGTTGCTGTGTTTAAGCTTGACCCTGCTACTGTCTACATTTGCGCCCGTCTCTCAATCCTTCATCTTACCATGGGAGGGGAGGGACAAATCATATAAGTTGATATCAAAGCTCTGTTTATTTGATTCATTTTCCTCTTTCGGTTCTGATGCATGGCCGTGATCTTTAATATATTGGTTAGCTTTGGATCATACCTCAAATCCAACCTTCTTGCTATGTCACTTTTTGTGAATTTCGACCCTGATTCTGATTTCCTGTAACTTGAAAGCTTAAATCTCCATGATTTAAGAATGATTGTGATACGGTGACTATATGCAAGATGGGTGTCTTTTTCTCCCAAGCACTCGACGCATGCATTGTATCACTAAATAGCAACATCTAATGCTCGGGGATCCATCATTGCGTCCATCAAGAAGACGTCTTCAACAAAGATGTTACTCGTGGACATATATTGTAGCATATCATGTGATGGATTAGTCTACAAATTGGTAAGAGATCTTTTTGCTTGAGGAGTTTCACGTGGTTAGACTGAAGCTCACTAGAACATATTAGGGTGCTAGCTCGATCATATATCCGGTGGAATGCAGTGGTCATATCCTAATTTTTTCGCAACTTATCACCCCCGTTGGTTTGATGGAATAGATCGTTCAAATAATCTAGGGTAATATAGAGAGCACAACCAAACATAAAATTAGTGATGGAGGCCTAACTTTGGCATCCACTATCCACCCATGGAACCACATTGCCATCTTCTATGACATCATTTATAGTGGCATTTGAATAAAATATACGAACGAGATCGAAATATGTCTCGTTTGAAATGTCCATGAGTGTAGCCAAACCAGTGTGACATAATGCGTTAGTGAAGTTGTACCACTGATTTAACTTATTCATGTCATAATTTTTATCTAGAAGCATGCGCCAAGAGTAGAACTCAGTTTCTTATCGTACTCTCATAACCGGGTGACCAAATAAATTTTATTATGATCATCATGTGGGTGACTAGATGAAGACGGTAGGGATGGTGATGGTGATGGTGATGGATGATGATGAAGGGGATGAGAGCGGTTTAGGTGTTCTTTCCCGATAGTGGTATCGTGTGGTTACTTTAGTATTACAGCGTGAACTTTGTGGATGCTCCATTATTTATAGAAGAAGGAACTTCTAAAAGAATTAGCTAATGGCAAAGCGTGCAAATAGCAAGTCTAATGGTGTGAAAATGATAGAGGTTGGGAATCAACGTGGCCACTTCGGTCGAAGCATGTCGGTTGAAGGTATATATATAATCTACGTGGGCATGTTTTTTAAAAAAATTTGTGGCCAACGTGGCATGCCGCCTGCCAACGTGCCTATGTATGCTGTTGACATACCCACGTTCGCCAATTTTTCTTTTTTTGAGTGACATGGCATGCCATTAGCCAAGGTACCTACGTATACCGCCAGCGTGGGCACATTGGCTGCCAGCATGCCCATGTTGGCCACAAAAATTTTTTTTTTAAAAAAAAAGAAAAAATGGCCAGGAACATGGTATATTGAGTGTTCGCTAGGCTCCAAATTGTACTCCACCAATTTTGCAGCAAATTCAGTCATTATCATTTCATTTTACACAAAAATATTGAAGTTAATGTGTTTGTAGTAATACAATTGAAATCATTGTATACAAATAAAATATACTAAATATATTATATTTTTTAAGGAGACAAATATATTTAAATAATATAATAAAAATAATTTATTTAAATAAATTTAAAGTAAATTAAAAAATCACTTTTTATATTATTATTTAAAAAAGGGCACATAAATCAATTACTATTGCAATATTTATTTGATAATTTCATTTTCTTTTATTTCCTAAACAATATTGAAGTTAATAACTTAATATGTTAATAGTAATACAATTGGAATTATTTAAACAAATAAAATATAGTAAATATATTATATTTTTTAAGAAGATAAATATGTTTAAATAAAATAAAAAAAATTTATTTAACTAAAATTTGAAGTAAATTAAAAAAATAAATCACTAATTTTATATTATTATTTAAAAAATTCATATAATTAATTACTATTACAGTATTATTTTATAATTTCATTTTTTTATTTCCTAAACAATATTGAAGTTAATATGTTAATAGTAATACAATTAAAATTATTTTAAACAAATAAAATACACTAAATATATTATATTTTTTAAGAATACAAATATGTTTAAATAAAATAATAAAAATAGTTTATTTAACAACAATTCAAAGTAAATTAAAAAAATAACTAATTTTATATTATTATTTAAAAAAAGGTATAAATCAATCACTATTACAATATTATTTCATAATTTCATTTTCTTTTATTTTCTAAACAATATTGAAGTTCATATGTTAATAATAATACAATTAAATTATTTTAAACAAATAAGATATACTAAATGTATTATATTTTTTAAGAAGACAGAAAGATTTAATTAAAATAATAAAAATAATTTATTTTAATTCCATTTGAAGTAAATTAAAAAACTAAATAACTATTTTTATATTACTATTTTAAAAAAAGCCTGCGTGTTGGTTCCTGTGCCTTGCATGCTGTGCCGTGCTTACTTATTTTGCGTGCCTCCCGTGCCGTGTGCCAGCCCTCATGTGGTCGTGCTTTTGTTTTTTTTTCTTTGCATGTTGTACGTACCGTGCCAGGTCTGCGACCCATTTACCATGTCTAATCTCCTACTGAAAAGAGTGTTGTCCTTAGAGCTGAGTATATAGGCTATGGTCCGTAGGTTGGCCCATTTACCCTCTTAAAAAAGAGGGTCAAAGCCAAAATTTTTTTGCCAAAGTAGGCCAAATTGGACCCACCTGTTTAGCCTGCGGACCAAAGCGAGCTAGTCCATGATCGGCCAAGCCGGTCCATGGGAAAATTGTATAAAAAAAAAAAAGAAAAGAAGAAAAAGAGGTAAAATTTAAGAACAAAAATAATAATTGTGATAACTTATTAGTGATTATTTGTGATATGTTATCAAGGTAGATAGATTGATACACACATTGCATGCATAATAAAATTCTTTTTAAGTACATATTTATTAATTTAAACATAATATAAAAAATTATTTTAAAATTTTTTAATATATAAGTAATTAAAATACCAATAAAATTAATAATTAGTATATATAAAACACTAAAATATATAAATATTTCAATTTTATTGCAAATTAACATAAAAATAATAATAATAAATTCATTTTGGCTTGCAGGCCGGGCTCGGACCAAAATAGCCTAGGTCGTTTAACCCACGAGCCGAAGTGGCCCGACTCATTTAGCACATTTTCCCACCTCTAGCTGTCCTAGTTTTGGATCGCTTGTTCATAAGAGTGTCGTTCCCCATAGTATTAAGATTGCTTGATTGTAAGAGCGCCATCTAACTTATCTTTTAGGATCATTTGCTTAAAATAAGCTATCCAATTCAAAATTCAAAAACTCAATATAAAGTTTTGCTGCTCAAAGGAGTGCCTTTTAAGTTCATCTACTTAGCCCAAGGGTGTGCAATGATAATCCCCAGTAGATCAATTGCAAGAGCTTATTGTCTGCCTAGTTTGCCCTATGCTTTTAAGGCAAAAATCGGGTCTCTCATTTTGTTTTTATGGTAAAGTTTTTCTCAAACTTCACCAAAAACTTCATCACAAAATGGATAGTTATAGACACCTCATTTTTGTCCCTTATAGCTCATTGAAAAATTAAAAAAAAAAGATTAAAAATAAGAAAAAGTGAAACAAAGTTAGAAAAAAATGAATGGTTATGTTGGAGTCTTTGGTAGTCATTGAGTGATTCAAGCGATTTTTTAAAGCTAAAATGGTCATTTAAAAATCTAAAATTTCAAGTACAATTTGATAAAATACAAATCTCTTGGCAAAAATAGTTTCTTAGACTTTGTATGGTTTATCCAATATCCTAAAGTCATAAAATAGTTCATTATAAAAAATAGTAGCTCCAAACGGTACCTCAATTAGATTTAAATGGATTGTTTTAGGGTCACATAAATTTCGAGATAAACTAAACCTATAAATTTTTTTTTGCTAAAAAATTCAATTTTTTTATCCATAAAATAATACTTAATTTTAGAAGGTTATAGCATCAAATTGTGCTTTAATATAATTTAAGACAATTATTTTGTAGACCTTCAAAGTTTAGAGCTAGGAATCATAATTTTATCAAATTTAATTATTATTATTTTTCTCTATGCATGCAATTTAGACTTTTCTTATATTCTAAGGGCGAAATGATGGAGTTCACCACCAATGTTAGCCATTAATCTACTAATCCATAAAGTGTCTCATACACCAATATAATTCAACCACAACTTATCTTCAAAAGGCTACCCTTATTAGAGTAGTTAGTCATTTTAACAGTTATCTACCAATATGCCCTTGACTTGCTTTCCAGCTGGAAGAGGGGCAGTATTGAAAATCATAATTCCTTGCAGTCTCGCAGAGTACCAACAGATTACCAAGGGACGAATAAAAGTTAAAAGTTGTTCAGACTATAATTTCTTTGACCAGATTGTCAATTGAAGAACGTAGATATTTGTCTTTTAGCAATAATACAACATTTTATAATACAAAACACGTCGCATGTGTGCTATTAACTTAATGGACTAGGACTAATGCTGCTAGTTTTTGACCTTCTTGCCTCTCATGGAGATCCACCCATCAAGAATCACCCTCCGCCCTTTCGAAGTTACCGACGTAGACGACTTCTTCTCATGGGCAAGAGACGATGATTTCACCCGTCACCTTAGATGGACATCCTTAACATCAAGAGAAGAAGCATTGACAACAATTAAGGAAGTATGCATTCCTCATCCTTGGCGCCGGTCGATATGCATTGACAACCGTTCGATCGGGTTCGTTTCGGTGTATCCAGAACATGAAGACAACGGTTCCCGTGCATATTTTGGTTACGGTGTGGCAAAAGAGTACTGGGGTAGAGGGATAGCAACCGCAGCGGTGAAGATGGCTCTGGCTCGGGTTTTCGATGGTTTGCCTGGTGTGGTGAGACTCCAAGCTTATGTTGATGTGAACCATAAGGCCTCTCAGAGGGTGTTGGAGAAGGCTGGATTTGTTAAGGAAGGTTTGCTTAGGAAATATATGTGTTTGAAGGGAAACTGGCTGGATATGTATATTTATAGCTTTCTATCTACGGATACTATCCTATGTAGTTAAGCAACATCAACGTTAATCTTCCAATATAATAAATCAGATTTTACTTTCTGGAGATGGTAAGGAAGATGTAATTTAAACGTTAATGCATCTTTGCTGCATTATTAGTAATAATAATGTCCTTGCTCCTGCCAGTATGGTTGTTTGAATTCTGAGCAATTCGGATGATTTTATAAATTACGATCTTATAATTTCTTCTTTTTTTAAGCTGTCCAGTGCTTTCTTAAATATCCGTAGAAAGATAGATATGCCCCATCCCACACATATGCTCTTTTTCATTAAATTCATACTATACTCTTAAGATTTGCTGTCCAGTAGCAAAACTCATTACAACAGCCCAAAAATACTAACAATAATGTAAATTTATCGTCTTTTTCAACAAAAAGACCACCCTATAGACTTATGACCAACTACCCATATGGAGTTCCAGTGTATTGAAAATCATAATTCCTTGCAGTCTCGCAGAGTACCAATGGATGTGGCTCTTCTTTGAACATGGCTGGCACTCACTCCATTCTTTATCGCCACCGTCCATGATTTTAAGGTCTACCTCAATCTCAATGTTTATCATATAAATTAGAATATTCATGAAAATTATTGCTAATTATATTATCCTGTTATTGATTATACATATGATTATTGGTAAAAATACATATGATAGTAGGGAATTGTATGATTATGTCCATATAAAATAATGGATATAATTTTCTATTAAGCACGGGTTTCTACTTTTAATAAAATAAGTCATAAGGGTAGAATAAAATAAGTCATAAAGGTTCCTACTTCACCGACAGTAGGCGAAAAGAGCGATAACAAAGCCTAAGACAGGACATGTCCCATGTGGGCTTAAACTTAAACGAAGCTTCCCAGAAATGAGATATTTTCCGTTGTCCACGCTAAGACAAAGACAGGGCATGTACCTCAGCCAATGGGTGTTTCTTCATACAGACAATAATTTCATTTTAACTATAAAGTAAATAAACACCGTGTAAATAGTGTTGTTGAGGGTATTAATTAACCCAAATTGTGAAAGAAAAAGAAAAAAAAAACTGCATTGAAGAGGGTTTCCTTTTTAAGTTTTTGCCAATAATTTATTTTAAAGTAAAATATATATATACGTATATATTTGTGTGTGTGTTAGAGTTCAGACCCATCAGGTCCAAGGGTCAAGAGCCACCTTGTCACTATCTGGGGCAATTATAGGTCTCTTTTTTTGGAAATCGGACCAGGCCCGACACTTAGTGGTGTCTAAAATATATATATATATAGATAAGAAATTAATCCATAATCATATACCTTTCTTCTATTAGATTGAGTACATATAATCAATTGGAATATATTTAGCATACCAAAATCCAAAATAACACATATTTATTCCACAATTTAGCCAATTTGTTTCATTTCTCCACACTCCTTATGTGAATGGGCTCTTCTATATGTAGAGTTTAATATTATATTCAAAAATTCTCCCAACATAAAATAGTAAAATGATCTCCTGCTTATTAATATCATGGATAACATATATTACAACAGACATCACGGTATGGTGTTAAGTTTATTTAAAAGAATCAGTTTTTCAAATTATAAAATAAGGAGTTAATGATTTGTAGATTGGATCATGTAAGGTGTTTTTTGAGAAAAATGGAAGAAAACTAATAAGAATTTATCCAAAATTTAATATTTAAAATAAACTTCGTGAAATATTGATAGTTTATTTTACTAAATTTTATGAACTATTGATCTCTCTTTTTAATTACTTAACTAGTGGATGTCTTAAATAAACTTACTTCTAATCTTATGACAAAAAAAAAAAAATACTTACTTCTAATCATTAATACGTTTTAAAGTAATTTAGCTATTATAGATGAACAACATTATAAGCTATCTAGTAATGACTATATATCATCAGGCACATGATCTGTATAAGTTGAAAATGAAAATTCCTATTATTAAATTAAAACCCCTGATCCTAACTTGCTACAGTCAAATTTTGTATTTACTGTTCCTTATCTTTTTGACAGCATTGGCAATTTACATTCGAGCTTTGAATAAATTCCTCTCTAACATAATCAACTTCTTGCAGATGGTGGCAAATCACTGCCTTTTCCACCCAATGGTAAAATTAGTAAGAAATATGGTTATTATAAATATATATATTACTCTTATAGATATACAAAACAGATAAAATTTGGTTGCTTTGACCATTTTTTTTCCTTTTGAGAAAATGTATTCAAAGAATTTATTTTATTTGTTTTTACTTCGAGATATTTCAATCAATATTTATTTCTTTAATTATTTGTATTTAACTATTTCCATATATTTTTATATTTATTTTGTATAGATTTATAGATTCAATTTCTATCTCTATTACTTTTTTATTTTGGACTTTGTTTCAATGTTGCTTCTTTAGTTATTGTCAGGCAATCAATCAATTTAGAGCTCCACTTGCAGCGGATAAATGACATGGATGGTCGGACTACTCGACCCATCAACATTCATTCTCACCATATCCTTTATTCGAGGTGTCACGATCGGAGAGTGGATTATCTGATGGAGCTATTGGGTATGTAGCATTACGAGTGGCATCAATAGGGTGGTTTATTTGGGGAGTGTCCTGGGAAAATTAGTTAAGAGCTGATAAGGCCATGGTAGGCCAAAATCAGTTGGAACTATTAAGCCTCCATAACATATAGAAGATAGTAGCAAAACTAAGATGACATTCTCTAAGAGAAAGATGGGTTCGGCATAGACATAGGAAATCGGAAAAGAAAGTTGTCTCGCCGTATAGAATGCAAGTAAATGCTAATGTTAGGGATTTTCGAGCACCGCATGGGCACTCTAGGGGAGAACCTCCTTTTTTGTGATACAAGACATCCAACAATTAAAGCATCCACATCCCGTAGGACTTCTATGAGGTTGTTAATGTGGTATATAAGCATTTTAATGACCTTTCTTTTTTCTCTAAAAGACCCCACAACTTCATCCCTATGTTTCTTTGCACAAAGTCTTTCACATATTTTTAAATTTCATGAATCCCATATACTTTTACACAATACATTTAATAAAATGAAAAAATGTAAAACAACTATAAAAAGACATGGAAAAACTTACTTTTTAGATTCTAGCAAATGAAACCAAAAAAAAAAAAAGTTCAAAGATCTATTGCATGCTAAAGAACCTCAAAAAATGAGATCCTTAACATAGGGATCCATGTTAAGTGCCTCCTAAATGTGGATACTCTTACTTAACATCTTCTTCCTTTCTTGTCCAAACATTTCGTTTAAATGAAACCATTCATGTGTTGAACATGGTGTCCATGGAATTAATTTGAAAATCTTAACTATGTTTGTTTTATGAAAATGTTTTTCAGAAAAATAATTTTTTCGTTTTTTCTATATTTGTTTAGAAAGAAACAGGACAATTATTTAAAAACATTTTTCTTTGTCTTGAAACAATAGACTTATTTATAGTTTTTTTTTTTTGGGAAAAAACTTACGGATTATAATAGAGCAAGTCATTTTTCCATTGATTGAGGGCTCTATATATTTATTATCTACTGTTTAGAGGCATTTATTATTGCTTTTTAAATATTTTTCTTTAGGTGATTTACTTTCATTATAATTTTTATTTTTTATACTTAAAATATATAAGTTTTCTTTAGCTCTATATATTTTTTATTTCTCATTTATTATTCATAAAATTAACCAAACATTTAAAAGTATGCTATTATTTTTTAGGAAAACCTTTTCAAGAAAAAATGTTTTTCATTAATAAATAGTTTCCTCCAAACAAATGGGGCTTTATATCTTACAAGTTTTATCAACATTCTCCTCTTCAATTGATGTGAAGCAATAAGGCGGCTATACCTATGCTGTAGATATTCAATAGTCCTAGTCGTAAACAATGGATACAAAGTGCTATGTATATCTATTCGTGTAGTGTTGTAGCTAATGCATTAAGTATCTTGTTTGGAGAGTATGTTTGCAAGAATGAAACTCAAAGGATTTAACGGGGGACATGCATAAGCTGTAGGGCATGTGGTTTAAGTCAATGGACTGCAAATGAGCAATGTAACTCACAAACTACTCGAACTTGACTAAAAAACGAGTTGATTTCAACCTAAAAATAAATCTCACTTATCTAAACGTACCGAAGTTGTGAACACGTTTGTTTAGACTGGTGAACATACTCACAAGTATGCTCATGAATAAGGTCGTGAAAAAGTGCATTAGCAATTTTGTGAGTGTTATATTTGTAATATATTTTATATAAATATATACTTTAAACAATAAAAACTAATTTTTATTTAATAAATATATTTAATGACTCTTATTTCAAGATTCAAAAAAGAAAAATGAATTATCTAAATGAAGCAAACTCAAAGTAAAATTTTAAGCTCAATAAATGCTCGGTAGGTAACTTGATTTGTAAACAAATCAAATTCAAACCTAAATATGAGACTCAATAAAAGGTTCAACTCAAACTCAAACTCAAGCTCCAATTCAATAAGTTTTAAATGAGTTGGCTTCCTAACCCTCAAAAGCTAAGCTTAATTTGGTAGTTCTTCAACCTAACTATAGAACAGTCTATCACAGGACAGGGTGATGTTTGATGCATAATTTTCTGACGACAAGTTGCGGAATTAGTTCTTCTTTTTTCGACTAAAATTTTAGGTGGATCAAATCTGGATACCATTGTTCCGGGCTGCATTTTACAGTAACCCCAACATGAGTTTGAGTAGATATAAACATTATAGGTTTCATTTTCTTATTTCATACATGGAGGTCGAGGTGTCACGAAGGTTGGAATACTCGGTTTATGCCCCACACGCTTTCTTTCCTGCTAAATTTGGATGAGAAGATCCCCTCAACATGCTCTGAGCATTGGTAACAATTAACCTCATCCCGATGTTACCTGATAATTTATATTTTACAATCATCCAGCAACCATTTCATCCATCTAACAAGGGACATTTTTAGTCTTAAAAAGTTTTTAATTATTCTTCTCTAGATATGCTCAATCATCAATTGCAACCTAACTTCTAAAACCTTAAATATATTATTTAAGTAAATTATATAAACAGTTAAACTCCTCCTGTATTATAACATGGGAAAGTATATTATAATTATTCTACCGAAAAAAAAAAAGAATATTATAATTTATATTTACCAGAAAGTAAAATCCTTGAATCCTATAACAAACAATTAACCAAAACAGATCTTAGAAAATGAGTAGAAGTAGATAATCAATTTTGTAATATCGGAGACAACCCCAAACCAATGAAAAACAAGATTTTTACTTTTTGGTATGACTGTTTTCACAAGTGTAAAATTCAAAACAATATGTCCTACTTTTGGATTTGATCACTCTCGTCCACTCAATTTTTTTTTTTTTTTTTGAATTTACAAATGAAATTATATGGATTTTTATTATGATATTTTGTAAGGTAAAGAAAGAGTTTAAAATCTGATGCATTTGAATTCCAGTCACGTGGTGTACAGCTGTGTAATTATAGGTTTGCTCACCCTGCAAAGCAAAGCCTTCCACTTTCCCTTGTCCAGACACGTGCATTGCGAATCAACGCACATGGATCACCAATCATCTCTATTTTACCGATGAATTTAAGTTCCCTGCCATTTTTTCTTTGGTCCTATAGCAACGCAAACAATTAAAATTGTATATACACAGCTTATTATGAAATGCGAGATTAACAAACCAATAAAGGTTGCATTGTAAACAAGAACATTCTGAATTCATTCTTCAAAGAATAATGGCAGAGGGACTCGTCCTTGGCATCGCCAAAAGCGTTCTTGGTCTGCTGTGCCAGCAAGCTCGTGAGAACATTGGAGAACTATGGGGTGTGAAAGCTGAGCTTGATCAACTGCAGAGAACAGTTTCCAACATACAAGCTGTGTTGCTCCATGCAGAAGAGCAATCACCAAAGTTCACAAGTCAAACAATGGGTTCTGCAACTCAAGGATGCTCTCTATGATGCCGAAGACTTGTTGGGTGAATTCTATGTCGAATCTCGACTGAAAAATTTGAGAAGCCAGAACAAAATAATGAAAGAGGTTAGCACCTTCTTTTCGAGCTCAAACCAGCTTGCTCTGAGGCTCAAGATGGCAAGTAAGCTTAAAGAAGTAAGAACGAAAATCAATGACATTAAAGATGCTCGAAACTTTCAGTTGGATGAGCGTCCGGTGGACAAGGAAGCGAGGATCACAACTCGGAGACAAGAAAATGAGCACTCATTTATACCAATGAAAGAGATCATTGGTAGAGATGATGATAAAAGAGAAATAAAAGTGCTATTCCAAGACTCTGACAGAGAAGAAAATATCTCTGTGGTTTCAATAGTTGGAATTGGTGGACTAGGGAAGACAGCGCTTGCCCAATTCGTGTTCAACGACGAGGATGTCCAGAAGCATTTTGAGCTAAAAATGTGGGTTACTGTCTCTGATGATTTTGATAGAAAGAAGATTGTTGGGAAGATCATTGCAAGTGTAAAGGATGATGAATGTTCAAAGAATTTTGAAATGGATCAATTGCAAAGCCGTCTTCGCCAAGCAATCGATGGGAAGAGGTACCTTTAGTGCTTGATGATGTATGGAATGAGAACAGGGAAGAGTGGCTCAAGCTCAAGATTTTGTTAGAAGGAGGAGTTAAAGGAAGCAAGATACTCATCACGGCACGGTCTTCAATTGTTGCAGAGACTTCTGGTGTTTTGAAGCCTTATGTTCTCAAAGGCCTACAAACAAGTGCGTCTTTAGATCTATTCCTGCGATGCGCTTCTTCAGAGGGACAGAATATACCTAATCTGTGAAAGATTCTGTTGGGGAAAAAGTAGTTGAGAAATCCTGTGGTGTTCCCCTGGCTATCAGAGTTATTGGAGGTACGTTATTTCTGAAAAAAACTGAAGCTGAATGGTTATCTTTCAAAAATGTTGAGCTCCAAAAACAAACACTCCAGGAAAACGACATCATTGATGTTCTTAAAATAAGCTATGATCATCTTCCCTCGTATTTGAAACAATGCTTTGCATTTTGTTCTTTATTTCCAAAGGACTACGAAATGGAAATGTCCACCTTGACTTCTCTTTGGATTGCCCAAGGATTTTTTCAGCACTCCTTAGATGGGGACTTGGATTTAGAAAAAACGGCACATGATTCTTTTATGCATCTATTGGATAGAAGTTTTTTCCAAGATAGAGTGGATGATGATCTTGGAAATGTTAGAACTTGCAAGATGCATGATCTTATGCATGACCTAGCATACCAAGTGGCAGGATCAGGGTGCTATGTGATAGGTCAAAATAGAAGTGTTACTCTTTCTGTAATGCTCGTTGCCATCTATCTTATCCTTCGAATGAAACTTTACTGAGGAATTTTCAAAGCTTCAGCTAAGAATATGAAGATCCGGACACTTTTTTCAACTGATGAATGGCGATTTCAGAACATAAAACTTCCTATACTTACTTGTCGCAAGTTTATGTCAAGCATGATGCATTTACGTGCTTTGACGCTTCAAGGACGGACATGGAAGTAGTGCCAAACTTCCTTTGCAAGTTGAAGCTCCTTTCATATCTCGATTTGTCCGATAATTGGAAACTGAAACGACTCCCCAGGTCCATAAAAAATTGGCAGAATATGACGACACTAATACTATTTGGTTGTAATGATCTCCAGGAATTGCCTAGAGACATTGTGAAGTTGGTTAGACTTGTAAATCTTTGTCTTAGCCCTTGTTCATAGAGAATATGCCACGAGGATTGAAAGAAGTTACTTCTTTGCGGAGGCTAACCCTTTTCGTTGTAACAGAGGATGGTTGGAAGACCAAAAACTATGCCAAGCTAAATGAATTGGGAGGCTTGAACAACCTGAGAACACAACTCAGAATTGAGATGAGGGGCTATATAAAAAATGCAACGGTAGAATCAAAGAGTGCAAACCTAAAGGGGAAGCAATTTTTGGATACCTTGTATTTATGTTGGTGCACTCTAGAAGATGACAAACAAACAGAAGCCGAGTTAATAGAAAATCATGAAGCATTGTTGGAAGGACTCCAACCACATGCAAATTTGCGAACATTGATGATAAGTGGCTATGATGGAACAAGATTTCCAATGATAATGGAAGACATCACTTTCTGTCTCCCAAATCTAGTTAAAGTCGACATTTCTTTTGTCACAAATGCGATACCTCCCACTACTTGGTCTACTGCCTCATCTTAAAGAGTTGAGTCTTTATGATTTAAATGAAGCTGAATCTGTTGGTATTCTATCCACGAGTCCTGTTCTAACAATTTTGCTACTTCATCGTCTTCATTTCCTAGTCTTTTAAAGTGCAATATTGGGGTTGCCCTAAGCTGAAATCTATACCACCAATTGAGAATGTAAAGGAACTGCATCTTAATTGTTCTTAGTGCAGAGTTCGTAAAGCAATCTTTTCATCTTCGTTGGTTGGAAGATCTATCCATTTCTCACATCGAGTATTTGGAGAGTTTGCCGGATTGGCTTCAACATTGCACCAATTTGAAAGAACTTCTTGTTGGAAGCTGCAATAATCTAACATCACTTCCTGAAAGTATGACTCAACTGAAGTCCCTTCAAAGGCTGAAATTTTTTAATTGTGAGCAATTGACAAAGAAGTGCAAGAGAGAATAGGCAAGGAGTGGTACAAGATTAAGCATATTCCATCGATTCAGATTGACTGGGAGTATGTGTATAAATATGTGTGTGTAAGTTTCATGTATGCTTGATGGGTTGTTAGCAGTCTTTTCTTTCCTTGTTTCTTTTTCTTTTCTTATTTTTATTTTCATTCGTGTGTGAGATGTTTTTTAATTGATAATATGTGTATGAAACTACCCTCTCCTTGTTCATTTCTCTATAAGGACACTTGGACTGTTGTTCATCTATTTATTTAATATAAGTTTAGTTCATTAGAACTGCAATTGCGCTTATCTTGTACTTTTATATGTATATTTGGATTGCGTGTTGGATTTTTAGACTATTCTTAATTCTCGTGAAACATTTTTTACAAACATACGGTTGTCTTTTAGTCCTTATTTATTCCATATTAAATGTGCCTTACCAAATAATATAATAACTGCACTACAACTACATACTATATGAGTTCTCTTTTAAGTTGAATTTTCTTTTATTTTTTTAATTTCAAAGAAAAATTAAGGTAAATAACTTCATCCTCACCCTTTTATTTTCTTTATTAATTATTTTTATTATTTTAAATGATGGTAGCTGCTATGTGTCTGTGATCCCAATTTTTTCGGGGGTTATATGGGGATAAGGAATTTAAATGGTTTGAATTAAACTCATTAAAATGGTTAATTGTCATCATATTCAATAGAAGAATTATTAATAGTCAATTGTTGTCATATTGAATAAAATATTTAATTCAACTTAATTTTATGAGTAACATTCTTATGTAGCAAGATAAGTTTTAATTAAAGAAGTTACGAGTCAAAATCATCAATATGAATTTTTAAGCTTGAAATAATAAAAAGAAATATAAATATAGCTATGTAGTTGATATAATGCAGTAAAAATAACTTTAAAAAAGAATACATATATATCACAAAAATTATCATTAAGAATCCTAAATGATTATGGAAAATCATCGTATTCTATTTTTTTTTATTTTTTTTATTCTCTTTATAATTTGTTTGATCATTAAAAAGGTCCAAGTTTATCAATTTATAGAAAAAATGGAAATAAAAATGTATTTTCTATAATTCAATAAAAACAAAACCAAACTGATTCTTATTGTTAAAAAAAGAATCTTCAACAAAGTGATAAACAATCATATTTTATGGTTTTATTTGGTTCAAATATGTGAATTGAATTGGATTAAACATTAAATTATCATTACTAAATTAATTAAATAGATATTGCCAAGGTTGAATAAGTAAATTCCATTACTATACTTGATGGACAAGTTGAGCATGTGAGAATTTATAAGCTTGGTGGCCAAGCATGTGAATAATAAACAAGTCAACAAATAGATATCCAAGTTTATAATCTATGGCTAAAATTATATGAGCAAACTTAGTAGCTAAGTCTTTACTATTGGTATATAGGGTCCTTTAAAAAGGAATTTGTGTGTCAAGTGAAAAGAGTGAGGTAGCGATAGGGGAGTAGATGTAGCCTACATTTTCGTCTTCTCTACAATTTTAGAAAATGAGATTGAGACTTTCTTTAATGAAGCGACCTAAATGGCTTCCTGCAATGTTTAAAAACTTTGACAACCAATATCCTTAGTAATATCATAGTTCAAGCCATTTGCAAATCTATTTATGGTATATATGTGTGTTTTACGCAATTCACATCGTCTAGTAAGAGTTTTAAACACTTGTGCATATTCTCCAACCCCCATACATCATTTTTTATTGCCAACAACTTTTAATATTGCTTATTCTGATAATAAGGTGGAACAAAATTTTCCCTTAGCAATCTTTTCATATGATCTCATGATAAATTCTCTCCATACCCTTTCAAGTTCCTTTGGATCATGAGAACTCGTCACCATGCTTTAGCAATCCCAATTAATTTCTTGGTGATAATTCAACCTAATTGACAATTAGAGTGTGGAAAGTCCCCAGTAATTTGATCTACTTGAAACTTCCAATTTAGATAATCTCCTAGGGATCCATAACCAAACTCAGGCAGCTTTTATTCAATTGCACTTAATGCCCTAGTTATAGCATCAATCCCATAATGATATCTATTAGTTATGGCTTTTATTCAAATTCAACCACACTTTCACAAAACCCTAAATTTTCAATCGCACCATACAAACCTTAATCACATAAGGCATAAACAAGAATGAAAAAAAAAAAAACTAACTTTGATCACCACACAAATGCCTAACAATGACGATCAAATACTATGTAAGGTCACAATTCATAAACCATGAGATTGATATAAAACTCTAATATCCAATCACAACCACATAAAACCCTAGTTGCAACCTTCATACAATACACAATAACATAAAACCTAACTTATGATTAGATCTTACACTTACACTGGAGTTACGCAGCACTTTAGCGACAACATCCTCCCCATTTACCGTTGTGCTTTTGAGCTTAATTTAATGCTTTTATTTAATTAGTAAGCATTATAAAAAAGGGGCAAAGATGACCTTCATAAGATGCACTATGGAATAATGCAAGGAAATGAATCTCTTGGTTTAGGAGATTATTTTATCTGACTTCAATCCATCAAAAGAGAAAAAAAGTGCATGACATATCGGTCCATTCAAAATCATAAGCAATAATGTAACAATAAACTTGTTTCATCGAATATTCTACAATGAGTTTAGAGAAGACTACTTTAACTTACTTTACTTCATCAACAAGCACAAGGTATAGATTCATTTAATGAAATGGCCAAAACCCCTTTCTAGCTTTACTAAAGGAGCTTTTGATCATGGGGTAAAATATAGAGAATCATTTCAGTAATTAGGCTCTTGACCCAATTTAATGCCATGGGATGATTTTCTGAGTTGGTGATAAGGTTTAGAAGATTGAGTCTAACAAGGAATGTCATAGAGAGATTTAGTTTGATAGGCTTGGAACAAGAATTGTCGGATTAGTTCATTCTATTCTTGGCCTAATTCGGTTTTCTCGTGCTCGAAAGGTTGACTTCAAAAATATTTTCATGGTTAATTTGGGCTTTATTTGATTAAATAAGCCTTAAGCCCTTTTATTTGAAAATAGGCTATTTAAGAGATTAATGGGCTTCTTTTTTATTATAAAAGCCCTCCAGATCTTTCCAAGTCCATTTGCAAGCCTAACTTATTACTAAAGAAAAAAAGGCTTTAATCTTAACCGTCGGATCCTTAAGAATGATCCAAAGGCTGGCATCAGCCTCTAACATCTATAAATAAGAGACATGTATTCTCATTTGGAGGTAATTCGGCATATTGCTTAGATTGAAAGCAACGTGGAAACTCTACTGAAATGCTTCCAAAAAGATAAAAGCTTACAATTAGCGAAGAATGAGTCAAGAATAATCGAATCTATTTTATTTGATCCTTTGTCATACTGCGCACTCCAGAGACTGGGCTTCTTTGTTCCTCTCACGCCTTTCTTTGCGATATCTTACATGTGTCATTAGCTCAGAACTCTTCTCAAGTCGATCGGCACGCCTATCATATGTGATTGGCCAGTTGCAGCAACCTCACTATACACACCTTATATCGGGATAGTATATTATTTTTATTGAGTTTAATATATCATTATAGTTTCATGCAATTATAATTTTATAATGGATGAAATCTTTTTTCTGTTATAAGTTTTACATTTTATTTAGGTAAATAATTAATTTAAAATATTTCATTGGTGATAACAAATATGTAACTAAAGTTTTTTTATATAATGTATTTTTCTTTTATGAATAAAAAAATGGTCGAATTGCAAACTAAATGTATCGAACCATTTTTTTTTTCTATTCAAAAAAGTCACAAACCAAACCGTATAATTAGGTTCGAATTTAAAAGAAAAATTGAATTGTAAATTATAGTTCGGTTTGCTTCGAAGCACAGATCGGACCAAACTGCATTGTGCACTCCCTTATTATAGTATGATCCAAGTACCCAATTTATGTGTAACAAATCGAACTTAATGCATCCAATATCACTACCATTGCTACCTAACTTTCTTATGAGCAAGTGAAAAGAGTGAAAGCTTGACCCTGTTGTATTTTTTAAAACCTTTCATCCTTTAACTTATGGGTCTAAAAGGATTTGCTTCCAATTAGGTAACGAGTGTTTGGTTAGTGATCTAGAGGCCTTTATTGGATTTTCAAGTCATTTCGAACTTGATGGCATTGGCCCCATTCAAAGGAAGGATCAAGTTTTAATGGGTTAGTGTATCATCTAATTAATGATAATGCCATGCTCTAGATAAGCGGTGGGGTACTTATTAGATTTATGAAATTCATGCCTTTTTCTTCTTCTTCTTCTTCTTTTTTTTTTTGCACCCACATCCAACCCCACCCCCCCCACCCCTTCTTTTTTCTTAGCATTGATTATCTACAACACCAAAGCCGAATAGATAAATCTGGTGTTAATTTTGAAAACCTTTTATTAATAAATTCCTATTGTGCTATTCAAATAAAAAACTTTTCCCTCATCTCACAATTTAACACTAATAAATTAGAATGTGGAAACAAGAAAAATTACTACTCTCATCGCCATGTTCTTCGAAAAACGTGCCATAGGCTCCGTTATACATATGTATAAGAAACATGTATATATAAGACCACCAACCACCAAAAACCCAAAATTGCCTATGATCACAAATCTAAATACTCTTAAATCAACTCAAATTCGACCAAATAAATAAATTAACTTAATCTCCAATTGTCATTACCTATATTATCAAAAGTAAATTTATAATCAAAGTATACTAAAATTCTTATGAGAAACGTAGATTCAAAATCCTCAGCATCATCTTAACTAAAATAAATCTCTGTTATATATAATTAGATGGGGCATTTCTTTTTACATAACTATCATAGATCCTACCACCAACAATTATATCATTCTATAAACATAAGATTCTCCTAATTGTTAACTACACCTAAAAATTAATGAGTGAGTGTGAAACGCCTAGTACAAGCCACTGTACACAAAATACACATAGAAATTACATTGCATGCAAGGATAGGCCCTGAGGAGGCAGCCAAAATATTCCTTCAATATTTGTTATATCAAACGGAAAAGGTATAAAAAAATATGCTATGTTATGATAGCCCATGACAAAGGAAAAAAAAGAAACAATGAGATGAGAGTTGCTATCAATAAATATAGAATTCAGGTAGGAGTTTGTGTCGGTACTTTACGCGAAAAGACAAGTCTAATTTAAGTAAGCTCCTTATCTTGAGTTGCTTAATCTTTTATAGTTGAGGGTATGAAATTGTTATGACTAATAACAACATAAACAAAAGGAAGTCTCAATATTTGACAGATTAAGTTGAATAAATAATCACATATAAAGAGGATCATAATCTTTTCAAATGTTATCGCATGCGAGTTGTACTTTATAACTACTAGTGTCATTAAGTATAAAAGTAAATAGAGGCTATAAGAGAAGGGTAACTAGAATTTACCCAAGAAACAAACATTTTTGGTGTCTTCAAGGAACTCGAATTTGAAATTTTCCCCTTATCTTTTTTAAATTTCATCTCACACACCGGAACATATTAAGGTTAGTATTACATCCTAAAAGAGTTAATCAACAACATTGATTTGCAAATTAAAATGAAACATTTACTTGTAAGAAACCTTAAAAAAGAAAACGAATAGTAATATATATATATATATAGAGAGAGAGAGAGAGAGAGAGAGATTTATCTCTTAAATCTAATTGCATAAACATTTTGACAAAGATAAAGTTAGTATAGAGATTGTGTGGGTTGAATTTTGACAATTCATTGACTAGGCTTTATTGTAGGCTTTAACATTTGTGCTTTCATTGATGCTTTCGATTGATTCAAGAATCATGGCAAATGGTACTTGTAACATTACATGATTACAAGATGAAATTCAACATCATGAAAGTAAGCTTCTTGATCTTAGGACTAAAATTGATAATTTGATTGTTGACATGTCTCTAGTAATAAAATTTAGGAGGATGCAAATAGAGAATCAAAGCAGTAATGTTAATCATTGTACTAAAACAAAATCATCATCTTCTCCAAATGGTACTTCTAATGGAGGGGAGTCTTAGTATTGATATATCAGAAATATTAAGTTGGAATTACCCAGTTATGGGATAATGATAGATCAAATGCTTGTACTTTTAACTTTTGATGATTTAGTGTTTCATCTTTAGATTTTGGTATATAATTTGATTCATTATTTGCATTAAATAATATTTGATAGACATTTATTGTGATGATGGGACAGACAATGATTGACACTTGACTAAAGTTGTTAAAATCTAAAGATACAATGCTAAATTGACAAAAATTATCAAATATTGAAGGTACAAATACTTTGTCTACCATTAGGGCTGTTCATTGAGCTAAACCAAATCAAATCGAAAATAGAATGAAACCGAACCTCAAAATGTGGTTCTTTTTATATTTCGGTTTGATTCGGTTCAAGAAAGAGCTTAAATAGTTACAATTCGGTTCGAGGGATCGAATTGAATCAAACCATTTAAACCCGAACAAAACCCTTCACATTGAAAGAAATAAAAAAAGAAATGAACCATTTTAATTATTAATAACTCTTGAGCATTACATATTAGGATTTGTATTACTCTAAGATTAATTCAACAAAATGGAAAATTCTTATCATGGAATATATTTATAGGAGCAAGTTTTATATTACATTGCAAAAACTATAACCAATAACACTGAGATAATTTAGAACTTTAAACTAATTAGTACAATAAAATTTAAATACATTATAAATGAAGAATATTACAAGTAAACGAGGAATTAATACAAAAGAATAATTTTCTTAGTTAGTTTTATAGATTTATTAAAAATATATGTTATTTCAAATTCACATTGAAAAATATTTTTAGAATAGAATAATATATGACTTTGAAATTTTTAAATATATGACTTGATATAATGATAAGTGACTTTAATTTTTATGCGACATTTCTCAATCTAAACATTTTTTTTTTTTTGTGAACTCAAATGACTATTAATATTATTTATTAAAATTAAATCTTTTAAAAATAGTTTGAACCGAACCGAAACGAATCGAACCGAACCGAACCGAACTACATGTGAAGCGGTTAGGTTCAAAACCCCGAACAAAGCTCAATTGGTGAAGGCGTTCTCCTTTGAGAGGAACAAAAGCCATAGATTTGGGCACTATCAATTTTTTTCCAAGTGTTTTTAAACTCCTTCATCATTGCTACCTTTAAGAGATGTGCAACATCACATTCATTTAAAAAAAGAGTCTCAACCAACTAATGTTAGGCTTTATCATCAACTATATTTCCAAAAGGTTAAGATTGAAAAATTAGTCAAGGAAATGTTGTATTCAGGTATTATAGAGCCAAAAACTAGCCTACTTCCATCTGTAGTTTTGTTGGCTACAATGAAAGATAACTCGTGGAGATTTTGGGTGGATTATGGAGCTTTGAATCAAGCTACAATTTTAGATAAGTTACCTATACCAATAAGGTGAATTATTAGATGAGCTACATGGTGCAAGGGAATTCAATATCACCAAATCAATATGTTTCTAGAAGACATTCATAAAACTACTTTTACAACTCATAAAAGCCATTATAAATTTCTTATTATGCCTTTTGGGCTTACAAATGCACCTTCAACATTTCACGTAATGATGAATACAATATTTTGACTTTTCTTGCATAAATTTGTTGTCATTTATTTTTATGACATTCAAATATATAACAACACTATGGAGGAACATTTATTTCATTAAGAACAATTATTGACCTATTTGAAGTACCAAAAGTTTTATGTAATATATATATATATATATATAAGTTTTTTTTTTTTTGCACAAGAGAGAATTGATTATTTAAGGCATTATGTATCAATTGAAGATGCGATAGCATGGTCTCATATGTAAATCCTTAGCCAGGCTTCATACATCTCCCAAAAAATTCCATAATGCTTTCTTTCTATGGCTTCATATTGAAAAAGGGGGGATGTAGAAGGTTCGGAAAGCCCTCACTTTATTGATTGGACATTTTTAGCCCCTTTTCCTCTCAACCACCACACCATCCCCCCTCCCCGGTTCTAGTTTAGGAAAGGGTCAAGGCAATGATTTTACTTCGAAGCAATCTCTAGAGTCTTCCCTGACTGTCATCGTAATAATCAATTCAAAGAAATTCTGAGAGCCCAACGCATCACCGGCCTACAGGTAGACTAATCAAGGTCAAGGGCTTGTTTGATATTTCTTTCTCTTTTTATAGGAGTAGGTTTGTAGGGTATAGGAAGATATTATGGAGGAGCGTCATGCACATCCATTGGGATGAGTATTATGTCTGTTTTATCTTCCCCTAAGGTCTATTCTATTGAAAGGCCATCTCTCGAATCCGACAAGGAAAAAAATGAGGAAGTTAGTGAACCATATAGATATTTAGTAATGAATACGATGTGGATCAATTCCAAGGCCCCTTTACGAGAGAAAGACCGCTGGAGGTAAGCTTTATTCGGCCCGGAGCATTGATTTCCCATAACGAATAGGATAACTCTATCTCTCAATTGCCTATCCTGTGCTCGAGAAGGTAAGGTCCCCCAGTTCCTCGGCAGCACCTCGGGGTGCATTTAGTTGTCTTACATGAGACTCGGGATATTCCTCACTCCATGGCATGGCACCCTTCGCTCATCCATTCCGCCCTTAGTTTTGGTTGAATTGAATCAAAGTCTTGTTTTTTATTTTTTTTCTGATATTTCAAATGTAAATTTGTCATCATACACAACATCAATCGTGAAAATTAACCAGGGGATTTTGGCTACCCCTCTCGAAGGCCAATCCCATCACTCCATTGCCGCCAACGACCATTGGAGCAAAAGTACATTGGCTACCATCTCCGTACACATTAAGGTAAGTTCTTCTCATCTTCCTATTTCTTTTCCTTTTTAATTTATTCTTGATTAAATTAATATAAAATAAAAAAAATGAAAAGCATGAAAATGAAACATGAGTGACTGTAGGTTCAAAATTTTTATTTTTCAAATTTTTTTTATCTATTCAAAGAAAATAAATAACAAAAATTCATAAAAGTGTTAAAAATATATAAAAAATTAGAAAATATTAATAAAGGAAAAAAATTAATTTTTTATTTAAACAATTATTTTGACAATTAGAAAAATGTTTTTATTAATTAGAAAAAAATTAATTACAAGTTTTTAAAAATGTAGAGATTCCTTTAGCTTTTTTTTTTAATGAAAAGAATGCAAAAAATCTTTTTTTTTTTCTCAAAAAAAAAAATTTAAAGTTGAAAGTGTATAAAGATTAAAAAAAAAAATACCAACTCATTAAAGCAGGCATTAATGGAATAAACTATGATTAAAAAATTTAAAAGTGGTAACTGTTTGGTTTTAATATAATAGCCTCCAGATCCATATTTCTTTAGTTTATTACAATTGATTTTAAAATCAAATTTTCTTGCAGATTGGTTTCTAAGTTAGGATCAACCAACTCATTGATCATAACTTACTATTTTTCCTAACTTTAGTCAAGTGGCGACTCCTTAAAATTTTACAAAATTCAAATTTCTTTTAATTCCTAGTCGAGGGTTTGATACAAATTTTTAAAGGAAATAAACCTGAAAATGAAAAATGCAGACTCGATAACTTGGTGATTCTACTAGAGATGTTGACTTGTAAGAGGGCTAGCCACCTAAAAATTCTTAATTTAGAGATAATCCTTTTTATGCTCAAATTTTTTATAATATTTTATTTATAAATAGTCTTACTGTTCCTCTCTTTAAGTGGTGTGGATAATAAAGGTCCTTCATAAATAGCCCAAAATTAGGTAATGATATCTTTTAGGGGGCACTTATGTGAAATGTATGCTAAATACGGTCAGAACCATGCCACCTTAGGACGAGGGGTCGTAGTAGGTCTTGGGTGTTGTGATAACCCATTGCATGAGGCACGAATCAACCCTCCACTCCATTAACATGGCCTATGGTCCTTTAATTGGAGGACTTTTAGAACTCACTCAATTGCATTTATGAATATGAGTTGGGAAATAAATAATAATAGGAGCATACCTTTAAAAAGAGTTATGATTTATGTAAATCCCTTTTGAAATCCTTCTCCTGTGACTAATCCATCTCATTTTTTAATAAAATCTTAACTCAAAATGACAGTATCAAAATTGCCCCGTTATTAGTTAGTTTCTAACCTCTATTTGCATCTATATGATTTGCATGTGTGGTATGTAAAATAATTTGTAAGTAATTTAAGAATTATACATAAATAAATTGTACATTGTAAATTATAATCCATCATTAGTATTATCATCACTTGTAAATAGCCTAAATTTTTAATAAAATCCATACTATCATAAAATAGTACATGTATTATTATTATTATTTTTTGTATACACTATAGTTATCAATTATCTTGTAAATAATTTTCTTGCTTTTATATATAGATTAAATTTCAATTAAATGAAAGATTAAATGGCTCGTTATCTTCTTATAAATTTGTCATTTATCTAATAAGATGTTGAGGGATTCACGAAAGATAATGAGACTTATTCGCATTTTCAGGATTCCTGATTTGCACTTTTCAATTGGTTGAGATGAAGGCTTGTATTTGGGAGGAAAAGACCCAAAGCTAAAAGAAAGGTCCAGACTCTGTTAAGAGATAAAGCTTTTAATCCAATTAAAGACAACAAAGTCCCTTATGCACAAAATGGCAGATTCTGGAAGCTTTTCCTCTCCCCAGAAGCCTCCCTAGCCAAAATAAATTTGACGTCTTATGTTTGTAATAAAAAAAAAATAATGTTTTGATGTATTCAAATGTTATTGAATTAAATAAATGACAAAGTTCATATTGATCCTAATGGGCCATTTTATCTTTCTTTTATTCTATTGTTTAAATAAGTTATTCTTGTAGTATAACATTAAAAAAATAAATAAATAAATAAATTGTTGAACTTGTAAATACTCTAGATAGTTATAGAGTCTCCTAGCTAGAATTATTTAAACATCCTTAAATCGTAAATATCACTAGGAAGCTTGTAATATCCCTAGATAATTTGCTTACCTTTAGGTTAATTCTTCATCTAGAGAGTTATAAGGCCTTTCAACATCATAGGTATTCTATTCCTTTAACATTAAGGCCTTCATTCTCCTTCACTTTGTAAATATCAAAAAAAGGCATCATTACTTTTTACAAATATTTTATTTATTTGTAAAATAGATTTTGGCTTGAAAACTGAAAAAATAAAAAATTAGGAATCATCTTTATAAATGAATTTGCACTTTAGGTTGTAAATATAAATCATAAAATGTGATTTCTAAATTTTTAGTCAATTCTAGAAAATAGCTTCTTCTTCTTTTTTTTTTTTAATTTTGAGTCTTGAAAAAAAAAAACAGAAACAGTTAAAAAAAAAAAACAAAGGACAAATTTGCTAACAACCAGGAATTCTTTAAACTATAGGCCCAATGATCACTTACTCTAGTCCAAAGGCGAACTACAAATAAATGAAATTAGAATTAGGGGCCAACCAAAGGAGTTGATTAAAATCACTAATAAGAGCATTGATTAGGCTTAATTTTTTTAAATATGAGTCCAATAAATGGGACATTTAGTAAATTGGCTTGAGGCAAATTGAAAGAGTAGATGATCAAAATAAAAAAAAGATATCTCATCATTTTAAAGGTCTAGAATGATAAGAAGCAAGACAAATCGTAAACACCGACCCTAAACACTAACAATAAAGTGGCATTAAGGGAGGAAAAAGAATCATTGCTTAAATGAGGTATGCCTTGAATTTGATACGCAGTCAAAATGACACTAAGCATTCATTTTAAATCCAAACACACATACCCTTTGCTAACCCGTTAAAGCCCATTAAAGAAGCATTTAAAAAAAAATAACCCTATTAAGAACTAGGGCTGCTCATTGAACCGAATCGAGCTGCAATTGCGGTTCTTTTATAGTTTGGTTTGGTTTATGATTCAGTTCAGGAAGAGCCTAAATGGGTACGATTCGATTCGAAGGATCGAACTGAACCAAACAGTTTGAACTTGGACCGAATGTTTCACATTAAAGAAAAATAAAATAAATAAGAGCAATTTTATTTATTTATAACTCTTAAGCATTACATATTAGGATTTGTATTGCTTTAAGATTAATTCAACGAAATGCAAAATCTTATCATGGAATACATTTACAGAAGCAAGTTTTATACTAGGTTGCAACATCTCCAACCAACAATACTGAGATAATTTAGAACTTTAAACTAATTAGTACAATTAAAATTTAAATACATTTAAGGAATAATATTATAAGTAAATGTGGAATTAATGCAAAAGAATAATTTTCTTAGTTAGTGTTATAGATTTATTAAAACTATATGTTATTTAAAATTAGCAATGAAAAATATTTTTAAAATGGGATAATATGTCTCTGAAATTTAAATGTATATGACTTGATATAATGATAAGTGACTTTAATTCTTGTGCGACATTTCTAAATGTAAACATCTTTTTTTTTCTTGCAAACTCAAATGACTATTCATATTATTTATTATAATTAAATTTTTAAAAGCGGTTGAATCGAACCAAACCGTTAAAAACAGTTTGGCTCATTAAGGATTTGAATTGAATCATTTTGAATGCGGTTCAGTTCTGTTCAGCTCCTGAACCGAACCGAACCAAGCCATGAACACCTCTATCAAGAACCACCTTACAATAAGGCAATTAGGAGGTAAAGGTCATCAATCAGGAGGTGTTAATTAACTAATTTGTTCTTGTCTCATTTGCATCGATTCAAAAGTAAATTTTATCACCAATAATTTAATTCTTTTGAAATGAAAGAGAGTCTCTATTCATCAGCATACACAAAGCTTAGACATAAGCTAAACACTTTGAAGTGTGATGGATCCTAAAGAGAAAGAAACACAAAAAGGGAAGAAAAAGAAAGAAAGAAAGAAAGGAAAAAGAAAAAAAAAGAGCAAAAGGAAAGATTGAAAAGAAGAAGAAAAAGAAAAGGAAAGATTGAAGAGAAGAAAAATAGGAAAAAAAGAAGTAGAAAGAGGCTAAATCAAGGTGTTTGAGCCTAAAAGATATATGGGCATGCTTTAAAACCAAACACATTCACTAAGTCCATTGTATCCTTAGATTATAATCCTACTTACTGCCATTTCATAGAGGCTCTCTTGATCATCATAAATAAATTATCCTTAATAAAAATTACTTTTGAAACTAAGGCAAATCCACTTTAGTTGTCTTAAAAGTTCTTGACTTGTAAACCTGGGGAGATATGAATGTGAATTTTTCTATATAACCTATACATAACATCCATCTTATTGCAAGTGTATAATCAAGAGCCTATGTTATAGTAAGAAAAAAGACTTAACGGATTGACTTCAGTGTATCACTTACAAGTCGAACCATAATTTTGGGAATTTTAGTCAAATGTCTGAAAATGAGCTTAACAGAATGTAAAAAAGTCCTTTGGGAGTAGACAATTTAAAATGAGATAACTAGCCTATTATGAGAGTCATCCACAGGGGCATAGAAAATCATTTGCCCTAATTTGAAAGTTATATGCCTCAAGTTTATCTACTTTTGCCCCCCAAAAATTGAAAAAATGCCCTAATAAAAATAAATTGAAGATCTAAAAACAAAAGTTTTGCCCCAGCGAATGAAGTTTGTAATGAAAAAGCTAAAACTGGTTTAGTAGTTAAGCTTAAGGCAAAACTAAAAAATGAGTGATCAATGAGGCAAACCTGCCGCTTAATTGCAGTTTTTGAATCCCATAGGACCCTCACCTATTAGCAAATTTTCAAAGGAAAAAAAAAAAAGAGAAAGAAGAAAATCTTTTAGCTCAAACTTTTCAAACGATTTTTAAAAATATTTTTTCCTTAAACATTTCTTGAGGAAATTTTCAAAGGAAAGGAGAGAGTTCTAACTCAAAGAAAGAAATTTTTAAAAAATAAAAAGAAATGAAAAAGGTTCTTGATGAAAGAAAAAGGAAAGAAAGTTTTTGTAATAAGGGCATCAGCCCAATCAATTGAAAGCAAAAGTTTTTTTCCAAAATGTTTCCAATAGAATGATTTCAAGACTCTTTTCAAAAGCATTCCAAATCAAGTCAATAGTCAATCATTAAATTCTCCTCAACCTTTTAGGGTTGCCTGTTTAAAGGAGAATTCTCCTGTCTTTTAGGGTCACTTGCTCATAGAAGCGCTATCCGCTATCCTTAGGATCACTTGCTCAAAGGAGTGCTATCCTACCTTTCAGGATTATCTACTCGAAGGAGAGTTGTCTTAGTTTTAGGATTACTTGCTTGTAAAAGCATTATCCACTATAATTTTTGGATTGCCTTCTTAAATGAGCGATTGTAATTATAAGAGTTACAATCGCTTACTCGAAGAAGCGTTATCCTAGTTTTTACATTACTTGCTCATAAGAGCATCAACCACTATAAGTATTAGGATCACCTGCTCAAAAAAGTGTTGTCCTAGCTTTTGGATCATTTGCTTAAAGAAGTATCATACACTAAAAGTATTAGAATTTCTTACATGAAGACGCACTACTCTAGCTTTTTTATCGCTTGCTTGTAGGAGCACCATCCGCTAAAGTACTAGAATCGTTTACTTGAAGGAACGATGTCTTAGTCTTAGTCTTAGGGTTTTTTGCTTGTAGGAGCATCATCCACCATAGTATTAGGGTTGTTAGTTCATAGAAGCGCCACCCAACCTTTTAGGATTGCTTGCTTATATAAGCATTGTCCTAGTTTTAGATCACTTTCTCGTAGGAATGTCATCCAATATAGTTTTAAGATTGCTCACTCAAAGGAGCATTGTCATAGTTTTGTTTTACTTGTTCATAAGAGTGTCATATGTCATGCTTGCTTGTAAAAATGCTATTCCAACCTTTTAGGATCACTTGCTTGAAGAAGTGTTATTCTAGTTTTGGATCACTTGCTTATAGGAGCATCATCCAACATAGTTTTAGGATCGCCTGTAGGCATGGTAAATGGGCCGCATCGTTCCGTCCGCATGCCAAATTTTGCGTGACTCGTGCTTTTGCGTTCTTGGCTTATTCGTGCTCGTGTGTCTCATGTACTGTGCTTTGCATGTTTTTTTTTTTTTCCGTGTTGTACCATGCCAGCCTATTTATTCGCGTAATGTGTTACGTGCCTTTGGTCGAGTCCATTTTCATGCAGTTTATTCCATTTTTTTATTATTTTCGACTTGCAGGTTTTTTTCCGATGGCTTTCGGAATTTTAATTAAATTAATTATTCAAATTAGTTACAAATAAATTATTGATTTTAACATTTAACATAAATAAAATTTGGAAAATTACTGAAGCAATACTTTAAACTATAATAATAATAATAATATGCATTACATTGTTATTTACATTGATAGTAAATGAAAAAAAGTAATTAATTTAATTTTAAGAAAATGGTGTGAATGTGATAATTATCTGCCTTGTTGTTCGTCTTGATCATTAGCATCACTCGAGGGCTTATAGTGATATGATGGTTGTGGCTATTGTGGAGGTGGTGGTGGATGGTGAAGGGGATGAGGACGGTTTAGGTGTTCTTTCCCGATAGTGGTATCGTGTGGTTACTTTAGTACTACAGCATGAACTTTGTAGATGATCCATTATTTATAGTAGAAGGAACTTCTAAAAAAATTGGCTAATGGCAAATAATAAGAGCGTGCAAATAGCAAGTCTAATGGTGTGAAAACGATAGAGGTTGGGAATCAACGTGGCCACTTCGATCAAAGCATGTCGGTTGAAGGTATATATATAATCGACGTGGGCACGTTTCTTTAAAAAGAAAAATTTGTGGCCAACATAGCATGCCGTCGGCCAACGTGCCATGTATACTGTCGACGTATCCACGTTTGCCAATTTTTCTTTTTTTAGGTAACATGGGCACGCTGTCAGCCAAGGTGCCTACATATACCGCTAACATGGGCACGTTAGCTGCCAGCATGCCCATCTTGGCCACAAAAATGAAAAAGAAAAATGGCCAGGAACATAGTATATTGAGTGTTGGCTAGGCTCTGAATTGTTACTCCACCAATTTTGCAGCAAATTCAGTCGTTATCATTTCATTTTACACAAAAATATTGAAGTTAATGTGTTTATAGTAATACAATTGAAATCATTGTATGCAAATAAAATATACTAAATATATTATATTTTTAAGAAGACAAATATATTTAAATAATATAATAAAACTAATTTATTTAAATACAATTTAAAGTAAATTTAAAAAATTACTTTTTTATATTTTATTTAAGAAAAAGGGCACATGAATCAATTACTATTACAATATTATTTGATAATTTCATTTTCCTTTATTTCCTAAACAATATTGAAGTTAATAATTTAATATGTTAATAGTAATACAATTGGAATTATTTAAACAAATAAAATATAGTAAATGTATTATATATTTTAAGAAGATAAATATGTTTAAATAAAATAATAAAAATAACTTATTTAATTAAAATTTGAAGTAAATTAAAAAAATAAGTCACTTATTTTGTATTATTATTTAAAAAAATGCATATAAATCAATTACTATTACAATATTATTTTATAAATTTCATTTTTTTATTCCCTAAACAATATTGAAGTTAATATGTTAATATTAGTACAATTAAAATTATTTTAAACAAATAAAATATACTAAATATATTATATTTTGAAGAATACAAATATGCTTAAATAAAATAATAAAAATAATTTATTTAACAACAATTTAAAGTAAATTAAAAAAAAATTTATATTATTATTTTTAAAAAAGGCATATAAATCAATCGTTATTACAATATTATTTCATAATTTCATTTTCTTTTATTTCCTAAACAATATTGAAGTTAATATGTTAATAATAATACAATTGAAATTATTTTAAACAAATAAGATATACTAAATATATTATATTTTTTAAGAAGGTAGAAAGATTTAATTAAAATAATAAAAATAATTTATTTAAATACCATTTGAAGTAAATTAAAAAAATAAATAACTATTATTATATTACTGTTTTAAAAAAAAGCCCGCATGTTGGTTCCTGTGTGTAAAGACCCGACCCACTTAACCCAATTATTAAATGTGCCAAATCTCCCGACCACGCATAATACCCAAAAATTAGGAACAATATTCAAATATTATACACCTTAAAAAGAGGTGTTTGTAATGGATGCCTGTTTAAAACAGATGTAACATTCACATAATTTGAATGAAGAAACATTATCACTACATAAGTAGTGGGTCATTACCTATATACAAGTCATACATATATACATTACAACTTCCCAAGGATCATATAAACATAGAAATCTTACTTAACCCAACTATATTACAAATACAATTCAAATCAAAACACAATTTAAGGCTTAACAAATAAGCCTAAACACTTCAAAAAAGGAATCCTAAGCATATACTAGGTCTCTCTCTCTCCTAGTCATCTATAGAATCCTTCCAATCAGTCTCATAGCCCATATCATCATAGGGCTCGTCATCAAAGTCACCTGCAAGATAGCAGCATGAGCCAAAGTCCTGGTACACAATAGTGCAAATAAATACATATGCCATGCTCACTTAACTAAATACAATGCAATAAATCACCACAACTTCTTTATCTTTAGTTAAGTGAATAGAACAACACTGGAGTATTCAAACTCGATTCAAGCTTGGGAATTCTAGGGGTCTTGAGTAACAGCAGCTACTCAGGGGGTTGATATAGATAGACCGGATATCTATATCTCCTATATCTAACCGATAAAGAATATTAATAGCAGCATTTACGGTTCACACTCCTTTATACACTCCACTTATCCCGGTCTATAATACCAATTACTTCAATGGTCCCATACCCATGAACTAAAACATATTATTTCCTTCCGAGCCTAAGTAGAGAATATACCGATACAGTTAACCCTATTAGCTACCCACTTAACTAATAAAAGAAACCACCATTGCATCATGGTGAACCATTGCATCATGGATTTGAGTCATTGCATCATGACAAAGGATTGGGTTAAGCGCCTAACTACCGTGCCATGGAATCATGACAAGGTTGTTGCTCCCCAGTTCCAGATTCAATGACGTAAAGCACAACCAATTTCAATATTTTTTATTAATCTTTGATTAAGGTCAAATTGGTATATGCCTATCCTAAGCAATAATCAATCAAAGTATTGTGTACCTGGTTTGATTTGGGAATTGACGGGAATCTCCAACTAAGTATCTATCTATGTTCCACATAAATCAACTATATCATATTACTATCCTAAGTCAAGCTTATATTCACTAGATTAGAACTTAGGAAAATTATTCAACCTTAAGTAAAAACAATCCAAAGTCATCACATAACATATATACAACATCCTACAAGGCAAATCTTTGATTAAAAAGTCTTATATCATGTATCGGAAGATGTTGAAAGAAGTTAGAAAAATTTGAAATTTACAAGTCTACGCCGGCCATTAACGTCAACAATGCAAACCTTAATGTCGGCAGTGTAGGACGCTGGCGTATAAGGTGGCGTTAAGAAGTAGGCATTATGTACAGAAACTTGGAATCTTTACGTCAGCAATTTCAACGTCAATGCCGGTGGCGTTTAAGAAAAATTTCTAAAGATCATAAATCAGGGTGCTAACCTCGACAAATTCTAACTTTAACGTCGGCGGCGTTTAAGATAATTTTCAAAAGATCAGAAATAAAAACTCTAACGTCGACATGTACGCCGGAGGCGTACACTGCAATTCGTATTGCAGATTTCCTCTGTTTTCCAAACACAAAAATTTTTACATTTTAACTCTTCCAACTCATTCCAAACCACATAAGAGCTTACTACAACCTATCTATAACATGTCAAGCATTCTAAAGCTTTCCTAACCACTTTACAATATCTCAACAAGAAATTAGCATATCAACTACTTGTATTATACTATACATGCATATTTCATGGATTAAGAGGAAAATAAGACATCTCAAACATCAAATAAACTTACCTCAATGTATATATAAGGCTTGGGGAAGGATTTTTGGTGTGTTGAGTCCAAGAAAACTTGATTTGGGTGTTGGAAATTGTTTGCATTCTAGAGTTACGAATTTTCTTTTTCCTTTGTTCTGTTTTGGATTATCTAAGAATGCAATTAAGCTTTGATATTATCCTAATCTATATTGACTTTTGGGGCAGATTTGGAAAAAGGCTTTGGGCCTTAATTGGGCTTGGATTTGGGCTTAACTTTGGGCTTATATTGGGGCCAAAAATCTGCTAAGCTTCAAGACTATAAACTTAGCTCAAAACACACTTAATTCATCAAACATTAATTACTACAACAACCACTTGCATTAACATAATAATTAATAACATAACTAAACTATCATGCTAAATATATTACTATAGCTTATTATCTATTCACATATATTATATCATATTCACATTACAAATACACTAATTCACTCAAACACATACACATACACACATGCAACAATCAATCTACATGTATTAATTATAAATCAACTTTGGGTCATTTCACTGTGCTTTGCATGCTGTGCCGTGCTACCCCACTTATTTCACGTGCTTCCTGTGCCGTGTGCTAGCCCGTATGTGCTCGTGTTTTTGTCTTTTCTCTTTGCATGTTATACGTACCGTGCTAGGTTCACAACCCATTTACCATGTCTAATCTCCTACTGAAAAGAGCGTTGTCCTTGAAGCTGGGTGTACAGGCTATGGCCCACAGGTTGGCCCATTTACCCTCTCAAAAAAAGACGGTCGAAACCAAAATTTTTTGCCAAAGCAGGCCAAATTGGACCCACCTGTTTAACCCGTGGGCCAAAGTGAGCTAGTCCATGATAGGCCGAGCCGGTCTACGGGCCAACTGTAAAAATAAAAAAAAAGAGGAAAAATTTAAGAACAAAAATAATAATTGTGATAACATATTAGTGATTATTTGTGATATGTTATCAAGGTGGATAGATTGATATACACATTGCATGCATAATAAAATTCTTTTTAAGTACATATTCATTAATTTAAACATAATATAAAAAATTTATTTTAAATTTTTTTAATATATAAGTAATTAAAATACCAACAAAATTAATCATTGATATATATATAAAACACTAAAATATATAAATATTTCAAATTTATCACAAATTAACATAAAAATAATAGTAATAAATAAATTCATTTTGGCTTGCGGGCCAGGCTCGGACGAAAATAGCCTAAGCCGTTTAACCCGCGAGCCGAAGTGGCTCGGCCCATTTAGCACGTTTACCCACCTCTAGTTGTCCTAGTTTTCGATCGCTTGTTCATAAGAGTGTCATTCCCCATAGTATTAAGATTGCTTGATTGTAAGAGCGCCATCTAACTTATCTTTGAGGATCATTTGCTTTAAATAAGCTATCCAATTCAAAATTCAAAAACTCAATATAAAGTTCTGCTGGCCCAAAGGAGCGCCTTTTAAGTTCATCTAGTTAACCCAAGAGTGTGTAATCATAATCCCCAGTAGATCAATTGCAATAACTCATGGTCTTCCTAGTTTGCCCTATACTTTCAAGGCAAAAATCGAGTCTCTCATTTTGTTCTCGTGGTAAAGTTTTTCTCAAATTTCACTAAAAACCTCATCACAAAATGGGGTAGTTATAGACACTTCATTTTTGTCTCCTATAGCTCAATGAAAAATAAAAAAAAAAGGTTAAAAATTAGAAAAAGAGAAACAAAGTTAGGAAAAAAAAAAAGATTGGTTATGTTGAAGTCTTTGGTAGTCATTGAGTGATTCAAGCGATTTTTTAAGCTAAAATGGTCATTTAAAAATCTAAATTGCAAGTACGATTTGATGAAATACAAATCTCTTGGCAAAAATAATTTCTTAGACTTTGTATAGTTTATCCAATATCCTAAAGTCATAAAATAGTTCATTATAAAAAATAATAGCTCCAAACGGTACCTCAATTAGATTTAAATGGATTGTTTTAGGATCACATAAATTTCGAGATAAACTAAACCCATAAAAATTATTTTTGCTAAAAAATTCAATCTTTTTTATCCATAAAATAATACATAATTTTAGAAGGTTATAGCATCAAATTGTGCTTTAATATAATTTAAGACGATTATTTTGTGGACCTTCAAAGTTTAGAGCTAAGAATCATAATTTGATCAAATTTAATTATTATTTTTCCCTATGCATGCAATTTAGACTTTTCTTATATTCTAAGGGCAAAATGATGGACTTCGGTCCATTATCGGTACAGTTTGAATCGAGGAGATTAAGTAGCTGAAGACGCTTTAGAATTATCTTAAGTAGCACGGATGGGCAGGGCATTAGGGGTGTAACGAGAAGACTGAGGTTCCATGCACATGGTGGCAAATTTTTAAAGACGCGCGACCACACAAGTTTATCATGAGGCTCACCACACCGGATTCCGGCGCATGCCCACCGAAGATTGTGGTCTGACTCAAAACTCCTGGTCACACGTGCAAGCCAAGCACAGATGACAGACTAGAGTCCCGCACGCCCAGGGGATCAAAGCGGTGCGCCTCTGCGCACTGGATCCACCCCTTAGCCATCTTCATCCTTTATCTAGAGAGCTCAGTTTTTTCCAGGTTTAATGAGCAAAGTTTGTACACATCTTTGACTCATTTTTTCCCATAATTCATCAAAATGATTACGGGAGTGGATTAAGGATCTGAAATACTTTCCATTAAACCCCGTAATTATAATTTTAAATGAAGAAAAAGGGGTATAAATTAGCTTCAGAATTTGCAAAAATATAGAGCAACCCCATTAAATAATGGTAAAAGAAGAGTAAAATCTGAGCATTTTAACACCAACTGACACGAGATAATACCGTATTAAACTTTTTTGAACACTGGAAACACTATTTTGACCACCGATTCATTGTGATATTGAGGGAATCGTGCTTAATTTGACTGTTTTATTCAAAATACATTAAAAACCCATTCATGAGCAGAAGATCCGCACTTGACCATGATTATGAGCTTCCCATTCCAATTCATTTGGATCATTCACAACAGTACGTTTCACTCCCGTCAAGCAAAATCATTTCTTTCTCTCTCTAGAGCACAAACCAGCGAGCTCCTCTCTCTCTCTCTCTTCGATTTTGCCTTATTTGAGAGAAGCTTGGAATAAAACGAAGCTAGAAGTAGCTTCTTCGTCTTTAGAGGATCAAAGTCCATGTATTCTTGCAAGTTTTCTTAATAATTTGAGTCCTTAATTTTGATTGAATTGAATTAAAGTCCTGTTTTTGTTTTAGATATTTCAGTTTGAAATTTTTCATCGTACACAACAAGAGTCATGAAAATCAACCTGGGGGAATTTTGACTACCACCCTCTCGGAAGCAGATCCCACCACTCCATTGCTGCCGACGATAATCGGAGCTAAGTACACTGGCTACCGTCTCCATACACGTTAAGGTAAGTTCTTCTCATCTTTTTTTTTTTTTTCTTTTATTTATTTATTCATTCTTGATTAAAATAATAGAAAGTAAAAAAAAATTGAAAAGCATGAAAATGAAACATGAGTAACAGTAGGTTCAAAATTTTTCTATTTTCAAATTTTGTTTATCTATTCAAAGAAAAATAAATAATAAAAATTCATAAAAATGCAAAGAAAAAAAATTAGAAAACAATAATGAAAGGAAAAAAAAATTAAAATTTTAATATAGACAATTATTTTGACACTTAGAAAAATGTTTTTTTTAATTAGGAAGAAATTAATTAAAAGTTTTTGAAGAAGCAGAGATTCTCTTAGCATTTTTTTTTAATAAAAAGAACACATTAATCTCTTTTTTCTAAAAGAAAAAAATATTTAAAATGAAAAGTGTTTAACTAATATTTTAAAAAAAAAAATACCATCTCATTAAAGTTTTCAAACAAAAAAACTACCTATTGTCTGATCCCAAATGGCTGGTATGTAGACATCTACATGACAACTTAAAACATAAAGAAAAAAATATCATTTTTTGTAAATATTTATTTAATTGACAATTATTTCATAAATTCTACCTTGTAAACGTAAATGTGATTAGTGTAAACATTATCTTGTAAATACCATTTCAGTTGATTGTAAAATTATAATATTGTAAACATTTCTAATTTCAATAAATTTAAGGCATTAAAGAAATAAACTTTGATTAAAGAATTTAAAGGTGGTAAGCATTTGACTTGAACAAGTAGCTTCTAGATTTAAATTTCTCAGATTTATTATAATTGATTTTAAAATTAATTTTTCTCACGGACTAGTCTTGTTGCTGGTCAATCAATTCATTTGCTCGAATAATTATGTATGAAATCTTTCAAATGCTGTATCCTATTTTCTCAAATTATTATGTATAAAATCTTTCAAATTGCATAACAAGTGAGTCTCTAAACATGGTGAACAAATACAGTTAATACCTACATACAAAACTCACATAAATATGGAACCACAACAGATTTAATTAATCATATATATCATGACACTAATTAACAAGTTATTTAAGGTAAAGACAACAAACACTTTCGGACTTGGCTTTCTAAGCTTAGACATTTACAGCCCATTCACTTCGTTGAATGGAATAAGAGGAGAATGAAATTCCAATTAAAAAGGGATATAATAGAGTTGTAATGACTATAGTAAAACAATTAATTATTAGAGTAAAAGATAAAATATTTATAATATATCTTGTATTTATTACAAAGAGTAGGGATGGGCAAAAATACCAACCGAACAGAACCAAACCAATCAAAACTAAAAATATGGTTTTTTTTAATGGTCTGGTTTAAAAATTTTTTAATCCGAACCAATCTATAAGTTTATGGTTTGGTTTAGAAAGGAAACCAAATCAATCCGTAAAACCAAACCAAACCGTTTTAGAAAAATATAGTAATATTTTACTATATGTTCATATGATTGCATTTGATATTTATTATTTGGTGAATATTGATTAAAATGAACTTGTTCATTTTTAAATTTTTTTAGGCTCATGATATGTATTTTTTTATTGATGATGAGCTATTGTTTTTTTAATAGCTTTTAACTTTACAAAGTATGAAATTTATTTATTTAGTTATAAATTCTTATTATATATTAATTGTTTAATATATTTTATCAGCGAATCATTTTATTCATTGATGAATTTTGTTGATAGATGATTTTGTATTTTAGCTAAATTTACTGATAGATAATTGACTTGATGGTTTTATTAAAAATTATAAATTATGATTTACTGTGTATGGATTGGTGAATGTATTTTATCGGTGGATAACTGATTTTATAGAGAACTATAGATCAAAAGTATGATGAATTTATAAAGTATTTTGTCTAGTTTATAATATAAACTTTGTAAAATGATATAAATATTTAAATATCTACATAAATCTAAAAAAACTAGAACATAGAAATTTTTTTGTTAGAATTTTGATTTAATCCGTAATCCAAACCGAACCAAACCGTTATTTAATAGTTTAAAAAATTTATTATTAAAACCAAATAGTTACTTAAGGGTTTGGTTTGGGATGAGAAAAAAAACCATAAATTATGGTTTAATCTGGTTTTATGAAAAACTGAACCAAACTTATTCGTGCCCATCCTTAATAGAGAGAGGATAGTCATATATGTGTTATTTTCAAGATCGAGGTATTTATAATAAAATTGAAAAATAGACCATGAAATGATAATTCATGAGTTAGAGACATGAATTGCTATTCATCATTTTACATAATGATAATTCATACCGATTTGTGCCCATCCTCAATAGAGAAAGGATAATCGTATATGTGTTTTTTCAAGACAAGGGTATTTATAACAAAATTAAAAAATAGACCATGAAATGATAATTCATGAGTTAGAGACATGAATTGCTATTCATCATTTTACATAATAATAATTCATTATGAATTATCATTCATTTCAAGTAAACACCATAATATCAGCTTTACATCGAACGAGAATGAAATGAGTAGCTATTCATATCAATTGAATAGATTGTTAGATATTTAGAATTATTTGTGGTTCAAATTTGAATCTTAAATTCAAGAGGTCAAACCATATTGTCTCATACCACTATATTAGCCATTAATCACTAATCTATAAAAATGTCTCATATACCAAGATAATTCAACTACAACTTATCTTCAAAAGACTACCCATATTAGAGTAGTTAGTCATTTTAACAGCTATCTACCAATATGCCCTTGACTTGCTTTCCAGCTAGAAGAGGAGCACGCGGAGAGTACTGGATGAGTTCCAATATTATATCATAATTCCTTGCAGTCTAGCAGAGTACCAATGGATGTGGCTCTTCTTTTCACATGGCTGGCACACACTCCATTCTTTATCGCCACCGTCCATGACTTTATGGTCTACCTCAATCGCAATGCTTATCATATAAATTATATTATTCATGAAAATTATTGCTAATTATATAATCTGTTATTGATTATGCAGTATGATTATTGGTCAAAGTACATATGATAATAGAAAATTGTATGATTATGTCCATATAAAATAACGGATATAATTTTCTATTAAGCACAGGTTTCTACTTTTAATAAAATAAGTCATGAGTGTAGAATAAAATAAGTCAAAAAGGTTTCTACTTCACCGACAGTAAGCGGAAAGAGCGATAACAAAGACGAAGACAGGACATATCCTATGTGGGCTTGGGTCTGTTTGGATTGTCTGTTTTTCATCTGTATTTATATTTTTTTTAAAATAATATATGTAAATATATCAATTTGCATCTAAATTTTATTATATTTGTTTTATTTGATTTTTGATGAGAACTGTCAACTTTTTTTTATCTATATTTATTTCTTGATAAATAATATGTTAGTAAAAAATTTAAAAAAGTATATATCTATCCAAAAAAAACCAAAACAAATAGACCCTACATGCTTGTTGTTTTAAGATAAATTCAGCAAGTAACTTTTGAAAAAAAAACTATAAAATAAATAAACACTGTGTAAATAGTATTGCTGAGGGTATTAATTAACCCAAATGTGGAAAAAAAAAAACTGTATTGAAGAGGGTTTTCTTTTCTAGTTTTTGCCAATAAAATTTTTGAAAGTACAAAAAGAAAAAAATATATATATATATATATATATATATTTATGTGTGTGTGTGTTAGAGTTCAGATCCATTAGGTCCAACAGTCAAGACCCGCCTTGTCACCATTTGGGACAATTACATGTGTCCTTTTTTGGAAATCGAACCAGGCCCGACACTTAACGATATCTAATATATATATATATATATATATTTAGATAAGAAATTAATCCATAATCATATACCTTCTTCTATCAGATTGTGTACATGTAATCAATTGGAATATATTCAGCATACCAAAATCCAAAATAACACATATTTATTCCACAATTTAGCCGGTTTGTTTATGTGAATAGGCTCTTCTATATGTAGAGTTTGATATTACACTAAAAAATTCTCCAAACATAAAATACTAAAATGGTCTTTTGCTTATTAATATCATAGATAACATATATACCAGACATCGCGGTATGGAGTTGAGTTTATTTAAAAGAATAAATTTTTCAAATTATTATAATAAGAGTTAATGATTTATAGATTGGATCATGTGAAGTATTCTCTGAGAAAAATGGAAGAAAACTAGTAAGAATTTATCAAAAATTTAATATATTTAAAATAAACTTTATGAAATATTGATAATTTATTTTACTAACTTTATAAAATATTGATTTCTCTTTTTAACTACTTGACTAGTGGATGTCTTAAATAAACTTACTTCTAATCATTAATACATTCTAAAGTAATTTAACTATTATAGATGAACAACATTATAAGCTATCAAGTAATGAGTATATATCATCAGACACGGTCTGTATAAGTAGAAAATAAAATTTGCTATTATCAAATTGAAACCGTTGTTCCTAATTTGCTATGGTCAAATTTTGTATTCACTGTTCCTTATCTTATTGACAGCATTGGCAATTTACATTCGGGCTTTGAATAAATTCCTCTCTAACATTATCAACTTTTGCAGATGGTGGCAAATCATGCCTTTTTCACCCAATGGCAAAATTAGTAAGAAATATGGTTATTATAAATATATATTACTCTTATAGATATACAAAACAAATAAAATTTGGTTACTTTCACTTTTTTTTTTTCTTTTGAGAAAAAGTATTCAAAGAATTTATTTTATTTGTTTTTGCTTCGGGATATTTCAATCAATATTTATTTCTTTAATTATCTGTATTTAACTATTTCCATATATTTTTATATTTATTTTGTATAGTTTTATAGATTCAATTTCAATCTCTATTACTTTTTTATTTTGAAATTTATTTCAATGTTGCTTCTTTAGTTATTGCGAGGCAATCGGCCAATTTGGAACTCCACCTGCAACGGATAAATGACATGGATGGTTGGACTACTTGGACCCATCAACATTCATTCTCACCATATTCTTTATTCGAGGTGTCACGTTTGAAGAGTTGACTATCTGGTGAAGGTGTTGGGTGAGTAGCATTACGAGTGGCATTAATAGGGTGATTCATTTGGGGAGCGTGTCCATGGGCAAATTAGTTAAGAGCTGATGCAGCTCTCCTAATAAGGCCATGGTAGGCCAAAATCAATTGGAACCATTAAGCCTCCAAAACATGTAGAAGTCAATAGCAAAGCTAAGATGACAATCTTTAAGAGAAAGATGAGCTTGGCATAGACATAGGAAATTGGAAAAGAGAAAGTTGGCTCGCCATATAGAATGCAAGTAAATACTAATGTTAGGGATTTTCAAGCACCGAATGGGCACTCTAGAGGGGAGAACCTCCCTTTCACGATACAAGACATCTAGCAATTAGAACATCCACATCCCATAGGACCTCTACGAGGTTATTAATGTGGTATAAATATTTTAATGACCTTTTTTTTTTCCTCTAAAAAGCCCCACAACTTCATCCCTATGTTTCTTTACACAAAGTCTTTCACGTACTTTTAGATTTTATGAATCCCATATACTTTTACATAATACATTTAAGAAAATGAAAAAAATGTAAAATGATTATAAAAAGACATGGAAAAACTTACTTTTTAGATTCCCTAGCAAATGAACCCCAAAAAAAAAAAAGGTTGAAGGATCTATTGCATTCCTAATAACCTCAAAAAATGAGATCCTTAACATAGGGACCGATGTTAAGCACCTCTTAAATGTGGATACTCTTACTTAACATCTTCTTCCTTTCTTGTCCAAACATTTCGTTTAAATGGAACCATTCATGTGTTGAACATGGTGTCCATGGAATTAATTTGAAAATCTTAACTATGTTTGTTTTATGAAAATGTTTTTCAGAAAAATAATTTTTTTGTTTTTTCTATGTTTGTTTAGAAAGAAACAGGACAATTATTCAAAAACATTTTTCCTTGTCTTGAAACAATAGACTTATTTATAGTTTTTTTTTTTTGGGAAAAAACTTACGGATTATAATAGAGCAAGTCATTTTTCCATTGATTGAGGAGCTTTATATATTTATTATCTACTGTTTCGAGACATTTATTATTGATTTTTTAATACTTTTCTTTAGGTGGATTTACTTCTCATTATAATTTTTATTTTTTATACTTAAAATATATAAGTTTTCTTTAGCTCTATATATTTTTTTACTTCTCATTTATTATTCATAAAATTAACCAAACATTTAAAAGTATGCTATTATTTTTTAGGAAAACCTTTTCAAGAAAAAATGTTTTTCATTAATAAATAGTTTCCTCCAAACAAATGGGGCTTTATATCTTACAAGTTTTACCAACATTCTCCTCTCCAATTGATGTGAAGCAATAAGGCAGCTATACTTATGCTGTTGGATATTCTAATAGTCCTAGTCGTAAACAATGGATACAAAGTGCTATGTATATCTATCCATGTAGTGTTGTAGCTAATCCATTAAGTATCTTGTTTGGAGAGTACGTTTGCAAGAATGAAACTCAAAGGATTTCAAGGGGGACACACATAAGCGGTGGGGCATGTGGTTTAAGTCAATGAACTGCAAATGAGCAATGTAACTCACGAACTACTCGAACTTGACTAACAAACAAGTTGATTTCAAGCTAAAAATAAATCTCACTTATCTAAACGGGCTGAAGTTGTGAACACGTTTGTTTAGACTAATGAACATGCTCACAAGTATGTTCATGAATAAGGTCGTGAAAAAGTGCATTAGCAATTTTGTGAGTGTTATATTTGTAATATATTTTATTAAATATATACTTTAAACAATAAAAACTAATTTTTATTTAATAAATATATTTAATGACTCTTATTTCAAGATTCAAAAAAGAAAAATGAATTATCTAAATGAAGCAAACTCAAAGTAAAATTTTAAGCTCAATAAATGCTTGGTAGGTAACTTGATTTGTAAACAAATCAAATTCAAACCTAAATATGAGACTCAATAAAAGGTTCAACTCAAACTCAAGCTCAACCTCCAATTCAATAAGTTTTAAATGAGTTGGCTTCTTAACCGTCAAAAGCTCAGCTTAATTTGATAGGTCTTCAACCTAATTATAGAACAGTCCATCACAGACAAGGTGATGTTTGATGCATAATTTTCTGACGACAAGTTGCGGAATTATTTTTTCTTTTTTCGACTAAAATTTTAGGTGAATCAAATCTGAATACCATTGTTCCGGGCTGGATTTTACAGTAACCCCAACATGAGTTTGAGTAGATATAAACATTATAGGTTTCATTTTCTTATTTCACACATGGAGGTCGAGGTGTTACGAAGGTTGGAATACTCGGTTTATGCCCCACACGCTTTCTTTCCTGCTAAATTTGGATGAGAATTTGGTAACAATTAACCTCATCCCGATCTTACCTGATATTTTATATTTTACAATCATCCAGCAACCATTTCATCCATCTGACAAGGAACATTTTTAGTCTTAAAATTTTTTAATTATTCTTCTCTAGATATGCTCAACCATCAATTGCAAGAGCTTAAAAAAGTTTCTAGTATAACCGCTTTTAGAGCCTCTTCAGGTGTGAAATTCACTATAATATGTCCTGCTGTTGATATCTCCTCTTTTTCTTTTATTTATTGAATAATCACTATTAAAATTGATTTTTTCTTATAATTTTAACTATCAATTATACATAAAAATATTTTAAATACATGAATAGATAAAAATGAAAAGGACATAAGTAATAAAATTTCTTTCCCATGCTGTACTCAGATGACTTGGTGTACAGTTGTATAAATGTAAATTGCAATGTCTTTTCATGTTATTTTACAATGGCCAAAAATTTTTTTTTTTAAAAAGGGACAGGCTGTCTTTTCATGTTATTTTACAATGGCTCTGAGCTTCTCCGGCTCCCTTGTTTTCTGGAAAAGGACAGCCGCTACCCCTTACACACTTAATGCATAATCAGCCCACCTTCATCACCAGTCATCTCTATATTTCAGATGGATTTAAATCGGCTCCCATTTTTTAGTTTTAATAAATGGCACGAGCACCTTTAAATTTTTTTCCAAAACCTCATGAATTTTCTTCTTTCTAAAAAAACCAGCACCTAACGTCTAAAACCTTAAATATATTATTTAAGTAAATTATATAAACAGTTAAACACCTCCTGTATTATAACATGGGAAAGTATATTATAATTATTCTACCAAAAAAAAAAAAGAATATTATAATTTATATTTACCAGAAAGTAAAATCCTTGAATCCTATAACAAACAATTAACCAAAACAGATCTTAGAAAATGAGTACGAAGTAGATACTCAATTTTGTAATATCGGAGACAACCCCAAACCAATGAAAAACAAGATTTTTACTTTTTGGTATGACTGTTTTCACGAGTGTAAAATTCAAAACAACATGTCATGCTTTTGGATTTGATCTCTCTCGTCCACTAAATTTTTTTTTGAATTTACAAATGAAATTATATGGATTTTTATTATTATATTTTGTAAGGTAAAGAAAGAGTTTAAAATCTGATGCGTTTGAATTCCAGTCACGTGGTGTACAGCTGTGTAATTGCAAAATTTAAAGCAACATCTCACCCTGTAAAATTTAAACCAGTTTTCCCCATGTTCTCTGGACAACCCCTATCCCAGACACGTGCATTGCGAATCAACGCACATGTATCACCAATCATCTCTATTTTACCAATGAATTTAAATTCCCTGCCATTATTTCATTGGTCCTATAGCAACGCAAGCAATTAAAATTGTACATACACAGCTTATTATGAAATGCGAGATTAACAAACCAATAAAGGACAATTAAAATTGGTTTAGCGTGTTATTACGAGACTTTAAATTGGTGAATATTTTGGATTAAAAACTAAAAATTAATAATATGTTGGACAGTTAAAAAATAGGAAGTTTCTTTTAAAATCTTAGACAGAATGCAAAGCATTAAAACCATTATCGAGGAAAAATAGCAACCTCATTAGCCTTCCAATATTTCCTCTACTTGATAAAGTAGGTTTTATTCCCTTAACCAAACAGTCAAACTTACAAAAGAAATACAGCTTGCAAACTAGGCTACATATATAACATTTCTGTAGCTTTATCATCCTGTCGACTTTAAAGGGGAAAAAGAAAAAAAAGCATCAATAAACATTCTGAATTCATATTTCAAAGAGAAATGGCAGAGGGACTCGTCCTTGGCATCGCCAAAAGCGTTCTTGGTCTGCTGTGCCAGCAAGCTCGTGAGAACATTGGAGAACTATGGGGTGTGAAATCTGAGCTTGATCAACTGCAGAGAACAGTTTCCAACATACAAGCTGTGTTGCTCCATGCAGAAGAGCAATATCACCAAAGTTCACAAGTCAAACAATGGGTTCTGCAACTCAAGGATGCTCTCTATGATGCCGAAGACTTGTTGGGTGAATTCTATGTCGAATCTCGACTGAAAAATTTGAGAAGCCAGAACAAAATAATGAAAGAGGTTAGCACCTTCTTTTCGAGCTCAAACCAGCTTGCTCTGAGGCTCAAGATGGCAAGTAAGCTTAAAGAAGTAAGAACGAAAATCAATGACATTAAAGATGCTCGAAACTTTCAGTTGGATGAGCGTCCGGTGGACAAGGAAGCGAGGATCACAACTCGGAGACAAGAAAATGAGCACTCATTTATACCAATGAAAGAGATCATTGGTAGAGATGATGATAAAAGAGAAATAAAAAAAGTGCTATTCCAAGACTCTGACAGAGAAGAAAATATCTCTGTGGTTTCAATAGTTGGAATTGGTGGACTAGGGAAGACAGCGCTTGCCCAATTCGTGTTCAACGACGAGGATGTCCAGAAGCATTTTGAGCTAAAAATGTGGGTTACTGTCTCTGATGATTTTGATAGAAAGAAGATTGTTGGGAAGATCATTGCAAGTGTAAAGGATGATGAATGTTCAAAGAATTTTGAAATGGATCAATTGCAAAGCCGTCTTCGCCAAGCAATCGATGGGAAGAGGTACCTTTTAGTGCTTGATGATGTATGGAATGAGAACAGGGAAGAGTGGCTCAAGCTCAAGATTTTGTTAGAAGGAGGAGTTAAAGGAAGCAAGATACTCATCACGGCACGGTCTTCAATTGTTGCAGAGACTTCTGGTGTTTTGAAGCCTTATGTTCTCAAAGGCCTACAAACAAGTGCGTCTTTAGATCTATTCCTGCGATGCGCTTCTTCAGAGGGACAGAATATACCTAATTCTGTGAAAGATTCTGTTGGGGAAAAAGTAGTTGAGAAATCCTGTGGTGTTCCCCTGGCTATCAGAGTTATTGGAGGTACGTTATTTCTGAAAAAAACTGAAGCTGAATGGTTATCTTTCAAAAATGTTGAGCTCCAAAAACAAACACTCCAGGAAAACGACATCATTGATGTTCTTAAAATAAGCTATGATCATCTTCCTCGTATTTGAAACAATGCTTTGCATTTTGTTCTTTATTTCCAAAGGACTACGAAATGGAAATGTCCACCTTGACTTCTCTTTGGATTGCCCAAGGATTTTTTCAGCACTCCTTAGATGGGGACTTGGATTTAGAAAAAACGGCACATGATTCTTTTATGCATCTATTGGATAGAAGTTTTTTCCAAGATAGAGTGGATGATGATCTTGGAAATGTTAGAACTTGCAAGATGCATGATCTTATGCATGACCTAGCATACCAAGTGGCAGGATCAGGGTGCTATGTGATAGGTCAAAATAGAAGTGTTACTCTTTCTGGTAATGCTCGTTGCCATCTATCTTATCCTTCGAATGAAACTTTACTGGAGGAATTTTCAAAGCTTCAAGCTAAGAATATGAAGATCCGGACACTTTTTTCAACTGATGAATGGCGATTTCAGAACATAAAACTTCCTATACTTACTTGTCGCAAGTTTATGTCAAGCATGATGCATTTACGTGCTTTGACGCTTCAAGGGACGGACATGGAAGTAGTGCCAAACTTCCTTTGCAAGTTGAAGCTCCTTTCATATCTCGATTTGTCCGATAATTGGAAACTGAAACGACTCCCAGGTCCAAAATTGGCAGAATATGACGACACTAATACTATTTGGTTGTAATGATCTCCAGGAATTGCCTGGAGACATTGTGAAGTTGGTTAGACTTGTAAATCTTTGTCTCGAGCCTGGTTGTTTGATAAAGAGTATGCCACGAGGATTCAAAGAATTGACCTCTTTGTGCAGGCTAACCCTTTTCGTTGTAGGAGAGGATGGTCGGAAGACCAAAAACTGTGCTAAGCTAAATGAATTGGCAGGCTTGAACAACTGAGAACACAACTCAGAATTGAGATGTGGGGCTATATAAACAATGCAGCGGTAGAATCAAAGGGTGCAAATCTAAAGGGGAAGCAATTTTTGGATATCTTGGAATTAGGTTGGTACACTCTAGAAGATGACAAACAAACAGAAGCCGAGTTGATAAAAAATCATGAAGCATTGTTGGAAGGACTCCAACCACATGCAAATTTACGAACACTGACGATAGGTGGCTATCATGGAACAAGATTTCCCGGATGGATAATGAAAGACATCACTTTCTGTCTCCCAAATCTAGTTAAAGTCAAAATTACCTCTTGTCACAAATGCCGATACCTCCCACCACTTGGTCTACTGCCTCATCTTAAAAAGTTGAATCTTAATGATTTAAATGAAGCTGAATCTGTTGGTATTCCTTTCTACGAGTCCTGTTCTAGCAATTTAGCTACTTCTTCGTCTTCATTCCCTAGTCTTTTAAAGCTGAAAATTTGGGATTGCCCTAAACTGAAATCTATACCACCAATTGAGAATGTAAAGGACCTGTCTCTTCAGCGTGTTAGTGCGGAGTTCATAAAGCAATCTTTTCATCTTCGTTGGTTGGAAGATCTGTACATTTCTGAGATCGAGAATTTGGAGAGTTGGCCAGATTGGCTTCAACATTGCAACAATTTGAAAAAACTTCATGCTCGAGTATACAATGATTCAATACCACTTCCTGAAAGTGTGACTCAACTAAAGTCCCTTCAATCCTGTATATTAGGGGTTGTGATAAGTGCAAGAGAGAAATAGGCGAGGAATGGTACAAGATTAAGCATATTCCATTGATTCGGATAGGCTGGAAGTATGTGTGATAAATATGTGTGTGTAAGTTTCATGTATGCTTGATGGGTTGTTAGCAGTCTTTTCTTTTCTTGTTTCTTTTTCTTTTCTTATTTTTATTTTCATTCGTGTGTGGTATGTTTTTGGAATTAATAATATGTGTATGAAACTACCCTCTCCTTGTTTATTTCTCTATAAGGACACTTGGATTGTTGTTCATCTATTTATTTAATATAAGTTCAGTTCATTAGAACTGCAATTGCGCTTATCTTGTACTTCTATATATGTATATTTGGATTGCGTGATGAATTTTTAGACTATTCTTACTTCTGGTGAAACATTTTTACAAACATACGGTTGTCTTTTATTCCTTATTTATTTCATATTAAACGAGTCATACCAAATAATATAACAACTGCACTGCAACTACATATATTAAATGAGTTCTCTTCTAAGTTGATTTTTTTTTAATAATTTCAAAGAAAAATTAAGGCAAATAACTTCAAGCTCACCCTTTTATTTTCTTTATTTATTATTTTTATTATTTTAAATGATGGTAGCTGCTGTGTTTATGATCGCAATTTTTTGGGGTGTTATAGGGGATAAGGAATTTAAATGGTTTGAATTAAACTCATTAAAATGGTCAATTGTCACCATATTCAATAGAAGTATTACTAATAGTCAATTGTTGTCATATTGAATAAAATATTTAATTCAACCTAATTTTATGAGTAACATTCTTATGAAGCAAGATAAGTTTTAATTAAAAGAGCTACGGGTCAAAATCATCAATATCAATTCTTAAGCTTGAAATAATAAAATGAAATATAAATATAGCTATGTAGTTGATCTAATGCAGTAAAAATAACTTTATAAAAGAATACATATATATCACAAAAATTATCATTAGAAATCCTAAATGAATATGAAAAATGCTATATGTATCATAAAAAGTTTTTTGAAATTGCAAATATGTTTAAACTATTGTAAAATGATTTTCAAATAAAATATAATAATGTTTTACAACAACAAAAGGCAACTCACAAAATTAAAAAGCCGTACATCGGTCAGGAAATTCATGGAAATATAGGATTTTGCTCTTTTCTTTTTATCTTTATTAATGTTTTTTTTTTTTATAGCATCCCATGATTTTACCGTATGTGAAAGTAATTTGCATTTTTTTTTCAAAAAGATTCACTATTCTATATTAATACTTTTTTCATATGAGATTAAATGTTATATAAATATATAATTCCAATTATAAAAACCTTCAGTATTAATTGAATTTTCCATCCTAGATGAAACTAACACTCGCTTAAGTGGTCGGTCATGTGTGAACAACAGCAACTTCAATGGTAGCGTCCATCTGTCTATCGAAGAAGGCAACAAATGTAGCTTCACCAACTAAAACAAGAACCGCAAATATCTCATGGAATCTTGCTAATAACCATTTTCATCTTTGATTTGGTTACATTTGCATAAGCACTTATTAAGGGATTGATCAAATTCAACCGATGGTATCACAAAGAAATTTCAAGGTGATTAAAATCCATATTAGCCCCAACAACCGTTTTACAATCAGATCGACAAATTGATATATCAATAGCCATTCAGAACCAATTCAGATAGACAAGGGCTCATCCTACTTGCATGAATATGGCCTTAAGTAATCAAAACACCTTTTGTTATACTTCTTTTTTTGGCGTTTTATTATTTTTTATTTTTATTCTCTTTATAATTTGTTTGATCATTGAAAAGGTCCAACATTATCAATTTATAGAAAAAATGGAAATAAAAAATGTATTTTCTATAATTCAATAAAAAACAAAACCAAACTGATTCTTATTGTTAAAAAAAAAAACTTCATCAAAGTGATAAACAATCATATTTTATAGTTTTATTTCGTTCAAATATGTGAATTGAATTAGATTAAATGTTAAATTATCATTACAGATTTAATTAAATAAATATTGCCAATGTTAAATAAGTAAATTCCGATTATTATACTTGATGGACAAGTTTGAGCATGTGAGAATTTTAAGCTTGGTGGCCAAGCATGTGAATAATAAACAAGTGAGCAAACAGATATCTAAGTTTATAATATGTGGCTAAAATTATATGAGCAAACTTAGTAGCTATGTCTTTACTATCGGTATATAGAGTCCTTTAAAAATGAATTTGCGTGTCAAGTGAAAAGAGTGAGGCAACAATAGGGGAGTAGGTGTAGCCTACAATTTCGTCTTCTCCACAATTTTAGAAACTAAGATTGAGACTTTCTTCAATGAAGCGGCCCAAATGGCTTCCTACAATGTCTAAAAACTTTGACAACCAATATCCTTAGAGATATCATAATTCAAGCCATTCGCTTACATAATTCACATCGTTTAGTAAGAGTTTTAAACACTTGTGCATATTCTCTAACCCCCATACATCATTGTTTTATTGCCAACAACTTTTGATATTACTTACTCTGATAATAAGGTGGAACAAAATTTTCCCTTAGCAATCTTTTCATATGATCCCATGATAAATTCTCTCCATACCCTTTCAAGTTCCTTTGGATCATGAGAACTCGTCACCATACTTTAGCAATCCCAATTAATTTCTTGGTGATAATTCGACCTAATCGACAATTAGAGTGTGGAAAGTCCCCAGTAATTTGATCTACTTGAAACTTCCAATTTAGATAATCTCCTAGGGATCCATAACCAAACTCAGACATGCCCTAGTTATAGTATCAATCCCATAATGATATCTATTAGTCATGGCTTTTATTTAAATTTAACCACACTTTCACAAAACCCTAGATTTTCAATCACACCATACAAAATAATCATACAAGGCATGCACAAGAATGATTAAAAAAACCCTAACTTTTGATCATCACACAAACATGTGACAATGACAGTCAAATACTATGTAAGATCATAATTCATAAACCCTGAGATTGATATTAAACGCTAATATCCAATCACAGCCACACAAAACCTTAGTTACAACTATCGTCATCCCATTTTTGCTCTCTTTTAAAAAAATATAAAAAATTAAAAATTAAAAAAAATCATAAAAGTTGTAAAAAAAGGAAAAGGAAAATGATAAAAAAAAGAAAAAAATTAGTTAAATTAAAAATCGACAAAAAATTACAAAATTGAAAAAGAATATAAAAATTTGAAAATTAAAAATTTGAGAAAACCCCATTTTTCAGTAAATAAGTTTTTAAATTAAAAAATTGAAAAAGATGAAAATATAAAGAAAAAAAATTCATTTAGCTTATTTATAAATCATTTGGATCTTGAAACCATATTAGTTTTGGCTTATTTTTATTGAAATAGTATTTTTTGCCCTGGTTCAAATGGCTTAAGTTTATCCTAGTGAGCATAGTACTAAAAAACGAGCTCAGCTCAATTGGTTAAAGTGTAGAGTGCAAGGAGAGAAGGCCGCAGTTCAATCCTTCCTAAGCGTGCAAGGGAAATTTTTTTGAACTCCCTCTTTTACTAGGGAATATCAAAAGTCAATTCTAAGCTTATAAATCAAGCTTTTAATGTGTTTAAAGAAGATTAATTCAAAAATTGTAACCCTCATCCCTCCAAGTTCCATAACCTCTAATCGTTTTACTTGCTCGTAACGGCCATTAATGGCCATGCACCGCTCTGTCTTCTTTGTGCTCCTAACGACGACCAATTCCTCTCTTCGATAGCCATCAACGAAACCCCTATTCAACAAATCCACGCTCATTAAGCTAATTGAGAGAGAGAGGGATAGACCCGAATCAATGCCGAACTCATTTGTGATGCCTTCCTGAATTGACTATCATTTTCAACCTCGATCCAACCCGTTTGTATATCAAACCCTTTTTAGCTTTTCCCAAACTTATTTAAATTAAATTCTTGTTGTTTATTTAATTCTTGTTTTATCGCTTTATTTATTTATTTATTTATTTTTCTTTTGCATTTGTGATTTTCTCTATGTTATAGAAATGTCTTTAGATATGTCATATTTTAAACATAATATAAATATAGTATATTAAATTCATTGAATTGAAGCATGTATATAAAGTTTTACCAAATCCAGTCCATTTGATTCGTTATTTGATTAGAATGCCTAAATAAATTTACAACGTGTATGTATATATTCATATATAAATGAAAGGCATAAAATTAGCCCTTGATCCTGGTATAAGTTGTTTCTTGTCATATCATACCAATAGAAATAATAATAGTAAAAATTATTATTACTTTAGGAATTTATTGGATTCGTTGTATTTGTTAAAATGTAAGAATAACGTTTCTAAGATTTTTTTAAAATAATAATAAATTATGATAGGATAAGGAATTGTTGATGATGTTGTAACATTTATCATATCATGTTTTGTTAGTGGATTTTTTTTATTATTGTACTTATTATGATATATTTGTATATCCATTAGTTCATATGATACGTAGACTCAAGTTCATAGCGGTGAAAGTGTTTCTGATATGCTATTTGGTCTCTTATGTGACAATACATACCACTATATGAGTTTTTTTTTTTTTTTAATGTGTATTGGCTTATTATGTCACCTTATATTTGCAAATCACCTTTGAGTAAATAAACGTAATATGAGTATTATCGGTCATGACTTGTGCAATATCTTAAGTTTGATGCAGTTACTATAATCTATTTGCTTGTGTATAATCTCATTTAGTTCCAAGTACATATCTAGCTATCTTCGTTGATAAAAATTAAAATAAGAAAAGATCATGAAAAGAACAAAATAGTTTTTCCTTTTTCCCTTTCTCATATATGAGATGTACTAGTAAATAAAATCTTTTTATCTTATATAGATACTATGACTTAGTTATTTTCTAAATTATCAAAAATAAAATAAACGGGGTTTTTCTAAACTTAGGAATTTATTAGACTTTTTCAAGCAACATGAAATAAAATTACACTCATTAGAAATTTTTAAGAAAACAAATACAAATCAGCTAAATAACTTAAACTCAGCGGTTTTTTTCATAATTAAAAAAGACAAATAAATTAAAAATTTTACAAAAATCAAAACGAACTATGGGGACTTGATTTCGACTAGTGGATACGTAGGCACCTGCGGAATGGTCACAAAAAAAAAAAAAACTTTTAGGATCCTTTAAAAAAATGTGCATATTTTTGTAAATATATAAATATATCTTTTTCAAGTATCCAGATTTTTAAAGCCCATAAAAGCCTAGATTACCATTTAGGTTTTAAAGTAGCAACCTTTGGATCCATCAATTTCTAGTTTTTCACGTGAACCAATGTCCAAATCGAAAACCAAACCACTCATTTGGTTTCTGGTTCACCATTTTTTTCGGCTTTAGCTGGTGGCGACTCCAGTCAAATTATTTTTCAAAGGGCTGGGTTTTATTCAAATCGGAACCTTTAGGAGAAAATGAGCAAAATTTGGGCTCGGCAGCAACCTTCATACAATGCAAAATAACACAAAAGATTACATGTTACACTTAACAAATATCATAATGCAAGGAGGCAAAAGCCTAACTTATGATTATATCTTGCACTTACCCCTGGAGCTACACAACAAATTAGCGACATCATCTGCCTTATTTATCATTGTGCTTTTGAACTTAATTTAATACTTTTATTCAATTAGTAAGTATTATAAAAAAGGAGACAAGATGACCATCATAAGATGTGACATAGAATAATGCAAGGAAATGAATCTCTTAACAATGGTTCAGTAGACTATTTTATCTTACTTCAACCATCTAAAGAAAAAAAAAAAACTCAGGACATATTGGTCCATTAAGTATCATAATAAGTTATTTAGCAACAAACTTGCTTCATCAAATATTCTATAATGAGTTTGTAGAAGACTACTTCAACTTACTTTACTTCATCAACAAGCATAAGGTATTGGTTCATTTAATGAAATGCCTAAAACCCCCTTCTGACTTTACTAAAGGACCTTTTGGTTAGAGGGCAAAATATAGATGGTCATTTCGATAATTGGGCTATTAGCCCAATTTAATGCCATGAGCTAGCCCAATTTAATGCCACGGGCTAAGGTTCTGAGCTGAGTTTAGAAGATTGAGTTTAGTAAGAGATGTCGTAGGAAGATTTAGTTTGATAGACCTAGAACAGGAATTGTCAGACTAGTTCATTCTGTTTTCGACCTAATTCGATGTTTTCATGCTCGAAAAGTAGACTCTAAAAATATTTTATCGGGTCATTTTGGGCTTTATTTGATTAAATAAGCCTTAAGCCCTTTTATATTGAAAATAGGCTATTTTAAAAGATTAATGAGTTTCTTTTATATTATAAAAGTGCTTAAGCTCTTCCAAGCCCATTTGCAAGCCTAGCTTATTACTAAAAAAAGAAGGCTTCAATCTCAATCGATAGATCCTTAAAAATCATCCAAAGACTGGCATCAGCCTCTAATATTTATAAATAAGAGGCATGTTTTCTCATATGGAGGTACTTCTGCATATTGCTTAGATCGAAAGTAACATGAAAACTCTGCCGAACCGCTTCCAAGAAAGATCAAAGTTTATAATCAGTGAAGAACGAGTCAAGAATAATCGTATCTATTTTATTTGATCCTCTATCATACTCGCGCAAGAAACAAGGTTTGTTTGTTCCTCATTATAGACACCTTATTTTGACATTTATTTTTGTCAAAATAAGTACTAATCTTAGTATACACATAATTAAATTAATTATTTTTTGCAAATTATAAATGTTAAAACTAGGAATGAAAATTAGAAAAAATAAATCAATTTAATAGCAATATATATAATGGATGTTATATATAAAATTAATATAGTATAATATAATTTCAAAAATTGTAAAAAAAAAAATTTACTGTTCATCATCTCCTACCTCCGGCCGCCCGATGGGGTGTTTTCAAGTCCATTTTTGACCTGTTTTCAAACCCATTTTTTACAAAACAAATACGTATTTTGAAACTAGACACAGAGTACTTCATTTTGATATATAATTTGCATATTTTCATAAATCATAACTATTTCAAATCCGGACTTGAAATTTGAAAAAAATTCTTTTTTACACTTCCGAAAAAAGCTCAAAAATCCATTTTTTTTTCTCACAACATGTTTGAACGTTAACATTATAACATTAATGACAGCTAATCGCAAATTACAACCGTTTTAGTCCGATTTTTTCTGATCAAAATCAAAATAAAACATAAAACCCTAACTCTATAAATAGGAAGAAAAAGAACACGAATGGGGGACACTGAAAAATAGAGAAAAGAAAAATCAAAAAGTATTTGATACGAGGAAGTCGAGAACTTCCATTCTCATAAGTCAATTTTTTCAAAACCCAACGTCACAGACCACCGTTCTCCATCGAGTCCAGAGCAAGTTGCGTTGTCGTCTTTCACCAGCAAGGATTTTGAAGTGGTGAGCTTCTGGTTGTAGTGATCAAATCATGAACTGAACTTCTTCTGCGGACGAGCTTCATCACCAGGCAAGTCTCCATCTTTCTTTTTTTTTTAACGTGGTTGCAATAAAAAAATAATAATAATAATAGACGGATGTTGGTTCATGTTTCTTCCAAGATAATTGTGACAATGCATGATGCCAAAAGGAACCTTTCCTAGGTTCTCGACATTCTTTAAAAAAAAAAAAAAACAGAAACAAATAAAAGGTATAGAGAGATAATAATTAATTATTCTGCAATCTAACTGGGAATTCTTGGTAATTTGTTTTTCCATTTGAATTAAAGTAAAAAAAAAATTTGTTCTTTTTTTAAATTTTATTTTCTTCCTTCTTTCTAGTTTTATTTGAGATAAAAAATTCAAAAACAAAATCTATAAAGTTAAAAAAAATTATCTTTTTCAATAAAAATTGTTTAATCACTTAAAAAAGTGTTTTCCTTAATAAATATCGAATTAGAATTTTTTTTATATTGTTATTATGTTAATGAATACAATTACATGAACTCATATTGTTAGCGTTTATACCGTATTCTTGATATGAATGATGAATTGATATGCTTGTTTTGATATGATTGTTATAGATTATTATTCAAAAATTCTTTGTCACTAGAAAAAGTCTGTTTTCATAAAGTTGCTAAAATCTAACTTGATAGATTTAGAATTCACAATGAAAAATCAAACTTTCAAAATTAATAAAATTAAATGAATTTAAAGTGAAAAGAATTTTAAATCTAAAATCAATAAACAAACTAAAATTTTCATCAAATTAAAAAGAACTACGTATGGTCTGATCCTGATTAACGGGTACGTAGGCACCTAAACGGGCGACTTAAAATATGTAAAAAATTATTTTTGTGAATTTATTTGATTTAATTGTTTAGTTTAGAATATATGAATATTGATAGAATTTGATAAGATTTGAAAATTTGAGTTTTTAGATTATATATGATTATTGATAGAATTTGATTAGACATATGTTTAGTTAATTAGATCCTGGTAAATAGTTTAGATTTTGAAATTAGGGTTTAAAAGAAAGCAATTTAAATTTGGAAAGTTAAAGTGGTAACCATTTAGGTTTTAATAGGTTAGCCCCCGAACTCAAGTTAATTTCTGGTTCTCGTTTTCAAAACGATTTTTTCGCAGATCAGTAGCAAAACCAAAATCAACCTACCATTGGTTTTGGTTTATTTTTTTCTCGACTTTAGTCAGTGGCGACTCCAAATATTTTAAAAAACAAAATTTCCTTTAATTCTTAGTCGAGGATTCGTATTGAATGGGTTAGGTTTAGTACGAATCGGATTAAAGGAAATCGAAAACCAGGCTCGACAGCTTGGACTCCACTGGGGACCTTTTTAGAGGGCTAGCCACTTTATGCTTTTCATATATAAATTGCTTTCTTTTTTTAAATATCTTGTATATTGTAGATATTTGTGCTAACCGTGTGCTTATGTGCAGATATTATCTATATAGAGTTATTGGAGGGGATATTTATTTTTGAAAAAAATGTGTGCTAGATGTGGTCAAACCGGGCCACCTTAGGTAACTTAGGACGGGAGGCACCAGTAGGTCTCGGGTGTTGTGGTTACCCACCATTCGAGACACGAATTAGCCTCCCACTCCGGTTAATGTGGCCCATGGCCCATTAATTGGGGACCTTTAGAACCCACCCTTCTTGCATTCACTACATGAAGGAGATGATGATCAAGCTTTGTAGCCAATCAAAATGTTTTTCAAAATTTCTTTACAAAACAAAAGCTGAATTTATAGGAGTTAACTTTCCCTTGTAATCTTTATGTAAATATGTCTTGTAAATCCTTGTAACCTCGTTTTGTCTTTGTATTCAGTTTAGTGTACCATGAAAATGTATATACCGTGTTGTAACACATCTCTTTGTAATAGGTAGAATAAAGAAATGGCGTTTGGTTTAGGATAAAATTTTCTTTGTTTAGGTCATGTATTTGACTCCTTGAGTAAATTCAGCTTTAATGAAATAAAATGGTTTTTTGCTACAAAGCTTCTTCATCATCTCAATTTACATGCGCATGCGTTTTTCTTTTCCATATATATATTCTTGTCTCTACATGTTCTTGTATATTCTTTGCTACCCGTTTATTTGTTTTTGTGTATATATTAACCGCTAACCGTTTGCTCATTTTGTTGAGAATCATATAATAATATATACATTTTCTTCTCTAAACTATGGAAATTTTGTTTTTGAACAAAACAGTTTCTAAAAGATAGCTCCTAAACGGTCAGACCTTCGAAGTCCGATCATCACTAGGTCTAAATCCAGAATGGCTAGCAACAACGATAATAATTGGTAATTCCAATGCGATTTCCGAGCAAAGGCTCACTACTTTGGAACAAATGGTATTTCGAATGGCCGAGCAAATGAATCTTCTCACGCAAAACCTTAAGGCCCCTCAAGATACTACCGCAGGACATTCTGGGGTAAAGAAAGGGACTGATGGTCAAGCTATTGAGGAACAAGTAATTAATCATGAACCACTAGCCATTGTCGAAACCGATTCTTCTGAGTTTAAGAAGGAAATTGAGGCTCAAAACAAAGAAATGGAGAAAAGGCTTCTTTCTCAATTCAATGAGAAACTCAAAGTTTTTGAGAAAATGGAAGGATTTGATCAAACTGGAATCACAAGCTTTCCTACAATCGAAGCGGAGCTTTCCCGAGAAGTTCAAGATTCCCGACTTTGAAAGTATGATGGTACTGGTTGTCCAAAGTTGCATACTAGGCTCTATGTGAGGAAGATGAGCCGGTACACTCAATATGAGCAATTCATGATCCAAACTTTTCAGGATAGCCTTACCGGTCCACTTTAGCATGGTATGCTCATTTGGATCTTGATGAGATTAATACTTGGGACAAATTGGCTAGGGCTTTTACAATCAATATAAGTTCAATATTGAAGTGGCCCCTTCTATGTGGGATTTAAGTAATATGAGGAAGAAGAAAGATGAGTCCTTTAAGGAATATGCTCAAAGATGGAGATCAATGGCATCTATGGTATCTACCCCTATCCCGGAAAAGATTTGACATTCACTTTCATCAATACTTTAGAAGAACCATTCTTTACTCATCTCATTGGACACACTACTGCTAATTTCTCTGAGATAGTATTGGCCGGGTGCAGAATTGAAAGTGCCATTATTACCGGGAGGATCCACGTGGAAAAAGGCTACAAATTTCAAGTACTCCAACAATAACAAAGGGAAGATACCACTGTCAGTGTAGTCAGCTCAACCCCATACACTAAACCTACTCAATCCTACACCTACCAACAAACCCCAAACACTAATCAACCTTCACCCGGTCACAACACACAATCCCAAAACCAACCATTCAATAGACCCAAAAGACAATTCACCAAAATTCCCGTACCCCTTAGCCAAGTTCTAGCCCTGCTTAGAGCCGAAACACCTAGAGAAGACTACAAACCCAGATACTATAACCCCGAGCAAAAATGTGATTATCATTTGGGGCAAGTAGGTCATTCTACTGACTATTGTTGGAGGCTTCGGAACAAGATTCAAGACCTCATTGATGCTAAATTGGTCCAACTGATTTCATTGAAACTCCGACCCCTAATGTCAACACCAATCCTCTCCCAAATCATGGGCCCACGATCAACATGGTCACATTGAAGAACCCGAGCCTTTTATCAATGATGATCCAGTCCAATCCAAAGAAGATAGTTATCCAATGTCAAGGAGAGCAGAAAGAAGCCCCATATGAGGTGAAATCGATGAGGTATCAATTCCATGTGCCCATTGCACCGAAAGATATAAAGCCGCCCTTCAACTATCAAGCTGTTAATCAAGTTCCTAGGCCCATGGTCGGAAAACTTGGGAAAGCTTCAGAGCCCGAAAGAGAGAAAACATTGGCAGAGGAATTCTTCCCACTAAGAAAAGATAAGAAAAAGGAGGAGGAATCTGATGAGAAAACAGCCTTGACCAAGGTTATGAAGATAAGTGATTATAAGATTACTGACCAACTTGCTAAGGTCCCGGCTCAAATATCCTTATGGGTTTTAATGACTTCTGAAAAACACCGAGGTCCCTTTAAGATACTCCAACAAATCAAGGTTCCCGAAGGTGTTGCTACTGAAACAATGGAACATGTAGTAAATTCAGTATTTGCTTTGGACCAAATCTCTTTCTCACCTGATGAGTTGGGAGCAGAAGGCACTCAACACACGAAGCCCCTATTCATAATGGCCAAATGTAATGGAATGATTGTAGCCCGAGTCCTCATCGACAATGGGTCGTCTTTGAATGTTTGTCCATTGGCTACTTTGAACTTACTCGGTATCGATGCATCTAACCTCCGGTCCAGTTCCACTATTGTTAGAGCTTTTGATGGATCCAAGAGAGGCATATCAGGAGAAATAGACTTGGAAGTTACTATTGGCCCACAAGACTTTACTATTCCGTTCCAAGTTCTAGACATACCAAGATCATTCAATTTGTTGCTTGGAAGGCCTTGGATTCACTCAGCTGGGGCAATACCGTCTAGTCTGCATCAGATGGTCAAGTTTATAACAAATGGACGAATCGTTACGGTGCTAGGAGAACAAGACCATGCTATCTTCAAAGACACTGCTATACCCTATATTGGCGAAGAAGGATCCGAAGACTTTGGTTTAAAAGCCAATATGATTCAAAAAGAGGGACATTTAGGGACATTTGGACTGGGATATGTCCCTACTCCGTTGAGATAGAAGAGATGAAAAAGAAAGCCCGAAAGAAGAAAGGAGAAGAATGGTATAATACCCCTATTGAGTCTCCAGATATCAAAGTCACATTCCCACAACCGGCTCATGTCCAGAAACTAGACATTGCATCAGTTATGGAGCCTTCTTGCAGCTCCCATCCGGTTCAGGAATTGAATAATTGGTTCACTATCCCCCTTAATAACTCTAGGGTTACCTTTGAATCTGATGATAATGGTGAAAGTAAGAGATATCTTGCGCCGATAGATAACGAAAATACTGATATCATTTCTGACCCTAGTCGTCGAACATGACATTAGTGATCACACTAGGATAAAGAAAAGTTGGCAAAAATATGAACAAAGCAGAATTGAGATCAGTGAACCTACAGAAGTAGTGAATGTTGGAACTGAAGATGAGCCTAAAAATTTGAAAATAGGCACCACCTTATCCGCTGAGCAACGAGAAAGATTGATAAGATTATTAACTGATTACTTAGACGTGTTTGCATGGTCCTACGAAGATATGCTTGGTTTGGATACCTCTATGGTGGTTCATAAATTACCAACTAAAGCAGATATCAAACCAAAGAAGCAAAAATTAAGACGATTTAGACAGATATCTTGCTCAAGATTAAAGAAGAAGTAAACAAATTGTTAGAAGTCGGTTTTATAGAGGTATCAGATTATCCTGAATGGTTGGCCAATGTGGTCCTGGTACTTAAAAAGAATGGAAAGGTTAGAGTTTGCATGGACTTTCGCGATTTAAACCAAGCCACGCTCACAGATAATTTCCTCTTACCTCACATAGATGTCTTGGTGGATAACACAGCTATAAATCATCTATTTTCATTCATGGATGGCTTTTCGGGATATAATCAGATTAAAATGGCAGAAGAGGATAAAACAAGACAACCTTTATTACTACTTGGTACATTTGCTACAAAGTCATGCCTTTCGGCCTTAAAAACACCGGGGCAACATATCAAAGGGCGATGGTTACCTTGTTTCATGACATGATGCATCAAGAAGTTGAAGTATATGTGGATGATATGATTGCTAAGTCTAAGGAAGATGAGATCATGTGGAAATATTGAGGAGATTATTTGATAGATTACAGAAATTCCATCTTAAGTTGAATCCTGAAAAGTGTACATTTAGGGTGACTTCAGGGAAGTTGTTGGGATTCGTAGTCAGCCAACAAGGAATAGAAGTTGACGCGGATAAATTTAAAGCCATACTTGAATTACCTTCCCCGAAGACGATCAAAGAAGTCAGGGCATATTGGGACGCTTGAATTACATTGCTCGGTTTATAATCGTACGTAATCGGCCAGCTGCGACAACCGCACCATACACACCTTATATTGGGATATATATATTATTTTTATTAAGTTTAATATATCATTATAGTTTTTTACAATTATAATTTTATAATAGATGAAATCTCTTTCCCGCTATAAGTTTTGCATTTTATTTAGGTAAAAATTAATTTTAAATATTTCATTAGTGATAACAAATATGTAATTGAAACATTTTGATATGATGTTTTTTTTTTTTTATGAATAAAAAAATTGTTCAAACAGCAAACCGAATGTATGGAACCATTTTTTTTATTCGAAAAAATTATGAACCGAACCATATAGTTATTTTCAAATTTGAAAGAATAATTGAACAGAAAATTATGGTTTGATTTGGATCGAAAAGCAAATTGGACTGAACTGCACCATGCACACCCTAATTATAGCATGATCCAAGTACCCAATTTATTTGTAACAAATCGAACTTAGTGCATTTACTATTAATACATTTAGTACCTAACTTTCTTATGAGCAAGCGAAAAGATTGAAAACTTGACCTTGTTGTATTTTTCTAAAACCTTTCATCCTTTAACTTATGGGTCTTAAAGGCTTTGCTTCCAATTAGGCAACGAGTGTTTAGTTAGCGGTTCAGAGGCCTTTGTTGGACTTTCAAGTTATTTCGAACTTGATGGCATTGGCCCCATTCAAAGGATGGATCAAGTTTTAATGGGTCAGTGTATCGTCCGATTAATAATATAACCGTGCTCTAGATAATTGGCAGGGTAGGTACTTACTAGATGTTTGAAATTCATGCTTTTTATTCTTTTTTTTTTTCGTTTTTACCCCTCTATTTTCTAGGCATCGATTATCTAAAACACCAAAGTCGAATAGATAAATCTGATGTTAATTTTCAAAATCTTTTATTAATAAATTCCTCCTGTGCTCTTCAAATTAAAAACTTTTGTCTTGTCTCACAATTTAATACTAATAAATTAAGATGTGAAAATGAGAAAAATTACTACTCTCATTGCCATACTCTTGGGAAAACATGCCATAGGCTCCGTTATGCATATGCATAGAAACATGTACATATAAGACCACCAAAACCCAAAACTGCATACGATCACAAATTTAAATACTCTTAAATTAAATCAATCTCCAATTGTCATTGCCTATTATCAAAAGTAAATTTATAACGGAACTACATTAAAATTCTTATGAGAAACATAGATATAAAATCCTTAGCATCATCTCAACTAAAACAAATCTCTATTTTAAATAATCAGTTGGATCATTTCCTTTTGCATAAATACCATAGATCCTACCACTAACAATTATATCAAATCTCCAACAAACATAAGAGTCTCCTCATCATCAACTACACCTAAAAGATATGGAGTGAGTGGGAAACGCCTAGAACAAACCATTACATACAAAATGCACATACAATATTATGTTGCATGCAAGGATGTCCCTCAAGGGGAAACCAAGATATTCCTTCAATATTAGTTATATCAAATAGAAATGCTATAAAGAATATGCTGCTATGACCAAGGAAAATAAAAAAAAAAAAATGAGATGAGAGTTGCGCTCAATAAATATAGAATTCAGGTGGGAGTTTGTGCTGGCGCTTTGTGTGAAAAGACAAGTCTAATATACGAAAGCTTCTTATCTTGAGTAGCCTAATCTTTTATAGTTGAGAGATAGGGAATTGTTATGACTAATAGCACCATAAACAAAAGAGAGTCTCAATATTGACAAATTAAGTTGAATAAATAATCTTATACAAAGAGGATCATAATCTTTCACAAATGTTATTACATGAGAGTTATACTTCATAAGTACCAGTGTCATTGAGTATAAAAGTAAAGAGAAGCTATAAGAGAAGGGTAGCTAGAATTTACCTAAGAAACAAACATTTTAGCAGTCTCTTGGGAACCCAAATTTGAAATTTCCCCCTCATCTTTTGTAAATTTCATTTCACACACACTGATAATATTAAGGTTAGTATTACATAATAAGAGCGTAAATCAACAACATTGATTTTGCAAATTAAAATGAAACATTTACTTGTAAGAAACCCTAAAAAGGAAAATAAACAGTAGTATAGAGAGAGGGAGAAGGAGAGGGAGAGGGAGAGGGAGAGGGAGAGAGAGAGGGGGAGGGAGTTGTCTTTTAAATCTCATTCTATAGATATTTTGACAAAGACAAGGTTAGTATAGAGATTGTATAGGCTACTATGCTAGTTGTAGCACACCAGCGCTTTACTAATAGAATATCAAATAAACGGGACTCTATCCAAATCTCAAGAATCCGCCAAAGAGCCTTCTTTTAACAAGAAGAGTCAGCAAGCTACTAGAAGTGAATCTTCTGGCTCCCCCTTTGAATTTCCAATTCCTCCTCTTCGTTCTACTTAGATGGAGCAATCTGAACTCTTGACAGAATATAAAAGAGGTTTTTATCCTTGTGTAGACACCTGAACGAGCTCGTGTGGACACTCCTTAGCTTGAGGACAATCTCTCAAGATTCTTGTCAATGAAATTAGCCATGTTGCACTAAGTTACTTATGGACATGTATGCAATTATAGAACACTTTAATTTAGGGTAGCCACCCATCCAAACAAGTAGGATCAATAGTTTAACATTTAAGTCGTAACATTTAGTAACAAAAAAAAAAAAACCCAACAAATAGGGTTAATGTTTCATTTGTGGGTTGCATTTCAACAATTCAGTAGCTAGGCCCTATTGTAGGCTTTAACATTGGTACTTTCATTGATTCTTTTAATTGATTCAATAATCATGGTAGACAATAATTGTAACACGACATGATTACAAGATGAACTTCAATAGCAGAAAATAAACTTCTTGAACTTAACACTAAAACTGATAATTTTATTGCTGACATGTCTTAAGGATTAAAATTTGTGATGATACGAATGAAGAATCAAAGTAGAAATATTAATCGTAGTACTGAAACAATTCATCATCTTCTCTAAATGTTACTTCTAATGGAGAGGAGTCTTAGCATTGATATATCAAAAATATTGGAATTACCCAAATTCAAGATAATGGCAGATCAAATGCTTGCACTTTTAATTTTTTGATAATTTAGACTTTGGTAAATAAGTGATTGTACTTTTAAAGTATGTGTAGTTCATTGTCTGCATTAAATAATATTTGAAAAGCATTTATTTTGATGACTGGACAATTATAGACACTTAGCCAAAGTTAAAGATGCAACACTAAATTGACAAAAATTGCTAAATATTGAAAGTACAGACATTTCATCTACTATTATCTTATTATCAAAATACACGTTCATTAAATATTATTTAACAAAGATATTGAATCACGCATACTTTGAAAGTATAAGCACTAATTTATCAAAATCCAAACATGAGATATTAAACTGCTCAAAATTAAAAATGCAGGGACTTAGCCTGTAGTTATCCCTCCAAATTTTCTAGGTCTAACCCATTATCATGGATTTTTAATGTAAATCAATTCTATTAGTTCCATCATGTGCCTAAGCATGAGCACTTAAAAATAGCTTCTTTTACCATGAAAGAAAATGGGTTACTTTCAACTTAGTTGAACTCTCTTAAAGCTTTACCAGATTTGGTCCCTTTATTGTTTGAAGATGATCAAGGTTATCAAATTAGTACAAATATATTTTGTTCAAGAGTACCAACATGCATTTGAAACCCTTTCTAATCACATTTCTAGCCTTTCTGAGGACTTTCTTAATAGTTGTTTTATATTGAGTTTTAAACCCCTAATTCCACAAGAAGTTATTACTACATAACCTACTATTTACTACACCCAATTAGTCTTGCTAAAATACACGAACCAAACTTTCACCAGTTATCTTCTTATTCTAAACCAAACATAAAACACTTTTCCTCATAATTCTTTTAAATGTACCATCTAATCTTCATATGCACTACCTTGATGCATTTTTTTAAACCAAAACCTCCTGCATCCACTGTTTCAATTGCTTCTTCTTCTAAATACTTATCACTTAAAAAAAAAAACTACCCTTTAAACTGCTAAAACTTATTGAGATGGTTTTAAAATAAGAGAAAGGTCATTTCAAAAAAAACCCAACCCTCAAAATGCTTAACATCTATTGAAATGGCTTTAAAATGAAAGAAAGAGACTTATTTCAATTGTAACGAGAAAGGACTATATCTATAAAGCCAAGTTTTTTATGCTTATATACCAAATAATGAGGAATCTATATCTACCAATGATAGTATCAACACGGATGCTTCCATCCCTTCCAAGGTAGAAAATCCTATAGAGATTAGCTATTATGCTTTATCAAGAGTATATGATCTTAAAACATTGAAACTAATAGCATAGAATTGGGAAAATTGTAGCTATTTTCATTGATTCAGGAAGCATTCGTAAATTCATCCAAGAATATGTTGCTCGATAGTTACATCTACCTATCATAGCTTCTCAAGGTCAATTTGTTTAATCATATTTTAGTTATTTTGACATCATATTTTTACCGTTTTCAAATAGATATTTGTCAAAAAATAGATACTGATGAAAAACTGATAGTTTTGCTCATAAAAAGACTAAAAAGATATGATAAAAATATGATATAGATAAGTTATAGATGCAAATATCTGATACATATATGATACAGATAAATATTAGACAATCCAAATAGATCTTGGTATGTTTTGCTTATAGAATGAGTAGATTTAGTGTTGGGGATACAATGGTTAACAACTTTGGGCCAATTATTGTAGATTATTCCACTCTTACTATGCTTTATGTTGAATAGCTAACACATTTTTTATTAAAGGAAATATTACTCTGATCGAAGTTGATTGAACAACACCAATTTAATAAATTGGTCATAATAAATAACATAGCATGTTTCTTTAGTCTTACGGCTTAGAAAGAAGACTCACTTATTGATACACCAACAATAGCCTTTAAGGCACTATCAATATTTTTCCAAGTGTTTTGAAACTCCTTCATCATTGCTACCTTTAAGAGATGTGCAACATTACATTCACTTAGAAAAGGAGTCTCAAGCAATTAATGTTAGGCTTTATCATTACCCATATTTCCAAAAGGTTGAGATTGAAAAATTAGTCAAGAAAATGTTGGATTCAGTATTACAAGGCCAACACTAGCCCACTTTCATCTCTAGTTTTGTTGGTTAAAAAGAAAGATGGATCGTAGAAATTTTGGGTGGATTATGGAGCTTTAAATCAAGCTACAATTTTAGATAAGTTCCCTATACTAACTAGGTGAATCATTAAATGATCTACATGGTGTAAGGGTATTTAGGATATCACCAATTCAATATGTATCTAGAAGACATCCATAAAACTACTTTTAGAAATCATAAAAGTCATCATAAATTTCTTATTATGCCTTTTTGGGCTTACAAATGCACCTTCAACATTTCAAGCAGTGATGAATACCACATTTTGACTTTCTTGCATAAATTTTTATCTTTTGTTTTTATGACATTCTAATACATACAACACTATGGAGGAACATGAATCTCATTTAGAATAGGTATTGACCTATTTGGAGTACCAAAAATTTTATGTAAAATATATATATTTAAATATATATATATATAAGTGTTCTTTTTTGCAAGAGAGAATTGATTATTTAGGGCATTATGTATCAATTGAAGGTGTTAGCCAGGATCCATGTAAGGTCCAAGCCATGCTGGAGTGGTTTATGCCTACAAATGCAAAAAATTTACGTGGCTTAATGGATTAATTGGATATTATAGACGCTATGTGCACCATTATGGTTGTATTGCTACAACAATAGCTTTTCCATTTGAGGGAAGATCTTATGTCTACTTTTGTTCTAGCTTTACTAGATTTCTTTCAAACAATTATTACTGAAACTGCACATCAAGGATCTCAAGCTATAGCATTTGTCAATAAGAAATTTGCTTTAAAAGCATTCAAATGGAAGGTTAAATTCAAAAAGATTTAGTGAATCTTTCTTTTGTACGTATATGTGGAAAGATATAGATGAATTTGTGAAGCGTTGCCATGTGTGTTGGCAAATTAAATATTTGACCACTTCTTCAAAATGCTTACTTCAACCTCTTCTTACATCACAATAGGTTTTTAAGGATCTTACCATGGGTTTCAGTATTGGATTACCTATTTCTAGAAGATAATTAGTGATTTAAGTTGTAGTTGATCGGTTGACCAAATAATATTATTTTTGGCATTTTGATTTCTCATTATATTTTAAAAGAGATTATCTTACATGTGACCTTGAGGACAAGATGCTTTTTCTAATGCCAAAGGAAGATGTTATGTCTAAAAAGAATCAAAATAAAAAAGAAGCCTCAATATGAAGAAGATTATGTTGAATAAATAGTCTTGCGTACAGAGGGTTATAATCATTTACAAATGTTGTTACATGACATTTATGCTCAATAATTATCAATATCGTGAGTATAAAAGTAAAGAGGTTATATTACCCTAAGGATAGCTAAAATTTATTAACAAACAAACTTGTGCATAAATTTTTGGAACTCAAATCTCAAATTTTTCCTTTTATCTTTTCAAAATTTCACTTCGCACAGAACAAACAAATTAAGGTTTGTATTACATCATAAGAGAGGAAATCAACAACATCGATTTTGCAAATTTAAACTGAAACATTTAGTTGTAAGAAACCCTAAAAGAGAAGATGAATATTAGTGTAGAGAGAGAGAGAGAGAGAGAAGAGAGAGAGAAGTAGAGATACCTTTGAAACGGATCATGCAGATATTTTAGCAAAAGCAAGGTTAGTAAGGATATTATGTGGGTTGCATTTTGACAAATCAATAGTTGTGCCTTGTTGTGGGCATGAAAATTACTAAATTTACATGCTATATAAAAATATATTAATATTTGAATAAATTATTTACATATGAAATAACCTAAAAAAAATATAAAAAGGAAATCCAAACATAATCGACTTTGTTAGGGGAATAGTGTTCATATCATTAGCTAAATTTGAATTTTGAAAGAAAACAAAGTATGATTTTACAAATTTCATAGAATGATAATACTTATCTAAATTAAAATTTTTTAAATGTATTGTATATTTACACATCATATTATAGATTTGGTGTATTTGAATCTAATTTTAGAATTATAGCTTACCATGTTTATTACTTGTCTTAAAGATATTAATAATTAACGTAATTTGTTGGGGAAAAAAACAAAAATATTCTCACCAATTTAATTGGTACAATTACATCATAAATGAATTTTACAATAGAAAAGAGTAACCAGTTAACCTTTATGAATTTTTTATTTTAACAATTCAAGGTTGTAATATAATAACACACTATTGACTTAGATGGCTTTTCATATTTTACCTTTCGTCCTTGCCCACAACATACAACTAAATGAACCGTAAAAAGAAAAAAAAAAACCTTTTGCAATTTAACTATAATTAGTACGACCATCAAACTATTACCAAAGCAATGGAATCCACTGTAACAACGACATGAATTTGGTTTCCGGAAACATTTTGCCCAATCCATCATTACTAACGAAAATCGGTCGAAGTCACATACAAAAAAGGGAAGGAAGCCTGATCACAAACATGATAATGAGCATGAAGCCTTAAAACGAATATATCCATTATCAGACCACATAAACTGTCCATTATTGGGCTGCAGCTAATACCAAAATCAAAACCAAAAACATCGTTGCACCTATGCACCCCAACAATTTCACAAATACAAACTAACTATACACCCAACATATTTTATAAAACCTAAAGTTTGTATGTGATGCGTGATCAAGATAAGGAAATCAATCAGAGGAACAAATGCTTGAATACAAGCAAGACTTCGACACAATTCAATATTTGGAGTTGAAACAATTTGTATTCATTTTGTAATTTTCATTACACTGTTGTGTATAAAACAGAGGATAATGATTTGCTCTAAGGATTCCATAGGTGATGGAATGTGCTGGTGCCAGGTGTTGGCATTTGATAGTACCATATCATCCTAATTAGTTATAGAATATTCTAGTACAATATTTAAGCTACAATTAAAGGAAACTAATCTATTATAATTAATAACTGGAGAAGGGCCTGGCCTTATAACAAGCCTTAGTTTAATAACTCAATTATGGGCTTGGGCTCATTTTAAGCCCACTGGTTCTTCAAAGCCTTGTCTTATTGACATAGTGACCGAAGAACTTTTGGAGGCAAAACTTTAGTTCCCTCATTACTCTCATTTGTACTTTCCAAAGAACCCTATCTTCAAACCCGATACCATCTTGTTCCTTCGACAATAACCCTAGATCAACATGATGACAAAATCCTTAAAAAAAGATAAGTTCAGAAAAAAGGCATATGGTTTTGAAAGATTTGGAATAACCCAATAAATAGGAGAGAAAAAAAAAAGCGAAGGATTTTAATAAGGGGTAAAAAGGTCATTCAACTTTTAGAATCTTTTTTTTTTTAACCAACAACTTTTAGAATCTATTAACCAATCATATAAATCTATGAACCAATGTATTTCTTTCTCCGGTTTCTTTTCATTCTTGGTAGCTCCTCCATATCAAATAATAGGAACTTCCTTTCTAAGTGCAGAATTTCCTCAAGGCAATTTTGGCAAGTCACTTTCTTCACAATGTTATTATTTCCTGGTGAAGAAAGTGACTTCACAATGTTATTATTTCCTGGTTAGAGAAACTTATTATAGAAGTTGTGGCATCTAGAGAAAAGAGCGTGAGATTTAAAGAATATTAATTTATGTTAGAGGTATCAAGAATGATTTAAGTCAACGACTAAGTTTTCCTTGAATCTTGTTCTTGTTTGGGTAGTAATGGGAAAAAGCTATTGTTGGAGTGTGGATGCCCATTTTTGAAAGAGTTTTGTTGGATAAATTGCAAGTGTATAGCGTAAGAATTGATTTTGGATAAAAGAATTTGAATAAAATTTTTGAAATTACTCTTGTAGGGCTCTAATTCATTCTTTCATCTTTTTCATGTACATTCGGTGATATAACATCTTATAATATTCCCAATACACTGCTAATGTGTTCTTGTTGATGATGTTAGTATTGGAAAACTCCAAGGAGATTAAGAACTTCTTGTTTACCACTATGTGGTATGGAGTCAAATGTCCTCAGCTAGTTATATGGTTATGGGATAATATCACAAATGACACCTCAACTTTGATAAAATATGCAATCAAGTGCTTAAATTTAAAAAATATCAAAATAGTATATGAACTTTGAAATTTATTAATTTGGTACCAGAAAAACTTTAAAATTAATCAATTTAGAACCTGAAAAGACTTAGTGGAGGTAGTACTAGCATATACAAAAAGTTTTTTCAGGTACTAAATTTGTCAATTTCAAAGTTTAGGTACTAAATTGATCAATATCAAACTTTAAGTACCTAATTGTATATTATATCAAAGTTTAGATACCATTTGTGACATTAACCTTATGGTTATTTGGTTTGGTTGTATGATGAACTTTAGGCTTTGTTGTAGTATTGATTGTAACCAGGTGATATTGATGAATTTTGTGAGACATCTTTAGTGAAATAAATGATTCTTGAATCATATGATGTGGATATGTATTCAAAGTGTGATTGAAGTTTCATGTATTGTAGATTTTCACGTATGCTTTAAACCTTAGTGTGTCCATACTCTCTATGAGCATCTTAGTTGTAACTTAAAAAGAGATTTAGAATATTACAACTTAAGTGGTATTAGAGCTTAGATTTAATATCTCTAGAAAAACTTAAAAGATAATTTGTAGGAAGATGAATGAAGAGAGTGGATAGATTAGATAGTTGCTTTTTGTTAAAGGAAAGTTTGACTTATTGATTTTTTACTAATGAATTACTACTGTCTAAATTTTCTCACTTATATATGTACTTTGACTAGGGATGCAACCGGCTTAGCCATTAATGGGTTTCGACCCATCTAACCTGATAAAAATCCTATAGGGTTCAACCCTATAAGGCAATAGGATCGGGTTTGGATGTAGGTAAAAAACCTTGTAGGGTATTAGGGTCGAGTTTTTATACTACTAAAATTCGATGGATACCCACTCGACTCGTTAGTCATAGTAAAAAAAATTGTGATATAAATATATGTACTAAATATAAACATAGTATTAGGCTAAATTTAAAGACAAGTTATCAAAGAGAAGGTGAATTGCTATATTATTAGATATTATTTTATTGGCTCAAGTCTGCTAAATCTATTGAAAAAAAATAATAATAAGGAGGTTGAGTTCGAGTGGAGAATTGGGGGGTGGTCAGGCAAGTAATCGAGTTGATAGTCAGACGAGTAACTAGGTGGGTGGTGGATTTTAGAGTAAATCCTGTAAGGCGAGTTTGGATATAGAAGGAAAATCATACAAGGTTATTGGGTCGGGTTTGGTATGCCCTATAGTGTAGCGGGTTCGGTTTTAGGTTTATATGACCCACCCGAAACCCGGCCCAGTTGCATCCCTAACTTTGACACTTATATTATTTTTTATTTCACACATAATTTTAATTGAGAAGATTTATATCTAATGGTACTAAAATTAACTTATGATATCAAGATTACCCATTAAAGATTTTCAAATTATAAATATAAAAATATATACCTAAGAGTATATCAATAACATCAATTGAAATCATGTTGGGAAAATATAAAAGTGTGAAAAGAAAATAAGAGAATTGTTATGATTATTTGGGCTATGATTTATACATTAGTGAAACATCTTACACTAGTGATGCGAATGCGATTGATGTGGATTTTGTTTGTTACTTAGGATTAGAGATCGGCGCCAGGTTGAACTGGCCTGAAACCGCTAGATATTCAAGCCATGGTAAAACCGGAATCGGCCCATGGCCATGAAGGGCTAGGCCGGACCGGTTCAAACCTGTAGTCCAAGGTCGATTCATGGCCCTTGACCCATGAATGATTTTTTAATTTTTATTATAGTTTTTTAATTAAATTGATAAAAAAACACAAAATTAAACCATCACATAATAGATATATAAAGAATTTTAAATTACAAACTTGTTCAAAACAAGTAAAGTTTATTAAAAAAGCACACTTGAATAGGAAAGTTATTCTAGAATATACGCACTTGGGCTAAAAAAGCGTACTTGAATAAATGAAGGAAAAAAAAAAGACAATTTCATATTAAATACCATCTACTCATATTAAAATGAGTTTAAATATTTATTTTTTTATTTCTTTTCTTATATATATATTTTTTATTTTTTTAATTTTTTTTTTTAAATTTTGACTTACCCTACTTGTTGGGTTAAGGTCTTGAACCGGTCTTGACCCGTTGGCCCGACAGATTGGTTGGCGAATTATGACCCGTACGAACGGGCTAGGCTGTGAGCCATGACCCACTGGTGACGGGTTGGCCGGGTCAACAATTCAACCTAACCTTGTCCGTGTCTACTTAAGATTATATCCGTTTAATTCAGTTCATGATCGAGGATTGTTGTTGGATTATCTCTAAGTAGAATTTCAGTTTTGTTTGTTAAAATTTACATTGAGGATGATGTAACAAGTTTTGAAGATTGAATGATTTTGAGAATATTTTACGGTTTTATTTTGTGATTCTAAAACAATTTATAGGTCGTAATAGTCTTGTACATGCGCCTTTTGGCATTTGTAGATGATAGAGCCCGTGGTGCTCTTGTCTGAGGGCATGACATTTGATGAGTCAATGAAATTTGTGTTTCAACACTACTACAAGACATTTGCTTTGCTACTTATAACCATTTTAATCAATTTGGACAATCAAATGACATAGTAGTTTTTAAAAAAAAAAAAAAAGTACATGTTCCAAGTTTTGTCAAAATCGGACATCACATCAAAAGTTGATGAAAAGTGAAAGCATATACAAGTTTCTTTCAATTTTAAAACAATATATCAATTATGGAAAGTCAAAACCAATTTCTAATCTATTCGTTAGTGAATAGACAATACAATATATCAAATATAAAATACAAACGCTAGAGTAAATCAAAACCTAAAGTTTGCACATCAAAATATAATAAATTTTTTTGTAAATTGACACTACATAGAGACCAAATTTTAAAAAAAAAAATCTTAAAAAATAAAAATTTATTTTTTAAATTATCCAAAATTAAATACACACACATATATGCACTTTTGTGCTTCTTTTTTTCTTTTTTCTTTTTTTTTACACTAATCGAAACCTAAGTATATATATAAATTAAAAAAGAACCCTGATATTAAGTAGAATAAAATATGCCAACCCAGATAGAATTCCCTTCTAAGGACTTCAAAATGTCATTTTAAAATAGGAAAGCAAGAAAATGCCTCGAATAATGTCTATATTCATTTCGCTGAGGGGAAAAAAGGAAAAAAAAATTGTCTATATTCACTTCCTATATAAATTATAATCCTCCACAGGAACCTTAAAAATTTTAAATTTTCCAGCAAACCCACACGGCCCACCAGCCTCTTCACGACTAGTAGTTGCCTTGAAAATGCTTCCTGACCTCTCAAGCTCATGGAAAGCTGTGTATATACAGTATGCTGTACGTGTTAGTCGATATCCACAAAACTCCATTGTCCTTTCCATTCCACAGACCATAAATATGAGACAAGGATGTGCATATAAATGGACCCCCAGTTTCAAGTTGCCCAACAAAGATCCACCATCCCGCAGATGAGTTTGACCGAATCCTGTTGCTCCATTCTAAGCCACTGAAAAGTTCCAGCTCGCATCCGGATAAGTCCCCGGGTTTTAATATGATATCATCAAGGGGTTACACTTGATTCAAGTTGCATCTAGAACAAAACACTTTAATCTAGCATGCACCTAATATATTTTACATCTAAAACAAATATATCAATGTAGGATAAAATATATTTATCTGGGACATTTTGCACTTTGAAACAAAAATATGCTATATCTAAAACAAAATACATATCTAAGACATAGCGACTTGTACACAAGTTGTCGAACAATAAAAAAGAGTGACTTAACCTAAGAATTTTCGTATCAACAAAGATAATGTGTACCAAAACGAGTCAAATTTATCTATAAATTACTTGATTTTATTTGGTTTAACATTGATATAATAATCGCTAGAGTTATGTAATATTAAACTCGAATAAATCATAATTCTAATTGAGTGCAGTGAAATTATAATAGAGTTTAGATATTAATATTATATTAATTCGATGTATCTATTTTTCTTAAAAGAAAAAGAGAAAAAAATAGTATAAATGAGTTCAACAAATCAAGTTCATCCTTATTGAGCATTACTTTGAATCAAATTCAAATTGAAAAATTTTAAATAAAATTAAATTCAAGTTTGAGCTCAATATTATCATATATCGTCCAGACTTGACATATTTATATACTAGTAATAAGTGAATTTAAAAATTTTTCAATTTTATGAAAGTCATTTAAAATAGGTATGGAGTATTAATATTTTTTTTTAAAAGAACAAAGTATTTAAAACATAAAATATGTGTTAAAAAAAAATTTCAATCAACAATAACATACATTCCAAAGAATATGGAGATTCCTAGTTGGATTGCTAAACTACGCGGTAGCCATAGATAGCTCTATTTGGATTGTTTGGTTTTTACTTGTATTATATTTGTATCAGATTTGCATATATAACTTATCTATAGATATTTGTATTGTATTTGTTTGGTTTGATTATGAGTAAAATTATCAATTTTTTATCGGTATTTGTTTTTTGGATAAATATATGTTTGAAATCGATAAAAATATGATACTAAAATAACCAAAAATAATAAAACAAATAGGCCAATGCTCTGCTAAAAGAAAAATTAATATCATATGGGAAGATAGCTAATTTACGAGAACAACCTATCTTAGTTGCTTATTCGAAAAGAAAAAAAAACATATAAAATTAAATTAAAGACATAAGACATTGAATGAAGCACAAAAGGTTAAATGATAAAAATAAGCTTCCTATTGCTAAGTTAATTAATGATCTTTTTATGTCATAAGAGACACTCATTCTACTTGCATGTATTTCAATATGCATATATGTTTTTCGAACTTTGATACTAAATTTTATATATCTAAACGAATTTTAACTTAGTTTAGTTGTTGTGTACTTAAATTTCTTAATCTAAAACAGGATTTGATCTCATTGTGTTAAAATCATATTAATTGTTTAGTGATGAGTAATTTCTAAATTTAGAGAATGGAAAATATATATTAATCTATGCGAACATTTTTTCAACTATATTTCTCTCACAAATCTAGTGTGAATAACAATCTTCTTTTAGTTAAAGTAGGATTTCTCTTTAATTATCTTTTATCACATCCAAATATTTTTATAATTTATTGTTGTACGGCCAAAGCAATCCACGAAACGAAGCCACCGCCACCCCTTCAATCTAACAACAGAAAAGGAGATCTAGTTTTGACTATGCTAGACAATAATTCGGTCTATCCGACCCACCATTTCGTACCAATCGTTACTGTCACCAAATAGAATCTCTGTATTTCACAATTAATGGTTTAAATATTTAGATTTTTAAATATCTCATGATATTATTATTATTTTTTCTAATCTCAATTATTAATTATATATAATGATATTTAAAAAATAAATAAATTTATAGTAATTGACAACACGTTAATAGTGGGATCCAAATCTTTTCACTGTTTAACCCATCAATTAGTACCACTATGTTTAAGTATTAGAAATAATGCGAGCTTCTATGGTTGCTAATGAGGCCATCTAATCATCCTTAAAATGTATATAAGAATTAGTATATTAATTATTTTAATAGTTTGATTACGGCTGGATATAAATTTAAATAGTTAAATAATTAATCAAATTGATCTGTTAAAATGAATCACGAAACTATAAAATCTTCCTTAAAAAAAAAATAGATGCCATCTAATTTGAACAGGAAGCAATCAACCACCAGATCTATTTCTTTATCTCAATTCTTGTATAATGGACCCGAATTAGGAATATATAAAGATCCATATATAAAAATATACATATACAATATGTGCTGTGGGGACTAATAATTAATTTTTTTACAAATATACAGTTCCTAAAGGAGGGGGCAAGAGATAGAAAAAAGAGATAGGTAAGGATCCAACAATTTATTTACAACCACAACCATGTACAAGATTTTGATCCTATCTTGGATCAGATATATCTGGGTGTGGGCTGTTATACATTCTCCTTTTTCCTTTTTCTCACACTGCCAACAGGATAATAATATCACAGCACCCCCAAGTGATGATATGATGAAGATGATGATGACGATGATTCTTCTTGTTTGATGTGGGTCTATTTGGACACATTAGCCAACTGTCATAAAACCATATGTCCCACCATCTCACACATGCACATGCACAAGCACAAGCACAAGCACAACTCCTTCCTAATAACTTTAACTTACACCCTCCCAATTGCTATTGCCTTTCCCTATTTAATACCCCTTGGATCCCATTTCACTGCGAAAAAAAAAGGGAAAAAGAAGAAAAAAAAGGGAAAGTGTACTAAATGGAGGCTTGAGAAGTATACAAATATATAACAAAACATCACTAGCTAGAACTACTTGCAGTTGAAGTAGTTGCTTTAGGGTTTTCCTTTTTTTACATATAAGGAGTAGATCTATAGCTATACTCTACATTTGGGGGTTTAGACATGGAAGTTGCCCTTGAATTTGAAGATGATTTGTTTTTTGCAGACTTGAGCAAGCAGATTTCTCTTCTCATCATGGATGATGATGAAATCCCAATCTCAAACTGGAATTCTCCTTCTCTCCAGGTAATTACCTTACTTTCCCCTTTTAAATATGTTTATATATATGTATATTCATTTTCTCTCTTCTTATTAAGCTTGTTAGTGTTATATTGGTACTGAACATAATTAAAATATTATTACTATATTACCTAATTCTTATTAATCAAAAGAAATATTGGATGAATTTTAATTTTTCTTTTTTCATTTTATGCGAATTATTCGATTGAATTGTTATTTTTATTTAACTATCTTCTCTTAATTTGGGAATTATGAAGCATACTTCTGGTTATATAGTTAGCTAGTATGCTAATATTAAGTTCAATTTCGAAAATTTTCAGCCTCAGGTTTTCTCCGAAACGGTGCCGAATCAACAGATGACTCAGGCTTCGTTCTTGTATGAGCAAAGTTGTAGAAGAGAGATGAGCAAAGGAACAGGAGTTTTCATCCCTAAGCTTTCACAGCCAAGAAGAAAAGGCAACAGACAAGGAAGATACTCTTCATTCAATTCAAGATCTTACAAACAGATCTCTGGGCCACTTCCTCATAACAACAGCAGCAACAGCAGCAACAACAACAACAATTATTCTTTCGACCCCAAGAAACATTATTACGTACCAAATTAATTAATATATAGTTTGGAATGTATGATAGAATAAAAGTACTGCTAATAATTAAATCTAATAAATCGTCGACAAAGGGGTTTTAGGGCAAAATTCAATGATAATTATTTATTATTTGTTCGTATTGTGGGGGATGTACATGAATTTATTATTTTTTTCCTTTTTTTGGGTACTGTACACCCATGTGGTATGTTAACGTCAGGACTAAGGATAGGAACATCAAAGGGGTGTTCCTTCCGGATATGGTAATTTGTGGCTATAGGTGGAGTTTTAGGATAAATGTATTTGTCATATAGACTAGTGAGTTTAATATAAATCACTTTTTTTTTTTTTTAATTTCAGAAATTGGACAAGTTTCTCCCCAGATATTATTTGCTTTGTGCTGTAGTCGGTGTGCTAATCAACGGTAGCTTATAATTGCAAAGTTGAATCCACAAGCTTAGTGAAATCATGTGTTGGGGTCCCTTTCAAGGTCAAATCCAACTCAAAAAGGTTAAGGAAGTCTCACATGTACCAAAGTCCACTCATTTATGTACCAGCTAAGAGAATTGAAAGGACAGTTTCCTAATAATAGAGCAATCTTCTAAATATCTGGCCATGGTTAGATTTCTATCTCAGCATGAAATAATCTAAGCAGTTAGCAGAGGACAACTAAGCTGCGATAAATTACAATGAATAGGGCAACATTTACTTTTAATAAAAAGAGAATAGAAATGTAATAAGGCATATTATTGCTATTTATATTATCATTATGGCATTTAGTTGGCGATATGAAAATAAAGAGTTATATTAAAATAAATATATAAAATTTATTATGTCTTATTATAAAAGTAATATATATATTGTATTGATAATAAACTGATACATCTCTAGCCATAGTATGCAGTTTTCGAAGTAGAGATATTTATTAACAGATATAAAGTAATTATTGGATAATAATTCAATTGATGGAGATATAAAATATTGTTCATTATTTTGTATATAGTAATTTATGCATAATTGCTATTCAATAGTTAAAATACAAATAAATATTGTCATAGCAAATTTGGACGAAACTATAAGGAAGTCGAATAGACATCACCCAAGCTATCATGAAGTAAAATATTTTGTGAGCTTTTTATCCGTGCAAATTTAGAATAAATTTTTCTTTACAACTTATGGTGGCGCATATCATGGATGTTGTTGTTATAACTTCATCTTGTGATTGCATAGGTTGGTCATAAAACACATCCTCTATCTCCATTTGTAATAAACATAAGTCGTATTTTTGCTTACTTATAACATGTGCTCTCTGTTTGCATCTTATGAAAGAAAATATTTGTCATCTCTGTCGTTATTATTCCGAAATTTATTCAGATCACGATATAGGATATCCGTATTCCATGATATTTCCTCCGCACTTATCACCAAAGCACACGCCCTTCCATAATCAATGAGACAAGGCATTTCAAAACCTATGACAAAGTTAGTACACCTTTATACCTTCTAGAATTATAGATCAAGAGGAAAATGTGGAAGCAAAATATCGCATTTGAATAGAAATTAAAGGAACTAATGTTTCATTAATTTTCTGTGGGTGATTATTTTGAAGAAAAGCTTTCCACATCAACAGAGAGGCACGTGATTTTATTTTGTTTTGGAAAGGACAAATTTATGTTTTTTTTTTTTAATTTTATTTTAATTTGGGACAATTATGAGATAGATTGTTATGCATGGTTCACCACTCATTCAGGTGAGATCTCTGTTGTAATTTTCTATAAAGACATGCTGTGGGGTTTCAGTGATTAATATATATATGACATATGTAATATATACATGATCAATATATATCATATTTTTTAACATCTATGGTGGATTTTTTTGAAGCTATGCACTATATTTTTCTTATGTTAAAATATGATGGGTCGTTACTCAGCACTATATGATCTTTGCAACTCCATTAAAATAAATAAATGAAAATTCCAATGAGACTAGCTGAAAAAAAAAAAAAAAGATAAATTCTCATAACGAGAAGTTTTCAAGGGATATGTTTACTAGAATTAGTGGCTACTAAAGGATCGCAATTGAAGTATATTTGAGAATATAATTTTTGTGAAAAAATAAGGTGTGAGAACATGATCCGATTCCTATAAAGATATGGTTTATCATAGGAAGCTAATTCTTGATGAAATTATTAAATAGATAAAGAGATATCCGCGGTCTGGGGACGAGTTTGAAGGATTACCCCAAGTTGCAAGCCAGCCTAAAAGAAAAAGACAGTAGATGTGGAAAGAATTTTCACATATAATAATTGGACTTTATAGGGGGCCATTGTCAAGCTGTACGTAGGTTTAATTCAAAAAAAGAAAAAGAAAGAAAAAAAGGGTTTTCATTCCTGTTTGCTCTTTTTTTTCTTTTTTCAATCTTTGAAAAGCACATATTCAGCAATTTGACCTGCTGGTTTCAGTTGATGTAGCCAGCTGAAAGCTCTATTACGTAGGGGACAATGAGAAACTTTAATATGAAGTCTTCAATAATTCTAGTTTCTTGCTTCAAAGCAATATCCATACTTTTTATCAAGGGGAATAATAAGCCAAAGGAGGAAAATTTAAAAAACACCGACTAATTTAATGATAAGACTGGTAAGCATCAAATATATGTTAAATTGTGTGTATATTCCATAGAAATCCATGCATGTGTTTGTTAAATGTTTGTTCCGATCAAAAGCAATACGTGTGAATATTGACACATCGGAAAGCACTATACGGTTCTTCTTTATATACTTATAGCTATCATGATACGTTTAATTTAATAGCCATACATATATACGTATATTTGCAATTGTAAATCAGTGTGCCTTTGGTTTGTTAATTTGACATCGGTTTGATATATGTTTCATGTCTATTTCAATCAGACTATTTATAAAAAAACAGATAGAGATGGAAAAACAAACATTTTTATTCACAAAATAGACTATACAGACAAGATACAAATATGATACAAATAGAATATAGATGCAGATTAGATATAAATAAGATACAGATAGAAACATAGCATCTAAATATTATGTACATATTATTATTTATTTAAGCTTGACTCTTTGGGTTAAATGATATGGTTTAAAAAGTCTAGTTCTCATTGGGATGATAAAAGGAGATTTGACATGTTAGGCTTAGAGTCAAGTCCATTGGACAGGCCTCTCTATCATCTAACTTTTTTCAATATGACCCATGCACTCATAAGGAACTCATCTTGGTCATTGATTATCAATGTGATCCAACATATGACATTGATGATTAAGCTCTATAGATACCCTAAAAAGAGAAATTTGATAGAAACATTAAAGTATTGTCGAATTTTTATCTTAAGAAATCAAACACTTATTCATTACTACTAGTAGGTTTGATACTCGATGGCTCTTTCACCTATCATAAGTGCATTTAAGACGAATGAGATTGCCTACCCTTTTACCCTATCTTATCCTTATCTTAATCATTATTGAAGTGTTATTGTGTGTCACTCCTCACAAGTAATATGTAGCGCAATACTCATGTAGTATGCATGTGGCCACTTCTATCCGAATCCATACATCTACAGCAATTTATTTGAATTTATCATGTGGCTAAAAAAAAAAAAATTTATCATGACGCTGTCGCTAGATATCTATTTTTATCATATTATAGTAAAAATGGTTTTATTTTTCATAAAAGGAAAAGCAATGAAAACTTAAATAAAAGAATTTTTTTTAAGAAAAGAAATATTTACATGTTGTTCCATCATGATTTTTTAACAGGATCGCGACTATTGCTCATTTAATAGTTCAAATTCATATTTAATTGTGATTATATCATCGAAATATTTAATATATGTTACTTATTATATTTATTTTAATGATATGATGATTAACTGAACCATCTCATCTGTTGAAATGTAGAAGTTGCATTAGGAAGTATACCACCATGATATTTTTTCTATTATTTTAGAGGGAGAAAAGATAAAGAAGTGAGAAAAAGGAAATTTTATATAGTATAAGAAATTAAATTAAATATAGAAACAAAAGAACGCCATTATTTGTGTGCATATATTATGTGATATTTTATTTTATTTTTTTATTTACCTTTGCATAAAATCCAGAGATTATTTTTTTTCTATCTTTGGATTGTTGTTTACCGTTACTCATCTCCATGATTTTGTCCTGAAAAGTGAAAGGTTAATTGAGGGTAACAACACGCATTAATGCCCACTTCAATCATGATAAGTTTGTCCACAGCCATGTGATTTTTCGAAAAGCAATTTGGGTGACATATAATTCAATTTTCCTTTTTCAATCTCTTTCAAACCCTTAATGATCCTTTTCAAACGTATGCCGCCACTACCACACCGACATATTCAAACATTAAATGGATGTCATACATGGGATGAGAAGATATTGGTATATTTTTAGGATACGTAACCTCCTAGATTTGGAGCTTGTCCACTAGCTGATTTTTGTAGATGTGAATGAAATAATATTACAAAGAATTAAGAAAATTCAATAATAATAATAATAATGCAAAAACACAACAGCACCATTTTTGGTGAATCACAAAGCGAAAAATGTGAATCCAAGTGGGTATCCACTACCGAATTCTTTATGTAGACAAGTAAAGACATCCTTGTCTTCCCATGAGATTCTTGATAAAGCCAAGACTAGTAACAATCAATAATAGAGTTTACTGTGTGGAACAACCACACAGGAGAAAAGATAGGATATCGGAGGAAGTCATGTGAACGCTTCATGATTTGATGGGCCATATACATTGATGGACCTAGAATCATACAAATAGGGAGGTTGGACTTATTTTATATAAGATAATATTAGAACTATCTTTGAAAAATTATTTCATTTTATAATTATAGGGTTTTTTTCTTTTTCAAAAGATCCCTATAGAAAATAATTATCTAAATAGTATCAAATTAAAATTAATTACTAATCTAAATCACCAAAATCACATGTTACAAAAAGGATGTCAATAACAGATAAATATTTGTTGTCTTCGGGGCCACGGATAAACAGAACCAAACCATAATTTACGGTTTATTTTTTTATCCCAAAGCAAGCCTTTAAATAATGGTTTAATTCGGATTATAAATTTTCTAAATAATAAAATAACGGTTTGATTTGGTTTTGATTATAGATTAAATTAAAATTCTAACTAAAATTTTTTTGTTCTAGTTTTTTACATTTGTGTGGATATTTAAATATTTGTATTACTTTATAAAGTTTATATTGCAAAACACCATAAAAATACTTTATGAATTCATCATATCTTTAATTTATAATCCTCTATAAAATTAGTTATCTACCAATGAAAACATTCACTAGCTAATATATAGTAAGTCATTGTTTATAATTTTTAATAGAACCATCAAGTCAATCATTTACTAATAAATTTAGCCAAAATAAAAAGTCATATATCAACAAAAACAATCAATATATAAAATGATACACTGATAAAATATATTAAATAATTAATACATAATAAGATTTCATAACTCAATAAATAAATTTCATACTTTATAAAGTTAAAAACTATTAAAAAATAGTTTATCATCAACAAAAGATTATATATCATGAGCCTAAAAAATAAATTTAAAAGGAACAAGTTGATTTTAATCAATTTTCACCAAATAATAAAAATCAAATGAAATCATAAAAAAAATTATAGTTACAACTTCAAATGAAATATTATTATATTTTTCTAAAACAGTTTGGTTTGGTTTTACGGATTGGTTTGATTTGCCTCTTCAAATCTACCATAAATTTATAGATTAGTTTGGATTGGAAAATTTTTAAACGAAATTGTTAAAAAAAATTATGTTTTCAGTCTGATTTAGTTCGGTTATAAATTAGTTCGGTTCGGTTCGGTTTGTTTTTTTGCCCACCTCTTTTGTTGTTTCAAAGTTGTTCCAACCAATTGTAACTAAACAAGTGCCAGTTTTAATTAGTAATATTTGTGTTAAGTTACATAATTTGCTTACATGTTATATTATAATTGGTGGAGATACAACTGAGACATCAATTTTGGAACTGCAAACATTCATTCTGTCGATAACAACTTATCTCACGTGAAAAACATGTAATATAAATAAACATGTATCACAAGAAGAAAGTGCAATATTTATTGTATGTGTAAATACCCATCTTCTACAGAAAATATTCAATAGGAGGAAGTTTTTAAAATAACTACCACCGTACAGCTACGTGTTAGAACACCATTGGTTGTTACATACCACCTGTATATTACATGTGACATGTAATATCCACCCAAACTTTTCTCCCTGTATTGCTGGTCATCTACATCAACCCATGTTTGCCTTCGCCGCCACAATACGCCAAATACCACTACAAACCTCCATCACATGCTTGTTGCCACTTGAACCATTTGCTAGACTCAACACCAATATCGATAGAGTTGGCCTACTATTAGTCTTGGGCTAGCTCACTCTGGCTTACTCCTCTACCAAATAACCCTACCTCCTTCTCTTTTCTTCCTTGCCTTACACTTTCACAAATGAGGTAAACAGAAATCGTAATTCTCTTACTTTATCCTTTTTACTCTGATAACAATGAAGTGCATATGATTTGCAGGTAGTGGCAATGTTCAAGTCTTACCTAAACTCCTCTTTCTCAAAGACTATTTCTAAAAGGCTAAAAGATAGTGTTCCCTTCCTTTTGTCTCTATTTATATTGATATTTGCAATTGTTATTCTTGTTACAAGTGGCTATAGTACGACTAATACAATTATTTAGCAGTTCTAATAACTATTAATAGTTTGTAAATCGTACCCATGTCATTTATTTTAACAAATATGCTATGCATTATAATGTTGGTATTTGTTGCCTTCTTTGGTCATAACAAACACCAAACATAGTCATAATAACCACTTGCCTGACCTAGTAAGCTCGATCACCATCTCCATCAAGATCGTCCATTGCAAATCATATCCTAATTGGCACTAAACTAGACTAACATAGTCAAAGATCTCTATCATCTCAAACAACCATTTGAACTAATCTTGGCTACACTTGACAACTCACAAATCTTCAAGGACCTTTGAGCCAAAATAAACAATCTTCATAATCAATAGCCTCATAGATCATTGCGGGACACAACAACCTACCAATTGAATAGGTAAAACCAAAACCATATCTTTACTGTACATGCGCATCCAACCACCATGCTACCCTTACGAATTAGGTCATTGCACTAAATAAGAATTCAAATGCTTCTTAAAACAAGTATTGCATACTTACATCACGGGAATGATTGCTATATGCATGTGATTTCATGTATCACATCTCTATGATGCAATAAAGTGATCGTATTAAAAAATTTGTGCTGCATTTATTTCATGGAATTGTTTGTAAAAATTATATATCTCATTTGATAAATGTGATTTTGGAATGCATTTAAGTAATTTCTTTTATAAGTCCAATATTTTGGTTTTTATCTTTTATTTTTATTTTTTGCAACAATGGTAGACTTGTGTTATAACTATAACTATAATGTATTTTATACATAATAAAGAATTATATTAATAAGTATACTACTATGTTTTTTAAATATTTAATGAGAAAAGCTTATACTTTTTTTTTATATATAAAATGATTACAGGTACTTGGTATACTTTATAAAATGTTAAAATAATAAACTCCTTCAGTTTTTCTTTCGATCATATATTTTACTGTAATTTAACCATCAATGTTTTGTTGTTAAGAAAAACATATTACAAAAATATTTGTACAAATATTAAAAAAAATAAAATAAGAAGAACAATATGATATAAAGATAAATATTCTATAATTTTATTTATGGAAATTGTAAAGATATCTATTTATTTATTTATTCATGTGTGCTTATGTTTTTTTTTTTTTTTCATTGAACACTTAGACCTTTAAATCTTTAAAAAATTTGTCAATGGTGGATATGCAAGCATGTTAACTTATATGCTATTATACATCTCCATGAATCTAGAAACTTTTGCTTGCATTGTATTATTTGGTCTACTTACCCGAACTGCATTTTAAAGAAGAAGAGGAAGAAAAGTTATTATGTGAAATTGTCTTTTTTTTTTTTTTTTGGTGATGTGAAATTGTTTTAATCATTTTATGCACAAAAGATGTTGTTTTCAATTAAGTTATTTAATAATTGGTTTTTTATGATGAAAAACTTGTAAAATGACACTAGGCTATTACACGTGCATGCATATGTAGAAGCAAAAGCAAAAATTACAAGGCATGTTTCTAAACCGATTTTAAGCTCAAATTAACCAACCACTATAACTTTTATCTTTTAATGCCCACAACAACAACAACAACAACAACAACAACAACAACAACAACAATAATAATAATAATAAGATAAGAGAAGGAGAAGGTCATACCGTGATACAACGTGGAGTTCGGCTTGCCCTTTAGTCTCCATGATTCATAATTACCTCACTCAAGAAGGATTTCACATAATTCATTTAGTACGAAACAATTACCTCACAATGAAGACTTCACATTTGCCTCACCCACGAGGACTTCACGTTGCCTCACAAACGAGGACTTCACACAGGTACCTCAATAGATGAGGAGTTCAATAAAACACTCAAACAAAATACGTGGATAGTGCATTACAATATTAGTTCATTAATCTCACTATAATATTATTTACTCAACAAATATAAACACAAATGAAGAGAGTATTTTCACATAATTTATGCAAGTTAAACTCTACTCTCTTATATAAAAAACACCCCAAATTATTCTATATATAATAGTTTCAAAAACATAGCTGATTTCCCCTAAAAGAGTCTTCAACAGTGGAATTTGAAAGTTTGTAACGGCTGTTGCACCCTATACTTGTCGCACCCTATACTTGTCGCACCTCGATATACCCTTGACTGCTTAGAAGTTAAACTTGCAAGCCCTCAATTTACCCCACAATCTAGGCTGCGACCAAGCCTGTGCTTTTCTTATTTTGCTCCACTACTCGTGCCTTGGATTTACACTTTAATTAGACCAATTAAGCCCTCAATGAAGGCTGCAATCAAGATTGGGGCATGTTAATTTGTTCCAGCACAACCTACAAAGAGCAACATACATACAAACACAAGCACATATATGCACATTAAAGCTTAAACATATCAAAAATAAGTTTTTATTATTAAATGTAACTTAACTAAGTTGTGGAGTATTTATGTAATATGTTTTCTTATCAAAATAATATTGTAACCTCTACAAGGTTCAAAATTTAATATATTCATTCTATTCAAACTATTTATAATATTGACTTGTTAAATATCTCTATTATTAAAGGTAATGAGGGGTGTCCACACTTGCCCTTTGAAATTACAAAATATTCCTTTTATACAATTTTTTTTTTCAAATTTTCACAACCTCTATATTATTTACCAATCAATATTACAAGGAACATTTGAAAATAAATAAGTAAATAATTTTCCCCTACTTACTTGAATTTCTCAAGTTTTTTTTATTTTAATAAATGGTGGAATATCTATTATAATATATAATCTTGGAAGCCTTTTTTTTTGTACATTTTTGTATTAGTACTTTTTTTTTCAGTTCGTATCAATACCTTTATAATACTCGTGTTATGTTTTATTTCATGAAATATCATGTTTTTCATAATCATACCTTTTAGTACTATAACATTATAGTTTTGAAAGTCTTTTCTTTTTTATACATTCTCATATTAATGCCTTTTCTTTTATGATTCGTATTTGTATCTTTTCAATATTCTTGTCAATGTTATATTTCATAAAATATTACATCTTTTGATTTTCATACCTTTTAGTATCATATTGTTTTATAAAAAAAAAAAAATTTATAAATACCTTTTTGAACTATAGCTTTACACAAACAATCGAAAGCATATCTTAACTAGTTATTTATAATGATAGAAGACTAATGGTTATATCCTCGTTACCAACAAGTATTTGCGGAATAGGAATACATACATTACTAGTATTAAAATAAGCCTGCAACTGATACTAATATCATCAATTAACAAAAGTTCCTTACTTCCTTGATGCTGCATCCTCGTTACCATAGCGTCTACTATACTATTGCCATTTGTCTGCACAAAAGAAACATGTGAACTTTATCAAGGAAGGATATCCTTATCCTGCAAGATTTGACATTGTGATAGAATTTGATCCTAATATCATTTTCATCTTTTGTCATGTTTATCGCAATATGTGTAGTCCCCAAATTAAACCCTAAAATTCAACACTTAATTCATCTAAACCCATTAATAGAAAAATTTTATTAAAATTTTTAAATTAATAAATTTAAAAGTCAAGATAATTTTAAGTTTATATATTTTAGGTACTAGTTTCATTTCATAAATAGTATATACATTTTTAGATTTTTAGTTCAATTTAATAAATTATATATGCATTTATTTAAATTTATAGACCGCTCGTTTTAATAATATTTGATTTTAATTAATCAAGGGGACTTACTATAATGTTAAGCTAATGGACAATAAAGAAGAATTTAGTTGGAAGGATTTATTCTATGCACAAATATTAATAGAAATCAATTTTCCATAGGTAAACAAGAATGAAATTATAGATATGTATATAAGGAAAAAGGCTCTCTTTTTTTAAGATAACATTAAAAGTAAAATAGTTGAAGTTGAAACATTATAATTTTTATCGGGTTCGGATCGAGTTCAGGTACCCAATAAAGTCTATCCGATGGATTTTGGTTTTATGGACATAAACCCTAGAGGGTATTGAGTTTTGGTTCAGGTTTTGTAAAACTTGTTCCAAAATCGCCACGATTACATCCTTACCTTCTCTGGTGTTATTGGTGCATTAGTGTGAAGGGTGATATGGCCAAGTTGAAACCTTGTGGCTTCACCATTGTTAGGGTGCTTGGTGAAATACTCTTCCTTGGATTTCTTAATGTAAACACAATTTTCAAAAGATTGGTGTTGTATTTGTTGATATTGATGAGATTCCAAATTCGTTTTGCCATCATTCCTTATGTAGCACATGTATAATAACCATACTATGAATTAAATAGGCTATCTGCCCTACCAGCCGGGGACTAACGCAGAGTTAAAAGTAAGGGGCATCACTAATATTGCAAATTATATATAAACACACGATAGGATATGTAATGTATACTGAGGCTTATTTGTAATTTGTAAATCATAATGTATAATTAATAATATAGTTTTTTATATAGATTAAATAATATAACGTATGATTGTATCTATATGGTATAATAAATTATTCTTATGATATTGTATTATGTTAAATGAAAAATATAAATTATTTATAGTGTTTCTAATTAGTATATGGAATAATACGAGAAGACAATTATGAAAAATTAAAAAGAATTTCATTAACAAAAAAGATAAATGAAAAGAGAAAGGAAAAAAAATTAAGATAACACAACAAATTAAAAAGCGACAAGAGAAAGAAGGTGCAATATGTTGTTTATAATTCTAACCTTACTGGTCATTCATGGGAGGAATGATGGTAAAGTCTGTATTTGTGTGATGATAATAATATTGAAAGGCATAATATGATATTCAACTATAAGTCTATGACTTGATTTAATATATGATAGTTTAATTTATGAATGCTATACGGTACATGTAGTGTATATGATTGGTTGCTCTCAATTGTAGGAAGGAAAAAAGAAAATAGGGAGAAGCAATAGAATTGGGAAAATTATAAATATGTAAGTCATAATTTAAAAAAAACAAATTTTAATAAATTTATATAACAAAGGTTCTTTATTTTCATTAATAAAAAAAAAAATTAAAAACCATCAATCAAATTTAATATTTACTTTCCACGATTAATTAGGATACTTTAGATTTTCAAATTAAAAAAAAATATTCAAATTTATTTTAGTTTGTTTTGCGTAAAAAAAAAAAAATAGAAATACATAATCTATAATACTATACCTGTTTTGAACCGGGAAAGGCAAATGGCCTTTCATGTAAACGTGAGGTACGCTACGTGTATTAACTGTAAACGTGGGCCATACGGCCCATACTTATACTATGGCCTCCACAGGCCTAGTTTCATTTTCATTTTACAATACACTACTTACATTTCATTCAACTATTGCCGACTTTAAATTTAAAAGGATAACTACGTTGGCTGGGGGACCAAGGCCTCTATGGGTCCCCTGGGCCCCTCCTTGCTATTAGTCTCGTCTTACCAAAAGCAGACTTCTTTCTTTTCTCTTGGAGAACAACTCATATGGTCAACTAGTATTCTAAAGTTGATGGAGACCCACACAACCTCCTTACTCATTTGATTCCTTGTATCCCTTCTCTAATAACTTCGCTTTATTTACTAGTACAAAATAAGTGGCTAACTTAAATAATTTAATATGGTACGGGAGAATAAATCTGAAATGAAATCACGATTTCGGATTTCATTTCCATTCTTATGTTTGATTGCATTTTCTAAAGCTGGAATCGCAATTCCTAGGAATCGACAATTCTGACTTTGAAGGGGATTCAATTCTGTTCTTGAGAAGGTGGAATCGCGATTCCATTTCATCCTCATAAACAACTCCCATTAAATTATCTTTTTATCCTTTATTTATTTATTTATTTATTATTTACATTGATTATTGAGATATTTTTGACAAATAACATATTAATCCCATTTTATTCCATGATGTATCCAAACAAAGAAATTGATACATCATTCCTCTCATTTCATTCCATTCCATTCCCAACACAATTATTTATAATAATATATATTTTTATAATGTCACATTTATACATATAGTAATAAATAATTATTTAGACCCCGTTTGTTTTTTTTTTTTTTAAGAATTCTCTTATTAATACTCTGCAAGAAATTACAACAGTTGCAAGGAATAAATTGCCACAAGGTTTTTGATACTAGTTTATTAATTTTTTATTTAATATAACAAGGATATCCTTGTAAAAAAGTCTTTTAATTTTATATAAAATAGATATATAATTAATGATGAATTACTTCTTGTAAAGAGGTTATAATACAACTTAAATATTTTATTTTAACAAAATTTAGTGACACATCAGCAATTAAACCTACAAACCCACTTTATCTCTCCAACTTATCCCTCTCTGTTTTATTCTTTGTTCCCACGGCACTCTTTCTTATTATTATTTTTTAATTTCCCTCTTCTCTTACTCTCTCTGCTCTTAATTTTTTCCCTCCTCCATTTTCTTCCTACCCTGATCCTTTTTTTATTTTTTTCATTTCTCTTTCCTCTCCATTCTCTTCCTACTCTAATCCTGTACTCTCTTTCAGCCATTCACCCTTTCCCTCATATTGCATCTCTTTTCAAATTTTTCTTACTAATTTTTTTTTTTTAAATTGATTAGTTTTTTTCCCAGATATGAAGATATTGGGAATTTTGACTATAAACATTATCAAGGTATGCCTTTTATGATTTATTTCTATTCTTTTATCACCATGCTCTTTTTATTTTTTTTTAAGTTTTGAAATGTAAATAGAGTTTCTAAAGGTAAGCGTTTTATTATTTCCCTTTTGTTGTTTTGATTATCATGCCTAGTACGATGTAGCTTGTTTGTAGCTTGTTTATAGGTACTTAATGTACATGGTGGCCACATTCTTTTCAATTTATAGGGACTTGTCGCATGAGAATTAAGGCCCTAGAATTCTCAATAGATTGTTCCATTCTACCTCTTGATGCTATCTAAAGTTAATTACTCTTTCGTGATATGTCAATGTCATGTTAAAGGGTGCTTGAAACAATTTTTACTAGTTGGGAGTTAAAAAGAGAGACTTTATTAATTCTCAAATAAAGATTATATGATATATAAAAAAAATGGAAAAAATAATCTCTATGCTTTTAAAAAGTGAATTAAATTACTCATTGGCTAATTTTCTTTATGATTCTAAAGTTGTGGAATTTGGAAATAGGATGTTGACTCATATTGGGTTTAGGTTTTGATTCGTATGGGTTTGAGTTGTGTTTCATGTAAAGTTTTGATTTGGTTTAAAAAAGGTATGGAATGATCAGTTTCATGTAAAATTCATTTTATTATTATACTCTTTTTCAACCGGCTAAGTTTATGAAAAACCTATCTGTGTAATCTGTGAAGAACCATGGTTTGAAAACTATGAAATGCAATGCAATTGGTCGGTCAATTTGTACAAGGTATTAATGAGAGTGAATAAATTGAGAGGCCCATGTGCTTAACTTGATGTATGCGTTATTATTAATGTATTAACCAAAATTAGTTTACAATATACTATAAATTTACAATTTACAATTTACAATATATGCATGAAACAGGTTAGGCAAATTCGATTATTAATGTATTGATCAAAATTAGTTTATCACAGAATGATGACCCACTAATAGGAAAAATATTTTTTATTGATTATATCATTATACATCTAGTCATAATGAACTACTCATATTATGAACTATGGATTTTAATTTATTCAACAAATGCTTAAACCAACTATAGATATATGTAGAAATTAACTCAATAATTGTTCCATCAAGAATGGCGTACAGGAAACAAGTATTGGACTAAAATTTGATATATAGGTAAAGGAAGATTTTGTTTAAATGTCCTAAGTGACACTTGAAGGAAGTGTGTCCCTTCATTTGAGAATTCGTGCATAGGAGTTGAAGGCAGTGGGATGCATTGTTTTTCATATCCTATAAATATTTGTATTCTTAACTCCTGTGTCCTGTAAGCGGAGACTTTTGTAGAATCTTAGGTTATGAAATTTGAATGAAATCTTGAGAGAGTTTGAAAATCGTCCAATGGTAATGCTTTATTTGTACAAAGCTCGAGAAATTCAACCCTCACTTTATTTGAATTTTACAAATGTGTTCAGTTATTTTTTTTCTGGTTACAATTCCTTTGTGATGTAGAAGAGTGTTTGATACAATTTCATAGGTTTGCATCCAAATCAATGGTAGAACCTCTTAAAAGTAGTCTTAACTTGCATGTATTGAATGTATATCAAGCACTCAATTCCACATTTTGCATAGAGCTAGTGATACCAAATCTTAAAGAGCACGATTTTAGGGAATAATGGAAAATTCTTTAAACCTATTTGCATCTTTCCGGATGTCCTTCTGTGCTCCTTTAGTGAACTTGGTGGAAGGGATGTAAACACTCTTGCCATTGTTATTTCGTATTTGAGCCATTCTTTATTTTCTATCATTGTTGTTTATTCTTCCATTGTTTTTCTAGTCATTGAAATCATAGTGTTTTACAATATAATCAATATGATATGTAGCCAAACATTATCATAAGTATCAAAACATTTGCCTTACTTATATTCATATATATTTTTGGTGATCAATTGTTTAATTTTGCCATATCATCTTTTTAAAAAATAACAAAGGTAATATTTGACAACTAAACATTCAATTAGATATGATATTACAACTTTAAATTTGGGATAATGGCAGACCAAGTGTCTATACTTTCAATTTTTGGTAATTTAGTATCTCATTTTTATATTTTGGCAAATTAGTGTCCGTACTTTCAAGGTATGTCTAACTTAGTGTGTCTGTCAAATAATATTCTACGAAAGTATATCTTGATGACATGATAATAGTAGATTAAATGACTATTCTTTCATTTTAGATAATTTTTTGGCAGTTTAATACCGTATCTTTAGATTTTGACAATTTTTGGTTGATTACCTACCATTTTCCTATTATCAAAATGAATATATGTCGAATATTATTTAACAAAAATACTGAATTGCACGTACTTTCAAAGTATAGACGCTAATTTACCAAAATTTGAAGATAGAATACTAAATTGCCAAAAGTTAAAAGTATTGGCAATTGAACCTGCCTTTCTTCCCTTCAAATTTTAAGAGTTAGATTCATGGTAAATAATATAATTGTGCATTTAACCATCTGGAGATGTGATATATTTAGAAACTTAAGTTGTTTTAATGATATGACTGTTGTTAACTACGACGTTGGTTTGTCCTAAGGAGCACATATTCCATTTAGTTAAAAAATTGGTTGTCTAGCCTGTTTCATGTCATGTTTGAAAGTAATATGTTCTGGGACATTTAATAGCTTTGAGGCTGCAATAGGTTTAGAAGAGAAAGTTTGTGGAATTATCATCTTATTGCTTTTTCTGTATATTTTTTAATACCATGTCCACTTCATGCTTCATGCCCTGGTTTCTAGTGGGAAAATGAATGGAATTGAATTTATATGCTTAAGTTAGACATGGCTTACATGGTAATTGTATTTGTTTTTCCTTCCATGTGAAATTGAGAAATAGTGCTATTTTTCAAAAATGAATAACTGGTATGGACTATTGGAGAGGTGAATTTATAAGAAGTTTGTACTGCAATGGAATAGGTCATCTATAGAGTAATTATTGCTTCTTATGAATGGAGTGTTAATGAATATGATAGATTGCAATGTTTGTGAGTAAAACGAAGAAAGTTAATAAAATTATCATCTATTTTGTCATTAATGGTGAAATTGTGTGGTTTCTGCGATTACAACCAGTATATGTTATACTCAAATTCGTTGAATGCAAAATGATGGAATAATCTAAATTGATTATTTTTATTGTTTGATTGGTATAATTTTAATGTAAAAGATTTTTAGAGACAACTCAAATTTTAATAAATCATATGATATTTGGAAGTAAAGACTGATTATTAAAGGGATTTTTAAGAACATTGAATGTTGAATTCTATGCAATTTATATAATGGATAATAACCTGGAGTTAAGTATGTGTTATTAGTATAGACTTATATGAAAAGAGAAGAAAAAAAAAAGAGTATATTAGGTGAATTAAATCGAAACATATCAATGTTTGATGATAAGTTTATTTATTGTATCAATATTTTTAGTGGTTAAAAAAAATCAATATTTGAGATAAATTCATTTAAAGTAAACACTTCAAGTGGTTGAAAAAATAAATCAACGTTTCATAAAATTAGTCAAATAGGGTATCAATAATTAACTATTAAGTAAACCTAATGAAATTCAATTGAACACCAATGCAAACATTGATATCTTATAATGAACTTTATGAAACATCAATACATCATTTGATCACTTTGGGAAATGTTGGTTTGTCTTTTTAATTACTCGAAATATTGATATCTTAAATGAACTTATACTCAACATTCATATTTTCTGGCGTAGTTTACTCAAAGAACATTATTGATTTTCAATCAAGACTAAACTTTTCTTGCAATGCAAGAAAAAATATAAAAAATAACATATTACACTATTTTAAAGCTCGTTAGTTTATTTCTATTTTAGTAATTTAAATCATGTATGAGCTCAAAATCTAGCACAATTTAATCAAAAAGGTAAATGCTCATGTGACCATTAAATCTATTTTTTGCTTTCAAAAGAATGGAAAAATAAACAAAAAATTAATAAATAAAGGTGGAAAACCTCAACCACCTCAAGACATAGAAGTTTTATTCTTTGAAATCTCTTGATTCATACTCCACTGGTTTGCCCTTATGAGTATTTGAGGTTTAATAAAACAAAAAAATGATTCTTTATGAACATGGTATTTTTGGAAATATTTTCAAGTTATGTAGCGTGAAAGAATCTTTTTAACATGTTGTGGCACTTGATGAATCTATAGAGGTAGCTGTTGTAGTGAGGTAGATTCAATTGTAGTGGTCACGTGCATGCAACATACATCTTGCATTACATTTGGTCTTAGAGAAGTAACATGGAAGCACATGCAAGGAATGATTAAGAGTAAGATGGAAGGAAGGAATAATAGATAGTTTTAGGGAGCTCAAATGTACTATTGACAAGTGAAAAAGCTATATAGCATCAATCCTACTATTCCAGAGGAAAAGACTGTGTGTTCTTCACTTTGAGCTCTATTTGATCTCTTGTGAGAGTACTTTGGCAACACGATGATGTTTCTATCAACTTTTGGATCTACTAAATGAAGAGGAGCTCTGGGTATTTATAGAGTTTCGCTCCTAATGATGTCTGACCATCAATGGGAGAGATGAGTCCTCCTACGACATGGAAGACCTCTTTAAGTGTATGAGCTCCTTCAAAAAGTTAAGAGCGAACGGATTGGTCCGGTTCAACAATTTCTGCTTCAGGTCCACCATGTCAAATCTCTCTTAATCATCCTAATATTATAGACTTGACTCTTTAGGCCCTTGTCACTCGACCCAATGAGTCAAACATAAGTCATTGGTAGGGTTTAAGACCTAGAATTCAGATTTGGCCCTCTACAATTGTAAATTTTTGTTAATAAATCTTGATAAATTTATAGAGGCACAACAAAAAGCAGATGTTAAAGTTCTTATTAAAGTGAATAAATCTCTTAGAGCTCCCAAACTAAATTAAAGGAGTACTTGACATGACCACTAGAAGGAAAGACCAAATTCAATGTAATTTTACCTTCTCTAGAAGAGATTGATGTAATTAAACTTATATATCATTTTACTTCTGGGTGTAATTGGATTATATATCCACATGTACAAATTTCAATATTTATCCTTTTATTTCTCTATGTTTATAAAACATTTTATAAATCTTCAATAGTACTAGTTTGAAAGTAAAATGCCTTGTCAAGACCTTATAGTCCTATTTACCTGAATTTATAACTCAGTATATACATGATCCTTAATTTATATGCGGTTTTGGATCCTCATTGATTGTCATTAATTAATAAAAGAAATAAAAGAAAAAAAAATCTAAACACAACGCTACATTTTTCCTTCAACCTGGTTTCAAATTTTTTCTTGCAATTATAGAAACATGTTTCTTCACCTACTATTATAGCATACAAGCTCAAAAAAGCTTTGTCTTCTTATGCTAAACAAGGTTGTCTTCTTTTAGATACTCAACTCCATTCCCTCATTTTCAAACTAGGTTTTGATTCAAATATCTACATATCCACTATGATTGTTGATTTATACAAAAAATGTGGCAATATTGAGGATCCACATTACTTGTTCAATGAAATGCCTATGAAAAATGTCATTGTGGAGAACTTGTTAATGTGCTTTTATTTAGATTTAGGTTATTCTAAAACTATTTTTAATCTATTTTTGCAAATGATTGATTATAAGGTTTTCGCAACACTTTTTAGTTTATTGAATGCTTTAGTTAGGTGTGTAGGGTTAGAGTCATTTTGTTTCAATAGACAAATTCATGATTTGAATTCAAAGATGGGAGCTTGTGATAATGTTATAGTGGAAATAGGATTGGTTGATATGCATTCTAAATGTCAGAGTGTTGATGATTCGACAAAAGTTTTTCACTTGATGTCGAATATGAAAATTATAACATGTACATCAATGGTTGCTAGATATTCGCTCACTAAGCAACCTTATGAAGTAATAATTTCATTAAGATGCATGTTGCATTTGGGTCATTGTCTAAACTATGTATATAATTATTTATTCAGCTCATTTTAAAGTTTTGACTATCAATTTTGCCGTAAGTAAGTGCACTATTAGATTATTGAGAAGGTATGAAGTAGAATCAATATTTGATAGTTACCCTTATGACTATATATTCAAAATGTAGTAATATTCTAGATGATTTCTAGAAGTTATGGTTGAATATATGAATATGGGATCGAATTTCAACCATGAATCTAGATGGTTGTATATATGCTTTTTCAAATTGAGATGTTTATTAACTTTAGCTACTCATATTCCATGCAAAGACTAGCTGCCTTAAACAATTTGACAAAGTTTAATTGGGTATTTTTTCCTTAATATTCGAAAATGATGAAAGATAATTATTTACGAGGATTCTATATAATTAAGAGTTGTATCATGTGAAAAATGAAATAATTAAAAAAAATACGTAGTTTAACTTTGCATCATACCTATAACCAAATAAGTAGTGCATATGTTAAGGGAGTTAGAGATTTCCCTCAAGTGGCACTAAAGTTTGCTTAAATTTGATTGCCATATTCGGTGTCCCTATCATGATTGCTTGAATGTGGAGTGGTACCCCATTGAAGTTATTCAACATCTTCTATTTCATAAGGGTATGGCTTGAGGTTACAATAGTGGATCTATTACAGTGAACTCCTAACATCCATGGACAAGTCAAACGTGATCGAAGTCTCAAACGTGGGTGATGATGTATAAATCAAAGAATAGATATATGGATACAATGTGGATTATTGTATGTTAAGAGATAGGGCTTGAGACCACGAGGACCATGGGGATAATTTAGACAGCGAAGAGGTTGGTAGAGAGATTAATTCCAATCCTGATTGATTTGTATAAAGATGCAATGCATGAGGTATACCTTAGATATTCAAAGTTTTCTTATCCCTCTATGATTATCTAGATGATGAACCTCAAGGTAGATGGCCAACAATCCGTAAGGAGTTTTAATGCTTGGTTGTGTTTTGTGAAAATTATATTACATCAAGGCTAGAGATTAGATTGTCATTGTCTTACTATAAGGTACAATAGATGGTGTGTGCACTGGGAATGATGCAAACTTGATCTATGCATGTCAAAATGACTATTTGCTATTTAGAAAGGATTTTAAGAATCTTGATTACTACTCAATGTGTAATGAATGTAAGTGGAAAGCTAAGAATGAAAGATCGAAAAAAAAAAGAAGAAGGTTGCAATGAAGGTTTTAAGGCATTTTCCTTTGATTCTATGTCTCAAATGCATGTTTCTGTGTAAAAAAAGCAAATCTAGATATGAGGTGACACAATGAAGGGCATTTTATTAAGGAAAATATTCTAAGGCACCCTTTGACTCCGAAGCATGGAAGACCTTAGGCAGCAAGTTTCTCAAATTTAGAAATAAGGCTTTGAATATGCATTTGGGTATTGTTATTGATGATTTCAATTCAGTACCACATATAGTATATGGCCATGATTGTATTATCTATCATGTTCCTCCCTAGAAATGCATGAAAGAGCCATATTTACCAATGTCCTTATGAATTTTGAGGCTAAAATCACCATATAAGGATATTAATGTCTTCTTGCAACCTTTGGTTGATGAGTTTAAGGAATTGTGGTTGCATATGCCGTTCGTACATTTGATATCATTATGAAACAATCTTTTCACCTACAAGCAATAGCGTTATTAACAATTCATGATTTTCCAGCATACAGTGATGTATTGAGATGGACTTTCTCAACATAGATACATTATACATCATACATTTCAACTAAACTTGACAGTAATGCTGGACTTTATGTTACGTCTCTAATCTTATCAAGAATCTTAAAGAGTCTCATAAACTTAAAGTTTAGCTTACATTTTAAGATACAGCAAATTACTCCCTTGGTTAGCAAAATTTTGAGAAACACATGACCTCTTACCTAAAATACTAAAGGTTATCACATTTTATTAACGTAACTCTTTCGAAAACTCTTATCTATATGCATCCTCTACTTGATTAACTTGACATTGTTGATTGCATCCTATACCAACTTTGATTACAATACCTGTCTATACCCAACTCATTTGAGTGTGTAGTTAACTTACATTTCCCTCCATAAAAGAGCTTCATATGATACTATTTAGATGTTATGTGATATTTGTTATAGTAAGTAAAGTCTATTAAAGACAAATGGTCATCCTAGTTACCACTAAAATCGATCACACATTCCTCAACAAATCTTCTAAAATATTAATTGTCATTTTAATTGACCATCTATTTATGGGAGAAAAGTTAAACTAAATGTCAACATAGTTCCCATCGTTTTATGCAAGCTCCTCTAAAACCTCCTAATGAATCTACTGTCTTGATTGGACGTTATAGATACAGGTACTCCTTCTAGTCTTACAATCTTTATGATATAAAGATTTTCTGAGCTCTCCAATATGTATCTTGTTGTATTTAATACGGAGTGTGTTCACTTGGCTAATTTGTAAACTATCACTCATATTGTATCCTGCTCTATAATTGTTTTAGGAAGTGTTGTTACAAAATCCATTGATAGGGGCCATTTACCATGCTCATTTGGGCATATTTATGACTATTTATGTACTTATTCTTGTGTAACTTGAAGATAAATGGTACTTAAAGAGTAAATATATTCATTTCAAGCGTAAATAGGACAACAAAGCAAGTTTTGGATGAAAATCAACAAGGATTGAAGCTAAACAAGTCATTCAGGTTAGATTACGCCTGTAATCCAGGAGATGAACTTCTCGGATGATGATTCATATAACAATACGGGTGTAATCTACAAGGAAAGAAGGAGAAAATACACTGAAAGAAGATTACGCCATAATCTAAGGCATGATCTTTGTGGATTATATCAGGGCATCAATTATGTTTGTAAATTGAAGAGGAAGTTAAGCATAGAGGATCTTATGGCCTCACTTACCGCCGTAACGTACAAAGGATTTTACAAAACGGCCTTTTTAAGGAAAAGTTTACAGTCATAAATGGCAGAGGAATTTCTATACAGAGGATATTACGGCCTGGATTACGGCTGTAGCAATCCTTGCAAAGCACATTACGTCTTGATTTACGGTGTAGTGACGGTTCCAATTCTCTTTTCTTCCCACCAATTCGAGATTCAAGTGTCTTTTCCAAGAGGGATGAAGCCCAACTGATGCCTAACTTCGTCCATAAGATGTATTGAATGGTGGAACCATATATATATAGTTTTTTTTTTTCCAACCAATAAAGAAAGGATATCAATCATTATAATAGTTTTTACTATTGAACACACCATTTATATTCTCTCTTGTAACTATCTGTAATACATCCCACTGCTTTGTCATTATACTTGTGTAAGACAGTATTAGTACAAGATAGTGAAGTTTGTTTTCTATCATTAAGGGTTGTTTTCTTTCTCTTCCTTCTTATTTATCTCATTATGTGTTGTTTTCTCTACATCATGTATGAGTAATTGTTAGGACTAGCGTAGCCATGTTTTAGCATATATATACATGGAATAAATGATAAATGTTGTAGAATTCACTAATCTCTATAGTGTGTTAAAGCATGCTAATTTTAGATAGTGCATGATTTAGAATTAGACCAGATTACTATAGGGAGAGGTTGCTTATGATGCCTATAGATAGGGTTGTGAAACCTTCTGCATATGTAATTGAATTTACCATTGAGATCATATTTTTAAAGCAATTTTAGTCGGCTGTTAACTAGGAAGAGATTCTAGTGGACAAGACAAGGATTAGGGTTCAATAGACTCGAGAGAGATATTAAACTAATTGTGGAATCCCGCAGTTAGGAAGTATATAACAAATAACGAAGATGTATTACATATTAATTCATTGGTGAAGTAAGTCTGATTTGTTTATTGTTTTTCTAAACTAATTTTGTGATTAATATATTATAATATAGTTTTAGTTGAAAATTATTTAAGCATTTAATATTAAATCTTGATCTGAATTAATTTGCTAGATAATAATTAAGAGGATGAGTAGTAGTACTTGCTGACGGCCCCGAAGAATACGACTCTATAATCTATTCCTATACTACATGCAATAGGTGCACTTGCCTATCATTGACCAGATCATAGAAAATGATAATAGGAATTAATTTATTAAAACTTGGTCAAGATAATAACGCACACCATCCATCTTCATATATTCCTAATTACATTTTCGTATAGGGCAAAGGTTGTAACTCTTCTACCGGTTTTTGTTTTGACCTAATTTTCTAGCACATCAAATGCCAAGACTAATACTTTGCAATTTTCTTGTTACGTTGCTCCTCAAATATAATTTCTTCAAGTCCCTATGCATTTTATTTCCACTAAGGTGCATTGTATCAGTCAAGCATTAAGCCTCCTTAAGCAGTTCTTTCTTCAATTCTCGAAAATCTAACATACAAACAACCGTTGTATCTAAATCTCTTTCCATATCAACACTAAACTCCATTGCTTTACCCAAGTTCATCCTTGTCATTATATTGCTATACCATGTCATTAATTTAAGCTGCTAGTGGTGCTCAACTTCCTTTATCAAGATTTCTAGCTCAAAGTAACGTATCTTTTTACACAATAGGCCCTGCAAAGTAATCAAAGTAGCCAAATTTTCTTCTCTTTCCCACTTAGCGTATCTACTACTACAATGGCTCCGCATTGTTTTTGATTAGTTTTAACCAATGTTTTTATCTCATATTTAGTTCATTTTGTGTTATGATATTGTCGACACTCTATTTTTGTCCCGCTAATATATATATTAAAAACATAGAAAACATTGAAATATAATAAAAATTAAAAAATTATGAAAATAGAAAAAAATTAATTGAATAAAAAAAGAGAGTAAAAGAATAAAATATAAAAAAAATAGAAAAGTTAGAAAAAAAATTAGAATAGATTAAAAAAAATTAGAGAATAGGAAACCTCCTTTTCTTAAGTAAATAGGCATAGATAAAAATCTTAAATAAAAATATTTTAAAATTAAAAAGAGGAAAATATAAAGGAAAATAAATTTTTATTTAACATAGTGGAATAGCTTTTTATATGTTTAGTATTTATTTTGTGTTAGATTGGTTTTAAAAATTAATTTAGGCCTAACATTCATGATACATTTGAGCCCATCTCATTTAAAATCAGATGGCACCTAGGCATTTAACCTTTATTACATTTTATTGTATTAGCAAAATCAAGAATAGAACTTGGGTTAGCTGGCTAAGGCTTGGGCTTGGATGTAGAGGATCATTGGTTTGATCCTTGGTAAAGTGCAAGATCTTTCTTTTTTATTTTGCTTTTTCTTTTATAAAAAAAGATACATCGATTTTCCTTAGGATTACTTTTTCTCCTTTAATGTCATCAACTTTTGTTTTCAACTTCACAAGAGAGATGTTATTCCTATCACGACACAATCAAAAAATGCAAAAACGCTTTAGTTATTAGGAATCCTTATTAAAGTTTCAAGAAAACTCGTTGTCTAGCACTTGTTAACATATTTATGGGTCTAAAAATAATGACTAATGAGACTCTAGTCTCTTAATCTAAAAGATCCTATATCTAAAGAAGTTACACTTACCAAATTGAGATGAAGGGGTAATGTGTTCAACGAAGAGATTTCATGAGTATGAGGAAAGAATATTGCAAAGAAAAGAAAGAGGAAGATAAATAGATTTTATTGGTTCAAATTTCCATATATAGATTTAGTTTGATTTGAAGTTACATCATTTTTAATTTTTGGTATTTACCATAACAAATATACATCATATATGATTTTAGGATTATATAAATTGTTTCATTATAAAGTATATAGTGTCACGGTCCATGGTAATCTCTAGCATTTTACATTGTGTGACACTTATTATCCTACTTCCATAGGAGTAAGTAAGCCTAAACTTACTCAAATAAGGCCTCGATAAAGGCTTGGAAAGATGTAAGTAATAACAAGGAATAAAAGTAAAATAGGTTAGTATGTGAGCACACTTAAAAAAAAGAAATGGATGCTCTTTTATTAATCAATAGCAATACAATGTGCGTGAAAATAGTATACAATAAGTTCTCTTGTTGTGTATAACCAAGTGGTGAGTGAGAGTTTGAATTTATAAGAGTAATAGCACTTTATTAAAGAGCTTTACATGCATTCCTTGGCTTGGTGGGAGGAGACATTAAATCTCTTTAGAAGGTTACGCCTAAAATTACAAAATTTGTGAAAATTATAAATTAAGAAGAAAGTACATGGAAAATAGCTCCCAAGCTATAAAAGAAGTCTCCTTACCATACATAATGTACCCTGAAATACCTCAAACCCTTGCCTAGTTAATTTAGAAATGGTTTAATTATATAATATAATGGATAGTTAATTTTGAACATAATTAGATAGTTTAAATAAATAAAATGAGTAGACAATAGAGAAATGAATAGACAATTTGATATAATGAAATTAGTAAATTAGTCAAATTGAGATTTGAGATTTAAAATACTCTTTTAAATCATCCACAATTCTCAATAACTTTTCTTTATGAATCAAACTTCTCATTTTCTTCAAATTATTTATTGAGACTCCTCTTTCTTTGATTTTAATTCCTGAATCCCAAAATAAATATTTTAAATGTTTTGCAAACTCTTAAACCATTAACCTTAGTTATCTTTCATTTTGTAAATCTTTATAAATTTTTTAAATCAAGTACTTGTTTAAAAATATAAGTTTTAAACTTGAATATGAGTTAAATATTAGATTTTCACAAATTATACTTTTGAATCATATTTTAATATCAAGTTATAAATTCCTAATATATATGTTCTCAAATTATTTTCTTATTATTTTCAGAACTAAATATAATTAACAGGAAGGATTAAATTCGATATTCTATTTTCAAAATAGCTTTAATTTATTTTTTCTTTTCCTTATCCTTATCTTCTCTTTCTTCTTTTTTTTTCTTCATTTTCTACTCTCTTTTCTCTCTCCTCTTTCTTTCCCATTTTCCTTTTCTTTCTTCTTCTCTCTTTTCTTCTTCAATCTCACTCTTAAATCTCAATCCCAATAAGATTAAACAAGGAATCAAAGTTAGAAGATGAGATAGGAAGTCGAAATCATGTTAAAGGAAGCTCCAACAACAAGAAAAAGAAGATTCAATTGCATGTTCTTGCTTATAGCTAAGAGTAATTGTCTTATTTTATTTTGAATGTTGTTTATGAGTATAAATGATTTATTGTTGTTAGATATAAGAAGAGATTGTGATGAAGTTGATGAATGATGGATATATGAACATGTGAGTTTTCAAGTTTAGTATATACATGTATAGGTTAGATGATTCATAACATGTTTTGAATTTATTTGAAGTAGAATTTGTAAAATCATGTTGTAAAGCATAGTTCTAGGCTTGTAGGTGGAGTATAAGATGTTACATGATGAGAAAATGAAGTAAAACAAGTTGAAAAATATGTAAAGTTTTTGAAATACAAGATGGGGCAAAGAGTATGGGGTAAACACGGGATGCCATAACTTGTCGTGCTTCTTTTAGATTTCAAAAACAAGTGAAATTTAACTCATTAGAGGAGGAACACGACTAGAACATGATCCCATGTATCTACCCGTGCTTCTCACTGATTTCAAAGACTAAAAAATGGACATGTTTTCTAGAACAACACGGCTGGAACATGGATAATGTATTTGCCCGTGTTTCTCTCTAGTCTAAAAACTCAACCTATTTCCAAAAAAACATGGGGTAATGCATGTTCCTGTTTACTTTCCAGCCTCTTCAAAACTTCAGTTTTTCTTGGACAAAATGCTTTACCTAGATTAAAGTAATTCAAACTTCATAAAATGGAATAGGTGAATGATAGTTAATATGATATATTAGTTAATTTATAATTAGGAATGAGTTAAGTGGATTTATAGATTAATAACTAATTAGATTAAATAAAGAAGTTAGATATAAAATGAATTTAGTTAATAAACTTAAGTTTAACTTGACTTAATAAGTTATAGTGAGTTAAAATAAATTAGATCGATTAAGTTTAATCATCTTGGCTTACTAATTAGAATAAACGATTAAATCTAATCTATATGGCTAAGTTAAGATAATATAGGCTTAATAAATTATAATTGACTTCAGTTAATGTGTTAAGATTAAGTTAAAATGGGTTAATAGTTAATAATTGGATTAAAATGATATGTTAGGATAACCTTAAATAACATAGGGAATATGTTTTTAAAATGTGTGTTTACATAGGAAATAATGTCTTTGTAGATGAATACTTTGTTGATGCTTTTATAATAAAAGACTATAAACAAAGTGAAAAGAAATACTTTGACAGACAAAGGAGAACTATCTGTATTTTGGAGGGACGTTCTTCGTAGCCATAGCGGGATTCCTAATTAATATATGATCAAATAATGTTTTAATAAAAGTTTGATATAAGTGTTTTGATAACCAATTAGATTGAGTATAGTTTTTATGTATAAATCGAAGTTAGTTAGTAAATCTAAGTTTGATTAAACTAAATGGATCTGTAATTGTTTTGTAAAAGAATTGTTGGCTCCCTCCCAAAAAGGAAATAAGCTTATTTAGCTTCTGTCAAGTAATGGATACCATCTCAAAGATTCACATGTGGTGCAATTAGAAATGATATAAAAGGTACGTAGTAACTTGCGTATTGGATTCTAGGATATGCATATTAAAATGGATTAAAACTTAAAGACAGCCTTTGTAATTGAGTGTTGCTTGTACTTGTGCCGTTGAATCCGGTCCAGGAGTAGCGGCCTTGTCCCCAAAGGATACGGTAGTTTAGGCACTTAGGCCACCCCGATTATGATGCAATGACTTTCATAAGTGGCTCGGTGGGTAGTCCATGGGACAAACGGTACCAATGTAACATCTACTTAGGCTCGGAAAGAAGTAATATGATCTTGTTTACATTTTTGTGAGGATGACTGAACTAAATGATGTTATGGACTAGGATGAGTAAAGTGTGTGTAATGACTATAAATCCTAGATGAGGTTATTTTCTCTTTTTTGGATAGATATAGGAGATATAGGTATATGAGTTGCCTATATCAATTCCCTAAGCAGCTGATGTTACTCAAGATCCCAATTCCCCTGAACTGTTTCGAAGTGTGAGTGCTCCAATGTTGATTAGTTTACTTTAAATTGAAGATAATAACTTATTGTTTGTTGCATTACATTTAGCTAAGATTGTGTGCCATTTCGTGTATGTCTGTGTTACTGTGTATTGAGCTTTAACTCATTATTGTTGTTGTTCTTTTTCCATGTATTTTATTGAATTGATGAGAATGAATGACTGATCATTATAACATTGGTGATGATGATGTTGATAATGAATGATTTGGGTATGAGCGATCCTGAAGATATGAGAGGAAGAGTAAAATGAAGTAGAATGTTGGATTATTTGTATTTAGTTTGAATTTTGTTTTTGTATAAAGAACTGGATTTATCCTTTTCAAATCTGTATTTTTTATAAAAGGCTTAGTTAAGGACCCTATATGTTTGGTAATATCTTTTAAAGCTTTGTTTTTGGGAAAGTTGATCTACTCTTGAAAGTAGATTATAAAATGTTTTTGTAAAGCTTTGTTTCTTAGAAAGTTGGTTTGCTTTGGTAGGAGTAGAGAGGCCATTGTTTCGTAAATGATGTTTTGTAAAGTTTATTTTGAAAGTTTAAATCCAGTTGCAAAGAGAATCTAATTACAAGATTTCATAATTTAAAAAGTGAGTAGCAAATATTCACAATAAACATATCATTCTAGGATGCTTAAGCATGTAATACATGAATCATTATATGTAGTGGTAATACCTTAAATTAAATTCTGGGGCATTTCATACACGAAAAGGGGTGGAATCTTGCTACATAAGTGTTACAAAAGTTTACAATAAATTACATTGAAAGGTCTTAAGGTTTTGGCACAAGTTCATTAGAGATCTCAACATTTTGAATATTGGGAATTTAGATGATTCGAAACATGGATTTGCAGAGGACATAATAACTTTAAAAAAAAAAAAAACTTAATTCTCAATTTGATCCAAGCAGTTCAAATAAATCAATAGGGACATGAGATTATACATTTTCGATTCTTAACCTCGTTGGATCTGAAGGTATTGCAATCATGCGAGCTCCTTTTACAGAATCCACACAAATGAATAACCAAATGGGTTTTGTATGTGTACTAGCACATCGAAATAGTTCCGAATGTATTCAAGAATATCTCATGAAGGGCTCTCGTGTTTCACCTTTTGAGATGACTCTAATATGATAGTAAGTGTCATTAACTTGAACGAGAGCCATCATGTTCTATTTATATTTGTGATAATATCCCATGAATTAGGATACTGACATCAAGGTAATCCCTAATCCAAATAGGGTTTCCTGATTTAAAAGACACATGTCTTTTAAATCATGCTATTTGAAAAGTAACGATTTTACTTTATTATTATTTGTTATTCTCAATCTAATTAAGATTAATGAATAATTAGATAATTAGGAAATTCTCGCTGGGTTTATTCAAATTAAACCTTTGATCCATTTGATTCATTATTTGTGTACAATTCTATAGGTTCACTTAATGTTGGTAGTAGACCTAAAAATCCTTTTTTGACCTACAATATATAAGTGGTCTGTAGCAAGATATTATATCTACCTAAAATAAGCAAACATCGGTGATTCGACTTTACCTATTAAACAGTTAATTATTTACTCGCTTTATCACTCGATATCTAATGATTAAACACGAGGTATGGATCATTTCACTCATATATTATTTAATCACAAATTTTCCTAATTCTAGAGTTTGATTGAATAAATCAAATGTTATTGATAACTCCTTATTAATTTATTTGGGTATGATTATGCATTTTTCTCAGTCTCATTTTTTAAGAGGGCCTAAAAGGTATCTCTCTCAAATTAATGGGAGGGACAAGTTCATTTACGAACACTCATATCCCTCAACATAATTCATTTCATATCCAAATTATGAAGATTCGAGTCAAAACATGAATATCATTATGTAGGAATCCATAGTACCATAAGGTCAAAGGACTAAAATAATAACATTGGAAGAGAAGTACTCATAATAAAGATTCATATGATACTCTCATGGTTAGTCGATCCAATACAATGCAATCCTACATGTATTTATATGCTGACTTGATATCTTATATCCATGATTAGTAAAATGTGATCATCGATTAGTCTACATATTAGTCTTAATTCATTATTATTTCATATAATAAGCAACTAAGGATGGCTTTGAATAGCATTCTTACTACCTTATAGTTTTACTATTAAAGCCACGCACTTTAATGATATAAGAATGAATGAACTATTCATGGAAACATTTTATCATGTTAGAAGACTATCAACGACAACATGATAAAACAAATGGTTTATCAAATAAAGATAAAAGTACAAATGACATCAAAATCATAAATGGCCTAGGGTACATTACCAGCATTGAGTGGTTCAAAAGAGGTTCCAACGTTTAGACAAGTGAATCAATTGAGGTCTTCATTAACTCATGTCAAAATGCAACGTGTATTTTGAGTTTTAATTAATATTTCTTCTATTGATATGTGTCAATGAAGATCTCAATTTACCAAATTCTTTAGATGTTGGGATCTCTTTTGATCTACTCAAAACATTAAGAACTGAAATGGACCTATCTCCAAACGTTGGGACCTTCCGATGCAATTTACTCTAAAAGTTTAACATTGACACTTTTCCCCACTTAAGCTATTGACATCTTTATCAATGTGAGCTTGAACTTGATCGGACTTGAGGTTTCCTTATTAGGGTAAACTTCTTTTCTAAGAGTGGCATGATGTCTTTTATTGTCTATCAACTAGTATCTTTATCAACATGATCCCTCCACTTCATTAAGTATTTAATACACTTTGATATTAACTATCACGATCTAGAGCACACTTTAGACTGTGCAGTACTTACTATTGTACCATTGCAGTATTAAGCAAGCTTACACTCACTTAGATGGGCCTTTATAAATGCTTGGAAAGCTGTAAGCAAGGTAAACACAGCAAAAATGATTTAAAAGTAAAACATATTAGTTGGCGAACACACTTGAAATGGAAATGGGCTCTCTTTTATTAATCAATAGTAGCGCAACGTGTGTGAAAATAGTGCACAATGAGTTCCCTAGTCGTGTACAGCCAAGTAGTAAGTAAGAACTTGGATCTATAAGAATACTTACACCACAGTAAAAAGAGCTTTATATGTATTCTTAGGCTTAAGAGGAGGAGACATCAAATCTCTTGAGGAGGTTGGACCTAAAATTACAAAAATTATAAAAAATACAAAAAAAGTACATGGAAATAACTCTTGAGCTACAAAAGGGCTTTTCTACTATACATAATGTACCTAAAAAGGGGTGGACATAAGTGTTACAAAAGTTGGATCCTATACGTAGCATTGCATATATATACATATTATGATCATACAATGTGTGTATGTATATATTATTTTTATATTATAACAAAATTATATTTATATTACAATAATACCCTTTTATAGTAAGTATGTTTACAATATATAAGTTTATGTTGCAATTTAGTAGATATATTCTATAAAATATATAGCATCATATGTATGTTGCTACTACATTATTATATTGTGATAATATACATATATATTATATGTCCTGTATTGTATACATATCCATGTAAATATTTTATCATATCATAAATCTATATATCTATACTATATGTTAGATGATATTTAACATTATTCATGCACTATTTTACATATTTTATTATATGGTAACATAATACATTACTAGATATACAATATATTATTTAAGGATTTACATTTGATTTTTTAAAATTTTATTATTATGTTTCTATAGTACTTTTAAAACTATTTCAGTCTAGTCCTCTATTCCGTTTTTGAAGTTATCGCGAAAATGTTTAGCTGGACGCCAAACGACGAACAATCTAGGATTTCATTGCCGTTTTTGTTTTCTTTCTTACTGCAAAGCTGACTCAACTTTTACACTGGATCTTCTTGATCTTCCTCTCTTTCTAGCTCCAAAATGGCGGATCTCGGCCTTTCGTTCCTCTCTCTTCTCGCCATTCCTCTCCTCCTCCTCCTCTTCCTCTACTTCATTGTCCGTCCCAAACCTTATCCCATCCCCATCAAGAATCGCCACGTGTTCATCACGGGCGGCTCAAGTGGAATTGGCCTAGCGCTTGCTCACCGCGCCGCTTCCGAAGGCGCTCGAGTCTCCATCCTCGCACGATCGAAAGACAATTTGGAGAAAGCGAAGAACTCGATCCGGCTCGCCACGGGGATCGATGTCGCGACGTACGCAGCGGATGTTAGGGATTTCGAGTCCCTTAAAAAAGCGATTGATGAGGCTGGGGATATCGATTGCTGGTGGTGAATCAGGGAGTGTTTGTGCCTGAAGAAATAGCGAAGCAGAGTTTAGAGGAAATTAAGTTTATGATTGATGTGAATTTGATGGGGAGTTTCAATGTGATCAAGGCAGCTCTGAGTAAGATTAAGGAAAGAGCTGATCGGAGGCCGGCTTCGATCGCTCTCATGTCTTCCCAGGCTGGTCAGGTAACGATAAATGGTCCTCATCGAGTTTAGGGTTCTTGTTATCAAAACTGTAATATATTATACACTTCCGTAGAAGAAAGATGCATTTTACTGGAGATATGGATCGTGTATATAATATTCTTTGTAACATAATCCCTATTAAATTGTTTTTGAATGATGTAGAAACTATAATTGTTAATTAGTCCGATATATTCTAGTAGTAATCAAGGCACGTTATGCGAATTGGTAATGATAATAATAGTGTTTGGTTTCGAAGAGAGGGACGCAAGTACTATAACAAACGGAAAAAGAAGAGGAAAACGGTTCAATGCTTGTTTGATAAATGTTTTCATATGGTATCCGAATTCGGATTGGAGAAAGGTTTAAGTTGATGTGGAGAGTTACAAGTTTAAATTTATGGTTATATTGCTACTGTCATGAATGTTGGATTTGCAAACTATGGTTTGAACCTGCGAAGCTAGAGGTTGAAATGATTTCCTTTTTCAACAACTGTTTGGAACATGTTTTGTATGGAAACTTTTGTTTTGTAGAGTGCCAGTTGCTTCATATGTTTATGTGTGCATGTGCCTCTGTAGATTTTGCATTAGTGGTTTAGCAGACGCCATAAATTTGAATTTTGGCATAGTGCTAGTTCTTGCCTTGTTCTCTTTGTAAATGATTTTCCACCAATCTTTTGTAATTAGCTGGAGAATGTTGTTAAAGTGGATTTCTTTGTTTGGTTAGGTGGGTGTTTATGGTTACACAGCTTACTCTGCTAGTAAATTTGGGCTCAGGGGTCTGGCAGAAGCATTGCAACAGGAGGTCATTGCTGATGAAATTCATGTTTCGCTTATATTCCCTCCTGATACAGAAACTCCTGGTTTTGCAGAAGGTTTGTAAAGTGAAGATTGTCTCCATAATGATTGGTTATTTAATCAAAGTCACTGGGTAACATGGCTGTTGTGCATCATAGGGGTTTATTGATTGGCTTACACTGTATTTAATCGAGCTGGTGGATTAGCAGAAGTTTTATGGAATTTCTACTTGCTAAATTTAATGTGTGAATAGGAGACAATTGGCCTGTAATGTAACCAAGCCCGCCCCGCACGCGCCCCCCCCCCCCCCCTCTCCCCCCTCTTTTTTTTTTTTTTTTCCCAATTCTTAGATGGGGGGAACTTCTCCTTGCCTTCTCTATTTGTGATGGCATGGAAGTTCCATATTTTCTTTCTTGCTTTTTAAGTGGTCATAAATTGGTAGAGCTTTATCTTCTTCATCGATTAGCTTCAGCGAGTACAAAACACATGTACATCGTAATGGCAGCTTGTACCTCAGTCGTTGTAGCATATTAATTGTTAACCTCTTGCCAAGTTGCTGGAGATGCCAACTCATATGGCACTATCTTTTGTGTTAAAGAATAAACTGTACAGTCATTTGATTTTGAAATTTTAGAGCTGTACCTTATGCTCAGATAGGGCTTCATGCCCCTGTTGATTCTTGATACTTTGACCATCCATTCAATTAACGTTAGTTTTGTTCTATTGACTGCAGAAAATAAGAAGCGGCCTCAACTCACTAGCATTATAGCTGAGTCCTCAGGTGCAATGAAAGCTGATGATGTTGCCAAGAAGGCTCTGAAGGGGATCATGTCTGGCAGATTTATCATCCCTTGCAACTTTGAGGGCCAGATGTTATCCATTGCAACAGCTGGTTTATCTCCACAGCCTTCTTTTCTGATGGCATTTATTGAGGTCATCTGTATTGGTATCTTACGCATTGCAGGCCTATGTTTCCAATGGAACTGGTATGGGAGCATAGAAAGGTGGCATGCAAAGAGGTAGAGATGGTAAGTATGCAAACTGTTTTTCAGATAATGCACATACACATTTGTAATTTTTAAGCGTCCACATGCTATGGTAATTACTTGAGTGACATATGACTATCTAAAAACTTTGTTAAAAGCTGCATGCTGATAGAGGAAACTTAGGTTATGATCAGATTTTTATGTTAGTTTTAAATGTTTTGTTAGTGTAAAGTGCTCTGTTGTTATGAAATTGCATTCTTGAATCCTATCAACTGATTATTGTTTGAGATAAGGCTTTGATATTACCTAGGGGTCCCGTAACAAGCCAATCGCAGGTTGGTAGCACTTGCCTTGGCAGTAGCTTGAGTGCGACTTAATCAAGTGAAACTCGAACTCAAGCTTATTGATGTCAAAGCTCAAACTTTTGACTATATGGGTCAATGTTCAAGAACCTAATCAAGTTAAAATTAAGCTCTAAGTTTATACTGAACTTGAGTTAGGTTTGAGCTTAATTACAATGTAACTTCTAGATTAATTTAAAGGAATAAGAATTTGTTGAAAATAAATGAACTAGATGAGCTCAAGCAAAGTCCGGTTTGAGTCTATTAAGTAATATTTAGAGCTAACCTCAAATTCAAAAACATAGCTTAACTTTTTTTGATTTAGAATGAGTGCAAATTATTTGACTTGATTCCAATTGTTTATGGCCTTGATACTACCGAAAAAAGGCCAGCATTGTGTTGGTCTCCTTGCTTTTGAAAATAATAGCCAAATTAGAGTTGCGTAGGGCAATCTTGGATACTGTTCTTAGGTCATTGTGTTTGTTGGCAAGTCCACTGAAGCTGTATTTGCTCTAAATGCTTAATGCAGCATTTGCAGTGATCACTATTCAGGAATATTGAGGTGACCAAAAGACATAAAAATACAATTATATTTGGATTGATGGGTTTGTCATGAAGTTAATTACTATACCTTAAGCTAATGCCAAAGAATATTCATGTGTGGTGGGTGAAATGGAATATAAGTAGGAAAAAAAATGCAATTGCTCAAGAATAGAATAAAGAAGTAATAGTTATTTTTTTATTTGATTGTATTTAAAAATAATATGAGTTACTAATTAGCATAGTCTGTTGCTGTTTTGAAACCCTAGCTTTAACCACCATCTCATATGGATCACACACCTCATTCGTTAACTGTACACAGCGAAACTACCATTGCTGGGTTTGACTTGTCATCGGTTTGTTTAGTTGAGGTAGTGCAGGAGCTTTTAACATGGTTAAATGGCTCAAGTCATGCTGGTTTTAGGGTGTTTCAATCAGAATTCAACATGGTGAGGTGGTTTAGGTTGCAGGGGTTTTGATGGTTGTAGTTAGGTAGTTTTTGGAGGTTTGACATGGTTGGGTGACTTTGGTTGCATTTGTTAGGTGGTCATGTGGTCAAGGGGTAAGACAGGTTTGGTGGTTCGAGTCGCATGGGTCCAATAGTTGTGGTCCAATGGTTTAGTGAGGTTTCGTTGTAGTCTAGTGTTTTATGTCTCATGGTTTGAAAATCATGGTCAATAGGTTCTAGGGTCTAGACTGATGAATAGTCTAGGAGGGGGATATATGGCTTGACTGGTGGGTAAATGTCTCTTTATATGGAAATATGCAAGGAATCACCAGTGAGTAGTTTTGATCAAAAGAAAGAGTTGCAACTCTTGGCACTATTGGGAAATTTTGTTATTGCTACTTTGGAAACCAAATGTTCTAGCCTTACATGGAGAGAATTATTCTTCAATTCCAACCCTGTGAAGTTAATTAAACTTGTTTGATGAGCATCTCACATGCTGCATTTATCATTGGGAGTCAAACATAGCTTGGTTGTGTGAAAAACATTTACTGAACCTTTTGAAAGTTTATGTGCACCTACAACTTTCCTCTCCTGTATTGCCAATTGGCTTGTAAAAGGGGCTTCTCTCGGCTCCGTGTCTTCTGGAAAGATAATTCCTTTCCCATGCTCTTGAAATAATGTGTATTTGACCAAGAAAAATATGATAACATATGTTTTTTGGCGTTTTTGCTGTCGATTGAATTGTGAACCACCCCCTCACCCCCCGGTCTCCTCCTCTCTCTTTTCTTTTCTTAAAGAAAAGGACATTTTAAATCAAGCACATGATGATAGCCCATAATGATGAACTCAAAGTCTGACTTTTCATTTGATTGGGAGTGCGTGTATAGATTTTCACAATACCCTCGATTAGACACTTAATCACTCTCTTCGTTTCAAAATCACAAAAATTATTGATTTGACACTCTAAATCACTCTTCATTTTTAAACTCTAGGCAAGTAACTCCTTGTCAGATGAAAGTTAAGCATTTTGGGTTTGTTGTTTTTGTTTTTTTTTTTTTTTATTTTTTAAATTTGTGGGCATTATTTTAAGGTTCTCTTGTTATGTTACATAAATGTCATGCAGGATTGTAATAAAGCACCTGATAACTGCAAAAGTACTAAAATAAAGGACATGTTTCTGTAATTTTTTTCCAATTCGACCATGCTATTTACAAAGATATATTGTGGTAGCTGTTGTTGTTTGGTTCTGTTCCCTTTCTTCCCCTCTTCAACCCACTGCCCCCTTCCTCTTCTTGTCAGTTAAACTGCAGAAAATGCAGAGAACTTTTAAATCCATTTTATAGAGGACTAACACCCAACTTTAATGGCATATTTTAAGGAAAAGCAAATATACCTGTATCATTTTGCTATTTTCTGTTTCTCTCGCAACTTCATTATTTTTGAAGATGATTGATGGCGAGGTCTCTCTGATTTCAGGCACATCAAGTCATTGATTCTGGAAATGGGATTCATGTTATTCTTGAATAGACACGAAGATCACAAATTGCGAGTCCCAACTATTTTCTAAAGCAAGAATTTAGATGGAGACTCCCAGAACAAAATTTGAAAGATGATTTCAAGTGCTCATGCACTATCCGACGTGTTATTCCAGAAGATGCAGCAATTGCTGTTTAAGCAATTGTTTCCAGTCCAGTTATTGAGGTGCATGCTTTCAGGCGAAAGAACTTTCTGATTTTCTTAAGTGTTTGTTTTAGTCTAATCTTTGCGATCGTTAATGGGGCACACCTTTTGCTAATAATTTCTATTTTGCTGATGATGGTGATAGAATTTGCTGGCGTTGAATGCCAGTAGTTGGATAGGAAGGTTTGTTATGGAAAATAATGAAAATTAGTCGCTATCATTTAATTGCTTTGCTATTACATTCTTCATTTTTTTTTTTAATCTTCCAACTTTTGGAAATGGTCAAAACAAGTCCTACTGTTAATCCGGTTAATAGCCTCTTGATTGATTTATAGTAATTAATTTAGCAATTTGCTATCATTAAATTTACTTAAATAAATTATATAGTAAAATACTAAAAACTTTCAAAAATAGGAAAAAGCAATCCAAACAAATGTCCAAATTGTACGACACAAGGTTGATCGACAATTATGACGACCTTTAACTTATGCTAAATTACAAAGCCATGCAGTCTATAGGCCCTCTTAAAACCTTAAGAAAGGTTGGAAAACATGCCAGTTTCTTCAGAGATTAGTTATTGGAAATTCTGCGAGAAGCCACGTTACTCGGATGTTCTCAAAGTGGATTCCTCATCAGCTAAATTAGACGATATTGGTTTTAATTCCAAAACAAGGGCGCACGTGAAATCAAATAACTTCTTCCCATTGTTCCATGCACCCGCACCTGTAAATTATTAACTGAATAGACTTTCGTCCTTTCCTGGACGTCATAATCCATCCTTGCTAAGCCAGCTTGCTTTATTCCAAAACGTGAAGCTTCTGGCAACTTTAATTTCCTAAAAGAAGTTCTTGGTAGTTGTCCTAGGAAAAAGGGAAAGATAGATGGACGATAATCAAGCTAGACTTACATAAAGCCTACTATGACACCAATCGAATCATATAAACTGGGTTTACGGAGCTTGAATTTTACAGTGGCTAAACCTGATTGATTCTTGCGTTTCATCCACTCCAATTAAGGCATTGATGAATGGTTGCAGGGGAATTTTAATAGTGTGATCCGTTATCATTTCACCTTTTTATTTAGCCCCATAATATGAAGTCCAAACTAACAAATAGGAACCATTTTATACAAAGAGGGATTCAGTAGTTTCTTCTTTCAAATCCTTTTTGCATGATAATATCCTTTAATAAGGTACACGGTAGGAGGTGCATAAATCATCAACTTGATCTCAACTTTCACAAATTTATCTAAGTTAACAGTCAACGAGGGAAAACAATCAATCTTTTATTCTCAAAAGGTAAAATATCAAGTTTAATACATAAAGTCTACTCATTTTTACAATTAGCTATTTGAGATTTAAAACTATCAATCTACTACTCAATTTAATATTTTAAGACCATCTACTATGCTACATAGACTAACTCTATTCAACTATTCTAGACCTTGCATTTTCTCCAACAAGGCTAGATGTCTCCCAAGTGCGATTTGGGTCTAGGTCCAAAATTGTCTCATGCAATAGGCAACGCGTCCAACCCGTAGACCTGCCGGGTTTCAGAACAGGTCTAATCCGTCTCTTTTTAGTGTGTATATTAATTTTTTAATTATTAATTTTTTTTATCTTTTTAATTAGCGACCCTTGGGTCCACGAGTCCAGCTAGTGGACCTATGGATCACGACTGATGTGCTTGGCAGGTCAGACTCACCTTGCCAGGGTAGGCTCATGGCTAGACCTACCATGGTTGGGCTAGGTCGGGTCTCAGATTTGAGCTAGGGAGTTGTCTAACTAGAGTTGCAATAGTATTTTGCTAATGGGGTAGGTGTTGGAAGCACAAGTAATCTATGAAAATACTTTGGTTTTTTCTAGCATTAAGGTAGATCTAAGTGTGAAGCTCTTGGTTTTGCCTAGCAGTAAGGAAAATACCGTGTTTTGGCGTAATGGGGTAAAAGGGTTGATTTGGGATGCAGACCTCGCAATGTATGTTTGAGAATAAATCTTTGAACCCTTAGTCTGAGATAAAAATTTGTTGTTCCCATGAATAAATATCTAACATGTGTAATTAAATGCTTCCTTTATTTTAGGGATTTTTTAAAATTGATTTAACACGTGTTAGATATTTATTCATGGGAACACAATAGGGACAACAAGTTTGGGAAACAAACTCCTTTTCTTTAGTTTGATATAAGGTTGTGGAAGACAACTATAAAGAGTAAGTAATGTTTCAAAATAGGATTAGTAAGGTGAAGAGTAATAGTCATGATGACACAGGACAATACTGGTAAGATGCATGAGAGGTGGTCCCTTTCAGCTCTATATATGGTGAAAGTTAATAATGCAAATGACACATGAAAGTAGAATCCTATAGGAGTAAGTGTTGTGACCTGTGATTACTTAAGAAGGCATATTGGTAATTTTACAGTGAATGGCATGGGCTTAGCCTAAAGGTGATGAAGTGCGGTCCAAGGCCATGTGTAAAGACCCGATCCTCTAAATCTCGAGACTTAGAGTACCGAATCCCAACCACATATAACGTTTTCACATTATATGTAAGGTTGTCCTAAAACTAACAGTTTATGAAAATTGTTTGATCAAAACCACTATACTTTGTAAAGAACTTTTAAACAAAACAAGATTGCTAACAAAAGCAATCAATACATACATTTACATCATATAAACATCGTTTAGTGCCAATACAAGACACTACAAAAATTACATGTTTTTTTTTAAAACATAAGAATCCTAAAGGATCTTAAGGTCATTACAAAAATTAGCTTAACTAACAAGCCTTCTATACATAACTTTTCCTTAGCAAAAAGTTTCTTCCAAAGGTCCAGGGTGGTCGGATCCTATTCGTCCCACTCATCCAGAAAACTCTCGAAATCGGACCCATAGCCCAAATCATCATAAAACTCGTCTCCAATACCTGCAAAGCAGCAAAAGTGAGCCAGAGGCCCAGTACGCAATAACCAATGCAAAAACAAGTCATCAAATTGATGTAATGCATCATAGAACAAGTGGTTATCTTTATTACATTTTCATTCACAAATTAACAAGAGGGTATTCAAACCCCAGTCACGCTTCGGGAATTTAGGAATCCTGAGTAACAGCAGCTGCTCAGGGGGTTGATATAAGCAGTCCGAATACTTATATCTCCTATATCTATTTCATGAAGATAATAGCTTCATTTAGGGTTTAAAAGCCGTTGCCCGACTCTACTTAAACTCAGTCCATAACATGAGCCTAGTTCACAAGTTTCCATAAGCTTTGAACTAAATCATGGTATTTGTCCCTAAGTTTAAGCAAACGTTACTCAGATACTATTCCCCCATATCAGCTACCCACTTAACCAAAAAGAATCGCTATTGCATCATAGCGTACCATTGCATCATGGTAAAGTCATTGCATCATGACTTGGTTAAGCGCCTAACCAACATGTCATTGCATCATGACAGGTTTGCTGCTCCTCGGACCAAATTAAACAGCGTAATAGACATCCAATTTATTCAAATGTTAAATCTAATCAATTTAAGTAAATTTAGCAAACAACAAACAAGTTATTGCGTACCTGAACCCGTTAGTATATAACTAGGATCTCTCGGTGATGAACTAACCGAAGAATTCTTAACTGAAATAGAAATATCAAAATAATCAATAACTCAATAATTATTGATTTCATTCTCACAATTATACACATATTATATCCACATATCACAATTAATCAAAGAAATCCAAATAATTGAATACAAAGTCACGAATAAGCATTTAAAGGTTCTATTATATCGCAATCGTTTAATAAATACTCAACTGCTCAAATAACAAACTTTGAAAAATTTTAGAAAAAGTTTTTAAACTTCAAAAGCACAGGGGATAGGCCGGCAGCCAAAGCCGGCGGCTTTGGGCTAGTGCTCAATACTCTGAAAATCAACACTGCCAGCGCTGGCAGTGTTCATGGGTACGCCGTCAGCCTTTGCATCCTACACCGGCGGCCTTGAGCCGGCGTAGAATCCAAAACCAAAATTTTCAAAAACGTCCAGAGAGGTCTAAGCCGTTCGCTTACTCAAATACGCGGGCGGCTTTGACACATACGCCGGCGACCTTGATTCCCGCTGCCAGCGTACAATATGAAGGAAAGAACGCCGGTCGACTTTTCCAGCGAAAGCCGGCGGCGTTCAGCCAGTCTTAAGAAATCTGAATCCAACGTGCCTCTAAGCCGACGGCGTTGAATTCCCAGGTGTCGGCGTACGTTTTAAAAACAGACTTAAACGACAGAATTCAAATCCTCTGTTTTTCACTTTGAAAAATTCATCTTAAAACACTTCAAAACCTTCCTCAACTACACTTCCAACTTCATATACTCACTCCTATCTATACTACTCAATCCTAGCCACTCAAATCATGAAATCAACACAATTTAAACACTTCAAATTCCACTTCAATCCATTCTAAATTCCCTACACAAATCCTCTTCACATCCTCCCAACACTTCATATCTCTTCAACCATACATGCACAAACTCACACACTCATAAAACACATTCACAACTCATCCCAAGCATGAACAAACAATTTGATTAACACTAATCTCATTTCATCCAAGATTTTACAAAACTACAACAAGAAATGAAAACAAAGCATAAGCCACACTTAAAGCAACTCACATGTAAATGCTTTGCCTTGAAGACAACTTGATTTCCAAAGCTTGCTATTGCTCTTAGTTTAGGCTTGGAATTGGAAATGGAAATGGAAATGGAAGAAGAAGAGAAAAGAAAGAAAGAAAAGGAAAATTCGGATAAAAATGAGCTGCCCCCAAAAAGTTGTTCAAATTAGCTTAATTTGACTTTAACACATTCCAAATTTGCCCCTTAAAGCATACATAAACTTAGGATGCATTTGGCATGAATTTGAATCTCATTTGGGGCTTAAATAAGCATGAATGCTAACTTAACTAAGGAAAATTCTATTAACTAATCTTAAACAAAATTAAAGTTGATTTATAAATCTAACTTAACTTAACACCTTAATGTATAAAAGACATAACTAATAATTTTATTACACACACACACATTAATACATATAAAACAAAGATATTAATTTCAATATATCTACAAAATAATACATTTTAGACTACTAACAACATAATCATGATATTCATCATACTCACTCAATTCAATACTCAAGATAATAAATAAACACATAGAATTTAAATAAAATTTAAATCTAGGTCATTTCACCATGTTGATGGTTTTAGAGTTAATTCACGGAAGGTCCTAGCTTTGCTTCTTTGGAATTCAACTCATATAACTTAGTGAAAAGCGAAAGCTATTGTGACTTAAGACAACCTTGTACATTGGAGTTGTGTATTGTTGTCTGAGCACATTAGACGGATGTGTTTGTCCCTGTCCGCATTTTTGGAAATGCAAATAGATTTGCATGCTGGATAGTTGGTTTATTAAGAAGGGGACGTGCTACTCGGATTGTTGGATTCACACACCATCCCTATTCTTTGGCTTTTTTGCTTTTAAGTGTTTCTGCTTTTTTGGTAATTTCCATGAGGATCTATAATTTGTGATTACTAATCTTGGTTGATGAAGCAATATTATGCTTGCTTGGCAAGAAAAAAAATATTCTCGCAAATCCTATAAGTTTATTTTTTAAAATAACTTTGTGAAAAGATGAGCAAAAGATCGAATGAAGCTAAGCTAATAAAATGCAAATACACTTATTTTTATCAAATACTAATACACATTAAGCCGTATATAATACACATGAAACCTTTTCATATTGATAGTATTATATAGGTTCGATCTTTTTTACTTTTTAACAATTATAATAGATTGTGACTGGAAAAGAAAAAGAAAAAGAAAAATAATGGAAAAAAGGAAAATCTCATCACGACCAAGTCCTAAATTGGATGGATGTTTTAGTGAAGGAAAAATAAAATATGTAAAATAATTAAATAAAAAACAGTAATAGCATATGCGGGATTGGATACAAATTTGCTGTCTAATTTTGTGAATCAATATTGGTTACGCGTCAAATAATTAAAAAAATTTTAAAATAAAAAATAGCAATAATTATATTTTATGTTTTATCTGGGAACAGAATGTAATTTTTCGGACAGGAAATACGAAAAATTACCAAAAAAAAAAAAAAAAAACACATTTGTGGATTTATTTTTCATTCCTTCACAATAAAGAGCTAAAACAGAAAAACGATCAACTGCAAGTCCGCAACTACCTAACACTCACTTTGCAGCGGCCTAGTCTAAAACTCATTCATCTAATTCAGTTTCAGCATGGCGTCGATCTTCATGAAGCTTCGAACATCTCAATCTCTTCTCATCAACAACATCATGAGTAAAAGATCATACGCATCCATCGCCATTGGTTCAGATTTACTGTCCGTCGCACCCAACGTTTCTCTCCAGAAAGCTCGCTCTTGGGACGAAGGTGTCTCCTCCAACTTTTCCACCACTCCCCTCACCGACATCTTCAAGGTCCTTTTTTTTTCCCCTTCGTATCTCTCTATGAATAATTTGAGTAAATTTAGGTTTCATTAACCAGATTATCATGTATAAATTGTCGCAAATTGATTGAATTATATGGAAATGAAACTAGGTTAAGTGTAATTAGATGAATGAATTCGTCGTTTTATCGAAATATATTGCTCAAAGCGTTTTACATTACTTTTTCAATTGTCTGGCACTTCGTGATGGTGGATAATTTGTAGAGCGAATTGAAAGCATATTAAAATGTGTTACATGTGTAAGTTATTTTAGGAGAAAGAAGAGGAAAAAAAAATCAGTACGATGGAGTAAGCTACAGATCACATTTTCATTGGCTCCTTAATGTGTCAATTTTTGAGTTCTTAGCTCATGCTTTGTCTTAATAGAAGGCTTTGATCAATATGGATAGACTAAACTTTCAAAGGTGCTTTTACCTTTTCAAATTTTTTAAGGATGTGCAAATAGCGCAAAATAGTTGTTGAAGGACCACTTTTAGAGACAGTTTCAGAGCTTTGGTAAGGGGGTTAGTTGCATAGTTTTAAAAGTTTTGAAGAGTTAAAATGGAAAAATATGCATTCACATTGAAATGGAAAAAACTAATAACAAAGAAATTTCACAGAACATAACGGGATCATACAGAGGCAATTGGAGCAGTTGGACCATAAAATGTGTAATGTTTATATCTTGTTAAACTGTGCAATATTTCAAAGTAAATACAATATACGTATTAATATGTATGCAGAGTTATTCATGGGCAAAAAATGGAAAGTATGTACGATTAATAAGTAATATTGAAGTCAACCCTGATAGAGGAAATCACAAGGTCCATCCTACCTTGTAAAATTATCCTTTTTACATTAGTACTATCTTTCTGGTTCATGTTTCCATATTGTCTCTAATAAAATGGTGGTAACTGCATCTCTTATAAGAAGAGAATGGTTAATCTCATAAAGCAAGAAATATGACGCGGTTATGAACTGTTTTAGGATGTCAGTGTACTCTACCCTTTTTGGTTCTATAGAAGAAAACTTCCGGTTTCATGCATTGAAATTTGTCGAGGGCTAAACATGATGTGATGATTATATTGTGATTGAATTCCTTACATCAGAATTTGATTTACTACAACTGGCATTAGTTTCAGTATATATTCTTTGCATCAAAGGGGTGTTTTTACAGGATGTTTCTACTCAATTAGCAGATATCATCAATTTTCATGTCATTGATATAGGATGTTAATTCATGAAGCTAAAATTACTTGTAGGAATCTCACTTCAAATATCAGTCTCTGTAATTTTTTTATAGGTTTTGGTTGGTGCAAATAAATCTAAACTGCTGTCTAATTTATTTTGTTTTTGTTTGATTGGTGTTAACAGGGAAAAAAAGTCGTCATCTTTGGTCTTCCTGTAAGTTCTTTCTTTACTTTCTTCATCTGTATCATGATCCAGGTTTTCATGTTTAAAAAAATGTGAGATTTTGGGAATATTAATCGTGTGATTATTTCCATGAATGTTTTGTAACTTTTTCCCACTATTTCCTAATATCTAGCTTTTATAATTGTCAAACATTATAAATTTATTGGTGTTGATCTGCAGTGCTTATACTAATGGCATCTCAAGGGTGATTGTGGCGGTTAACCAGATTGTAAATATTCATTTATGATGAGGAAAATGATTTTTTTATGAGAGGAAATAGTTGATGTCATTTTCACTTTATTTTAATCATCACCACCAGCCTTTAGCTAATATAATTACTCCCATGAGCACCACCTTTTAATAAAAATTGTTACAATGAATGCTTCTGATTGCTAATTGTACTACGATAAACACTAAATACTAGAAATATGGAAAAATTCTGGGAAAAGGTTTCACACAAAGTTGTAAAAGTTGTGTTGTATCACGTTAGTTTGCCTTTTATTGTCTCATGCCTTGAGATGCTTTCTTAGCTGATACAGAAATGAGAAAATAATCCACCATCGAGTAGTAGTTTTCTTGGCATGCAAGTGCTAATTTTTCTGCTTTGAAGTGAATGATATATACTCTTCCTTTTGTCGTCAGGGTGCATATACGGGGGTTTGTTCACAGCAGCACGTGCCTAGTTACAAGAATAATGTCGATGAATTCAAGGCTAAAGGCATTGACTCTATAATCTGTGTGGCTGTTAATGACCCATATGTAATGAATGGATGGGCTGAAGGACTCCAAGCCAAAGATGCTGTAAGTGAATAATCTTTGATTTTCTGCTGATATAAAAACTCAACCATCTATTTCAATTATAGTAGAGTCCCATTTACTTTATTTGTCCGAGCATATATGGAGCTTTAGTTGGCTGTTGATTAATATTTCCATCTTAGCCGACTTTGAGCCTGTTTGAAGTATTCTATCTTCTTCTAATACTTATTGCCTATAGGTTGATATTTTATTACTTCTTTTGAATAACAGTTGGGAGTAGATGATGCTTTGAGTTGGTATTACTGAGATTTAGTTGCAAAAGTCTGACAAGGATGAATCAGATCATATTTAAATGTGAACTGTCCTGCTATGAGTGTCTTGAAATTTGTCATCTTTGAAGAAGAACGAGCTGGAGCAGTCTAGTTCTGTCTTTATTTTACTGTAGTCTTAGTAACAAAAGTGGGGTTGAAATTTCCCTCAGTTCTGATAGGTCATGTTGCATTCAGCAACTATTAGATCCTGATTTTTAAGGATTCATGCTGTATATTCTGTAGTAATTACAGTATGCACTGAACAATTGTGAAGGTGTATGCTGTGTTGATATTGGATTGGGTTTGTGACCTAGTTCCTGGTTGTTGCAGGGTGAAATCCTGGAGTATTTTAGCTTGTATCTTTGTACCTAGCTTTCATGTACTTCTGACTAGGCAGGGCTCATTTGAGAGAACACTAGATTCTAGAGAAGTTTCCAGAAATGTTTAAGAGACAGAAGGATGAATCTTTCACTGATATCATGATGACCGTTGATAACTGTCTACAGCACGATAAAATAAAATATCCAGAAAAAGAGGACCATACAAAATTTCATCTCCTATCTCTACGTTAGATGCACAGTGCAGTAGGAAACCAATGTGGCAGTGCACATGAAACAGACACTCGAGTAACAGATGTGAACACAATTAGCTAAACACCCAACATGTGATAAAATATAACTTAACTCCCCGCCAATTTGAAAATATAAAAATTACACATATTTTTTTATTTTTTTCACCCATTCTAACGCTTGGACAACATGATCTTGAGCTCCACTAGAGTCTGGTCCTGATGACATACAGCTAAATCAACCACTGCCACTTTGAGGAACTTTATAAATAAGACAGTAGGTGCGGTGGAGGACATAAGTAGACTACTTCAAAGGGCATCCAAGGCTGTTTGGTAGTTTGTGTTATAACAGCATTTGGCAGAAGATATCCATTCTGCCAACTTGCAGGGTTTATCTCTAGTAAAGCAATGCAAGTATATTTTAATCATGTGATTCACAACTTCAGTTTGTCCATCATTTTGTGGATGATAAGCTCAACTAAAGGACAGTTTTTTTTTTTTTCTTTTTTGTTCAAAGAATTCTTCTCAGAGGACATAAGTGAAAGCCAATCTCTAGCACTAACACCAATTCTGGCATGTTATGTAGTTTGGAGATATTATCAAAAAGTAAATGATCGACACTAATGGATGTGTTTGGGTGTCTGAGTGCAGTAAAATGAGCATACTTGGAAAAGTGCCCCCACAACCATCATTATTGACTTGCTATGTAATGGGGGTAATCCATTGAATTGGTCCTTCGATATATCTGACCAGATATGAGTTGGAACAGCTAGAGGTTGAAGAAGCCCACTTGGTGCAAGTGTTTAGACTTGTTTCTTTGACATACTGCACATAATCTAATTGATTCTTGAACTGTGATTTCATTCTTCTCTGAAAGAAATCTGATGCCAATGGATGCAACATCTCTTTGTACCCCTCATAATTCTTGCTGCAGATAGCTGAAATTTGCTTGGGAGAGGCTGAATCAGGTTGAAGTTAACCCAATAGGGAAGGCAAAGCTCAATAATTTATTTATCCAATGTTGTTGAGGCAGAGCAGCGACTCTTTACTTCGACAAGAACTTATGGTCCATAAGAATGACAAACTTCCACCCCTTTCATAAGTATGATCCAATGGCATATAGCTTTTGCCATCCCTATGACCTCTTCATCATAGGCTGGTAATTTTTTTAGTTGAAGAGCTAAATACCAACTAAAGAATGCCATTGGATGCCCTCTATGTCTATCCCAATATCTGTGCATCACACTCTATAATGAACTCCTTTTCAGAGTTTGGCAACGCCATGGAGTTCTCTTCATGGTCCTTTGATGATCTTCAGAAGCCTTCTGTGATGCTGAAGTCCATGGAAGCAATCTTTCGTCGTATAGCTGTTAATGGCACAGGTAATACTCCATAATTTCTGACAGACTTGCCAAAAAGCATGTAACAGTGAGAAATCCCCTTAAAGCTTGAATGCCAGTTGGCTTAATACATTCCCAAATTGCTGTCCTCTGAAAATCAGCCTCCACTCCAGCAGAAATTAACATGTCCTAAGTAGGTGATATGCTCTTGTGTGAAAAGATACTTAGGTTTCTACTTTCTTTAAGAAAAGCTGATTGAATTGGAAAATACAAAGCGCTCCAACCAAAAAGGGTGTGAATGAAAGATTGGGCTGGAGTACTTAATTAAACCTTGAGAGGTTGAGGAGCACAGGCTGAGTCCAAGGACATTACAAAGGAGTCAAACTGCTCGTGACGTGTCCAAAATGCAGTTTTCTCAATGTCCTAGCAATGCATTCACAGCTGATGGTATCCCGATCCAGATTTGAGAAATACTTTGCATCATGGCGTTCCTCCAATAACTCATCAATGACAAGTATAGAAAATTTATCTATGATTATCTTATTTAAAGCATGGTAATTCATGCAATATCTTTATGAGCCATCTGACTTCTTAACTAACAACATTAGTGAAGTGTAGGGGATTGAGTGGGTCAGATAATTCCTTCTTAAGCATCTCATTGCACTCTCTCAATCTCATCATTTTTTGTGTAGGGTACCTATAGAAATGTACCACAATTTGTGGTGCACTTGGTTCCATCCTGATCTGATGATCACAGGAGTTACTGGAGGTAGGTCCTTGGCTTGTAAATATGCTTGAATACTTGACCAGAACCCTTTCCAGATATGTGTTCTGGTTCAATACCTCAGCTATGATATGCTTACAGCTTTGATGGCGTTCTCAGCCCCTTGAATTCTATATTTGCTATGTGCCCTCTGATTAAATTTTACAATGTGGATAAATCCCACAAAATTGGCCCAATTCTAAAGCCATTTACCTTCAAAACAACTTCATATCTGCATTAGGGCAGTAAATATAATTCACAAAGAAGGAATTAATTCCCATCTCTACAGGAATGCTTATGCAGATGCTCAGGTATTTTAGCCCTATGAGACTTTCTTCATGGCTTTTTGATTTTTATGGTTAGGCAGGGCTCATTTGAGACTTCTGTTCTACTTAGCACCACTGTTAAGGACTTTGTGGCACTTAGATACATCTTTCAATGGCATGATTTCAACAGATAATTTTTAATATGTCTAAGCCCTTAAGGATTTATATCTTAGCCTATTTTGTATATGATGTAACTTTTGGAAATTATTGGGTAACTTTAAAAATCAATGCAGTACTACAATAATTAATAAAGTATAAAATAAGCATGCTCAATATCAATGATTTTCAATTTTAAAGATTTATTCAGCTCTTTGTGGACTATAGTTAAATATAGCATAAGTGTAAAGGATACATTAATTGGTTGTAAATCTAACATGGATAGCTGTAAATGATGTCATAAATAGAGCATATGTCATGCAGAATGGAAAGAAGTTCCTGTTAATGGAGTTGTGAATTTATTTGACTAGACAAGTTGGGAATGCTGTCATGCATAGGTGCAAAATGGATGATAAAAACAATGGTGAGAAAATTCCATTTTCTTTAAAGACATGCTTCTCTGTAGTTGAGGAGTAAGTAAACAAGATAATAAATAAGGTTCCTTGGTAGTCCATGCTGTAAATGATGAGTGTTCTACGTGGATTAGACTTAGAGGCACAGCTAAGACAGAAACACCCTGTCAAGGGATTGCAGCCACAAGGCCAAAACTCAAAGAATTGACAGGCCTGCACAAGTGGTGGACTGTGGAGCATGTGGTTTATGTGGATATGTGTGTTTTGTGGTGTGCATGATTTTTCCTTTTAGACTTCGACGGCTCAAATAAATATTTGCATGGTTTGAAATTTCACAGATTGAGTTTTATGGGGACTTCAATGGTAGCTTCCACAAGAGCTTGGACTTGGGTAAAGATCTTTCAGGTGCCTTACTTGGAGATCGTTCTGAAAGGTAAATATTTTCAGCTTTTAATGAATTGTTATTGGGGGCATGGTAGTGAAGTTTGATCACTCCTGCATATCTTTTGTGCAAGTTGCTTTCCGCCTGGCAAATTTCCCTTATACCCACGTTTCCTCCCTGCTTTCAATCACCATTGTCACTATATGATCGATTTCCTTCAAGTATTATTGAATTTTGATGCACGATAAACACTGTGGCTTTGTTTTGTGAATTTTTTCCCCTCAATACTATGTTTTTTTACGCAGATGGTCAGCATACGTGGAAGATGGAAAGGTTAAAGCCTTTAACTTGGAGGCTGCTCCATCCGACTTCAAGGTTTCTAGTGCTGAGGTTATATTGGGACAAATTTGAGGCTGTTTTCTTTCGTTTTTTTTGAGCGGGCTCCATTAATGACAGTGCTGCGACAATTATAGATGCATATTCCTAATGAACTCTTTATGTTCTTGAATAACTTTCCTGTTGTCACCTTCTTTCTCCTATATATTCCACGTGGATGGAGTGATTATTGGTATCTCAAAACCTCCTGTCATTTTTTCGCTCTTAATAAATCTGCAGAAAGGAGATGGGTAATTATTAATACGGAATGCATCAGTATCTCTGAACTTTCAGCATAGGACACATTACACCTATCAGGCACTTCATACCTGATGTTGCCCATCATGTTGAAATAAATTGCAATTTCTTCACTCCGGTTGCTGACTCCGTGAGTTGGCAAAAGGCTTTTATTTTATTACTTTTTTTTTTTATGGCCTTGTCCATGATGTTTGTTTACAGCAGGAATAACATAGCTTGGCCAAGGATTGGGTTGTTCAGAAATTAAAATTGCTTGATCTCTCTTTTTGTAATCCTTCATTTTAAAATTTAATATGAGAGGGTATCAATATCAAATAGGAAAAACAAAATTCTGGAGGGAAAATATTCATGTGACCAAGTCAGCATGGAGCATTAAGATACTAAGCTCTATGAATTTAATGGAAGCCAGTTAGAGTGATTCTGTTGAATAATATCTAGACACACTCAATCATATAAATTGAGTTAGATTCCATTTAAGTTTGTTGAATATGTCGTTGCAATGAAAAAGAAACATCTAAGCGGCTTTTCTAGTCACAAGGTGTAAGAGATGACCCTGGAGCATGGTAGTTATCAGGAAGATGGCAGACGAGAGTTCGAATATTTTGTTCTATAAATCACATGTGCTTGCTATAGTTGTAAGTGTAGTCCTGATATCAGAAATGTTCACATGGGAATTGTCTCCAGCTTGGAACAAATGAATATCGTCTTTTACAGTAATCCAACTGCATCCTGGACTCTTTCTCAAACCTTTAGATTTTATGGTCATCCTCATACCCTCTTCGTGATTTTTCTTCTCTGAAATGGAGTAAAGGTTCGATAAGACAACATATGGGGTGGCATTATTTGGTTGCAATTTGATGAGGTGTTGAGCTGCAAGCTCTGCAAGATTGACATTGGAATAGGTTTTGCTGCCACTAAGGAGAGCGCCCCAAACACCAGGATGGGAATCGAAAGGCATAGAATGCACTAATTGGACAGCCTCATCCAGCAGTCCAGCTCGGCCAAGGATGTCAACCATGCAAGCATAGTGATCAGGGCATGGCTCCAAACCATACAAGGATTTCATCGAGCTAAAGTAGCTCCATCCCTCTTCTACCATACCTTCATGGCCGCAAGCTGAAAGAACAGCAAGAAAGGTAACTTGGTTTGGCTCATGCCCATCACCCTGCATTTTCTTGAACAACTCAAGGGCTTCTGTACCAAAACCATTTTGGGCAAGACCACCAATGATCGAATTATAGGAGACAACATTAGGTTCAATGATGTGGGTGAAAACACGGCACGCATCAAGGACATTTCCACATTTTGAGTACATTGATACAAGTGAATTCTGGATAGAGAGATCATTTTCCAGATTCATCTTCAAAACATACGAATGAATTTGAGTTCCCTGGTTTAATGTTGCTAAACCAGCCGAAGCACTTAGTACACTACTCAAGGTGAGAGCATTTGGTCTGACTGGTTGCCGGAGCATTCTAATGAACCAATGACAAGCATCTTCATATTCCTCGTTATTGACAAAACCTGATATAATGGCAGTCCAAGTAATATCATCTTTCACAGGCATCATTTTGAACAGTTCGATGGATCTTTCAGTCATTCCCTTCCCAGAAAACCACTTATCATAGTTGTCCAGGAAACTACATCTTTTTGAGGCATCTTACCAAAAAGCTGATAAGCTTCTTCAATATTGTCATTCTGAACATAGCAAGCAATCAAAGAATTCCAAGTGACTATGTCTTTTCGATTCATCATGGAGAATATCTTACTAGCCGCATCTGGACAAGAGAATCTACTATACATGTTGATAATGGAATTCCCCAAGAAGACATCATATCCAAATCCCATAACAAGAACTAACCCATGCATCTGAATTCCCTCCTGGACTAAATCAAAATTGCCACAAGCTTCAAAAATAACAGTCAGCGTGGTAGAATTCACCTTAACCAATCCCTCCCTCCTCATATCCAAAAACAAACCGAACCCTTCTTCAAAATTTCCTATCTTCATGTATCCATCAATCAATGCTGTCCAACTGACAACATTACGCTCTGGCATACTGAAAAACAGTTCCCTAGCAGCAGCCACTCCTCCATTTTTACAATACCCATCAATCATCATACTCCAAGAAACAATATCCCTTTTCTCCATACTCTCAAAAACTCGAACCGCCTCCTCTAACTCACCCGTTTTCAGATACCCTTTCATCAACGCATTCGAACAGACGGGGTCTCGCAACTCAACCGGCATTCCCCTAAACAACTCCATTGCCTCATCCACCATTCCTGCCTTAACAAAACCCGTGATCATTGCTGCGTAGGAAACCGCATTCCTCTGAGGTATAACCTCAAAAAGCTCATTAGCTCGATCCATGCTACGATCATTTTTAATATAAGCAGTCATCATGGCGTTATAAGAAGCAATGTTTCGTTCAGGCATTTTGTCGAACAATTCACGGGCTTTATCGATCAGTCCATTTTCAGCATAAGCAGTGAGCATGGCCGTCCAAGAAACGGTAGATTTGTGGGGCATGCGGTGGAATACGGACTCAGCTTTACCGATGTTACCGTTTCGACCATGGTTCGTGATCTGGGTATTGCAGTAAATGATGAAGTTGTTGGTTTTGGTGTTTCTTGTTGGGACATTGACGGTGGACTGGTGGAGAACTGTGTGGAGAAGTTTAAAATCCAAAGTTTCGGTACAAGCTGTAAGTTTGGTGATACGAGGCTCTTCATGGTTGAGAAGGGTTTGAATAGGGAAGACATTGTCCATGTCTATGTCTTATGGATTCGGATGTTGCAATTCTCTACTATTAGTTACTCATCCATCAAGATGTTTGCAGTTCTAATACAATTGAGAGGGAAATTTAGAATTTAAGATGTTTGCAGTTGTAATACAGAAAAGCAGAATGATGTTATTGAATTACTAGGAGGGACACTGCCACCAAGTTATACGAAAATTGATGGTTTTGAATTTTGATATAAATTATTATTGTTATTGGCCACATGTTTTGATATTAGATTAGTCACATATTTTATTGCTTTGATGGTGCTTGTAAAAATCATATTCGACTAAATTCGACAAACTAAATCCTGTATTTATTATATTGTTTTCACCATCTAAATGATTGTAATCACTGGGTGGACATTCTAGTGAGACAAACTGACAAATGGATATATGTAAAAAATTCTTCATTTATTTTAAAAATTATCATTATATTATTAAACAAAGTTTATCATACTCAACTGAATTCAACAAACTAAATCATGTATTTATTATTTCGTTTTCAACATCTTGTAGACAGCCGGTGGGACAACCTAACTAATAGATATATGCAAAAATTTCTCCATTTATTTTTTAAATTATCACTGTAATTAAAAAAAAATGTTTTAAGTCATATAATTACCAATCAATTTAAACTTAAAAAGGATTATAAAATCTAGAAAGATTTTTTTTTAGCCATATTATTTGCTACAACCATTAATGACACAAGAGTCGAATCAAGTTAACCTCATTAATAAATTGATATTCAAACGCGTTTTTAGCATTTGTTTAGAGATAAAGAAATGTATCCTTCACATTCACAGGAGAAGCTCCTTTTGGATTAATTAGTGAAATAATCCTTGCTTTAGAGTCATGGATTTTAGGTATAACTCGAAACGTAAAAACACTAATGATTTCTTGCTTACCATGATGAGGCATTATATCCTTCATGATTTGGTGTTGGTAGCATTATAAAGAACCATGCTAGTTACTTGCAGGAGGTTTTTCCAATAAATAAAATAGCTTTTGCTTTACCTCTCTAAAGTAAGGATTTTTGAATATTTTATTTTTTGAAAAATAGGCTTGTAATGCAACTTTAAGTGTTTGATCTAAGATTGACCTAGATCCAAACCTTAAAAGAAGAACCCCCACAATATAAAGTCCTGCAGCTTTGAGAAGAGGAGCCAACAACTTGGACCATGCTGTAATCAGTAGTCTTCAACTGGTGATTGACTGGCTCCTTATTGACTCCCTTTATAATTGTCTAGCCTAGTTCATGATAGTAAACCTGCCCTTGTACTTTGATCGGTTTTTGCAACTTAAGTACCCTAATCAATTTTCTTTTCCCTCGAGTACTTAGTAGGATTGGTGATATTTATTTGGCCATTGACAAAAAATAAAAAAAATGAATAAAAAATGAAAAGGATAAATTAATGTCACGTTTAAAATGTAAGAAGGAACCCAGAGACAAAATTTTATTATAGGTTCATTCTCATTCTTATGTTTGGATGGATTTTTAAAAATCGAAATTGTAATTATTGGAAATCAATGATTCTGACTTTGAGTATGTTTATCTGTGAATGTTGAAACATGCAACAAGTACATTTAGAAGCTGTCTATATGTGATCTTATACAAAATTATATAATTTACAACAAATTCCAAACTTAAAAATTTTGAAGCTACTTTTATATAAATTGGCTATAGAAGATTAACAACATCTCTATATAATTTAAGAGTTCAAGTATGTATATATAACCATAATTATTCTAAAATAAAAAAACAAGTTATTCCAAAATAAAATAATACAAATTCTTTTGTAATAAAAATTTTTGGAAGGTGGTCTATAAATAAATAATAATATTAAATAAAAGTGGTTGCAAAATAAAAAATAAAGTATGTATTATGTAAACGTAAGGGTTCATTATGTGTATCACGTATGTGGAGCGTAAATTCACACACTTCACATGGTTTGGATTTGTAAATGATTAATATTGCATATAATGATAATGAAAAGAATAATTTGGGGAGAGATTAGAGAGACATAATAGGCAATCTTAGCAAGCTTAAGATCTCGTGACAGCTGATCCATTAAAAAGTTTTGATCCATGGGATGACCATGTATTTATTTTGGTAGAGCTTATCATCATTGGATTTCATTAACAATTAGTTGTCAAGATTTATTAGGGTTTAATAACCTTAATGAGCTAAAGAGAATAATAAAGCTTGTTGAGAAAGGCTCAAAACATATAAGACATTTTTAACAAACCTATTCAAAGCCCACCAATTCGAAACTCTTTAAATTATCCTAAATTAGGTTTAATTTCTTGGATCTTGTCACTAATTCAAATAATTATCATAAGAATAATTTCGTTTGTTCAAGTTTATCTTATTAATTTGTAACATACAAAAGATCTTCAACTGGATTTTGCCCCCTGCTTAAGAATTCTTTTAAATAGAGAAGAAAGGGTTCTTGGGCATTCATCAAGTGTCTTTAATACTAAGTCACTACTTGTTACACATTAATTTAATGCTTCTACTGTTACACAAAGTAATTATATTGCTGGAGATTTAATATAACTTGACATACAATATGCAATGTCATGCATATTCTGTTTAGTTGTACTGTTTAATTTTGTGAATTATTTAGCAGTTGTGCCTAATGTACTACACAAGTCACATACTTATGCAATAACAAAATAAACTGTAGAAATTTCTTATGGTATTACATTTCAATAATGAAGATGTATATTATATCATAGATAAAAATAAGTAATATTGCAAAATATCATAACAAGAGAGCTTTTATTTAAACCCTTGTCTCATGAAATAATCATCATATATTCTATATGTTATAAAGAGCTTCATTTATCAATTAAGCATGCATATAAAAAGATTTATCACGTGGGAACCACATGAATAAATAACATGCCCAAAATTTAGGAATATATTATTACTCAAATAATAAGCACAATAAGCATAATCTTGAACATATACCACATAAAACAACAGAAACACTTGCCTATTATGCTCTTCATGATGCATTATGTACAAATTATGTATCTTTAGTAGACCTGTAGTCATGGCCCGAATTATGATTAAGGCATGTCCTACCATCATGTATAATACTTATACGCTATACGCTCAAGCTAACTCAAAAGAATTGTTTATCGTGACTAATTACTAATGTAGATATCCAATTTTTGCTAATTTAAGGCTTCAATTTATAATAAAAATTAATGTATATTAAACATGAAAATTACAAAATAATCAATAAATAAAGGAAAAAAAAGAAGAAAAAGAAATAATTACAAATGTATAAAAAAATAAAAATAATAATAAATTAAAAAAATATTTTTAGGCTTTATATAATACTAATTTTAATTATAGATTTATTTTGGATCCAATTAAATACACCATGTAAATGAGATTCATTTTGAAAATCTTAAATATAATTTTTGTGTAAACTAGAATAAGCATACGCTAACTGCTTGTATGGATAAGTCACTGACATGTGTAAAGAATACCTGGATTCAATTTTACAAGGAGGCAACTTGTCATGGGTAGGTAAGTACTAGATGAGCAAGTAAATGCCTATAAATACCAAACAGAAACAATCCATAAAAAAACTACAAGAATAGAAGAATCACAGAAAAAATAAAAATAAAAATAAAAATAAAAGAATTCCATATAAATCTCACACAAAAATCACTCAAAGAAGTTCTTTAATTTGGAGGTTTGGCAAACATTTTTAAAGCAATAAGAGGTCATAAGAAGCTTTCTGGCATTGAAAGCTTTGGATTGGTAGTTTGAGCAACATTAGAAAACAAACTCCGATCACAACAGCTGCCGGATGCTATCTCTGCTTCTTTTTCGATTGTGCCAATCTGGAGTCCGTTTGACGACGTCCTTGTTTTCAACCCACGACCATTTCTCTGGAGACGTGATTTGAAGACCTGTTGGTTGCCCGTTTCGCCACCGATCCGATACCCAATGCCGACCGGAATTGACTTCCGATCCGTGCCTGACATCTGCACATTCATGTATTTGTCTTTATCCTTATTCTCATTTTGTTTCATTAATAAACAGTAAAGGTATTATTATACGGATATATGTATCAGGAGTAGGCAAAAAAACAGACTAAACCAAACCAATCCGTTACCGAACCAATCCAAACCGAAAATATGGTTTTTTTTCATGATTTGGTTTGAATTTTTTTTAAATCCGAACCAATCCGTAAATTTATGGTTTGGTTTGAAAGGTAAACTAAACCAATCCGTAAAACCGAACCAAACTGTTTTAGAAAAATATAATAATATTTTACTATATGTTTATATGATTTTATTTGATATTTATTATTTGGTGAATATTAATTAAAATCAACTTGTTCTTTTTTAAATTTTTTTTGAGCTCATGATATGTAATTTTTTGTTGATGATGAACTATTGTTTTCTTTTTTTAATAGCTTGTAACTTTGTAAAATATGAAATTTATTTATTCAGTTATAAACTTTCATTATGTATTAATTGTTAATAGATTTTGTCAATTGGTCATTTTATTCATTGATGAATTTTGTTGATAGATGATTTTTTATTTTAGCTAAATTATTGGTAGATAATTGACATAATGGTTATATTAAAAATAATAAATTATGACTACTTACTATGTATTGGTTAGTGAATGTATTTTATTGGTGGATGATTGATTTTATAAAGAACCATAGATTAAAAGTATGATGAATTTATAAAGTATTTTGTCATGGTTTATAATATCAACTTTGTAAAATAAATAAATATTTAAGAATCTACACAAATATAAAAAAGTAGAACAAGGAAAATTTTTAGTTAGAATTTTGATTTAAACCATAATCCAAACCGAACCAAATAGTTATTTAATGGTTTAAAAAATTCATAATCCGAACCAAACCATTACTTAATGGTTGGTTTGGGATGAGAAAAAAAACCAAACCGTAAATTATGGTTTGGTTTGGTTGGGTTTTAGGAAAAAACCGAACCAAACCGATCCGTGCCCACCCTTAAATTATGTATATAATATATATATATATATGGATTAAAAAAAAGGAATAATTTTACTATGTACGTATGATGCAATGTTAGGTTAAATGGTTAATTATATAAGTTATTTTACCACTTAGAGAAAACAAAAAGTATTTTCCTAAATATGAAATTTAATTGGTAGAAGCTAGGCTCTTATTTTAAAAATCCATATTTTCCAAAATAATGATAATAATAATAATAATAATAATAATAATAAACTTAAAGTGATAAGAATTTAAAATTTAAAAATAACCAACCGATTAAAGTTTCTATAAAAGAACTACGTATTATTTGATCCCGACTAGTGGATACGTAGACACCTCTAAGGTGACATAAAAAATGAAAAAATATATGTGTTTTTGTAAATATCAATGTTGTTTGTACTTACTCGTAAATATTAATGTAAATAATGACTAAGTCCTTTTGTAATAATAACTTGTAAATATTATAATTTGTAAATATTTTTAAATTTTTGAGCATTAAAAAGAATAAAATTTAGTTTATGAATTTCAAATGGTAACTGTATAGTTTTAATAGGGTAGCCCCCAAATAAAAAAATCTCTTGTTTAACAAAGTTGGTTTAAAATCATTTTTTTTTTTTTTTGCAGACTAGTAGTTACGTTAGGATCACCCAACCCATTGATTCTAACTTATAATTTTTTTCTAGATTTTGATAAGGTGGCGACTCCTATAAATTTTCAAAAAACAAATTTCTTTTAATTATTAGTCGAGGGTTCATATTAAATGGGTTCCTGATTTGGCCTATTCCACTTTTTTTCCACTAACATTCCTGATTTGGCCTTACCATAGCTAATAATTATATTTGTGCTATTCATTTAAAAAAAAAAAAAACCGACAAGTCCTTTACAGTAATTTTCTCTTATGACACGTTTGGTATGCAGGAATGATCCGGAATGGAATGGATTGAAATGAAATGGAATGGAATCAGAAACAGAATGACCATTCCATTCTTGTGTTTGGAAATACCACGGAATCATCGATTTCATTCCATTATTATGTTTGGTTGTATTATATCAGGAATGGAATGGAATTACCATATGTTAAAGAATGACATAAATACACTTAGTTATTTAATATGCATATGTGTATATTTTATTATATATGTGTACATATATATGTAGCTTGTAAAACAAATATATTATCTATCTATATATATATACATTGACATATATCCAGATTTGGAACAAGTATCATCATAAATTAAACAGGAAATAAATCTCTCCATTTTTCTTCTCCCAATTTCCCAAACTAAACCACCTAAATTTTTTAAAAGGCTTTTGACTTCATTATGACGTTATCATCTTCCCTATATAATACCAAGTTATTATCAATTGATTACACATGATAACATCTTAATTAAAGGGTGGAAATTGAGAAAAAGTAAATGGAGAGATTAAACCCAAATGAAAGAATTAAAAACAAGAGGAAAAATTAAAGAGTCAAAGCAACAAATTAAAAAACACGAGCAAGAAAAAAAAAACACATTACTATATAGATAATAGGATAATGAATATATAATTTATTTTGCAAGAATAACTGGATAATGAATTCCTATAGAATTGTCCGCACTCTCATTTTTTTTCTTTTTACTTTTTCTCATTAACTTACATTTTCAAAAGGAGATAAACTAGCATTTTTCCTATTGTGATTGCTATAATAAAATAGGATTATAATAGTATAAGTGCCTCAGTTTTTACTCTTTTCCATTTTAGTGCTCAAACTATAATTTCTTTTTTCTTTTTCGACTTCAACTTTATAAAATAAGACAAAATAAGTGATTTCTTTATGAAAGCCGACATAAAAAATTATTTATGAATTAGGATCATAACAATCTCCTCTAGTGCCCACTGGTATGTGAGGATCCTAATGCTTGAGCGGTTTAATAAATAACATTGATAAAATCATATAAATTAAATTAGGAAATGTTGGTGTAATGCCCGAGTTTCCCAAACACAATTAGATTTTTGGGAAACAATAGAGATTTTATTCGGATCACTTCCATAGCAAGTCACAAAAATTAAAAGAAGCCACTCCATGGATTTAACTTTTCTGAATTATGAAGTGACGAGGTGTTATTTAGGGATATTTTGGGAATTTTGATTTCAGAATATCATTGTGCTCTGGAGGATTACGTGTTTTATAATTATTTAGAGTTTTATATGAGTTCATGTTTTAGATGTCCTTATATTAATTGATCTTAGCTATATTTTGATGGGTTTAAAGAAAAATTATTTTTTATTTACTTCATATATGAAGAATTTCTATTTTATATAACTAAATGAATAATGTAATCTCCAAGGGTTATTTTTAGTATTTAAGAGTTTTGAAGATTATATATTAAATGATTGTGATATTCGATGGTTAGTCTTCCCAGGTTTATAATGGGACGATATAAATACATGGCAAATGATTGCGTTCCATGCATTGTTGGAAATTTTAGCTTTAAAAGAAAAGAATAGAAAGAAGAAATTGTTACTAAAACATGATAAATAGGCTTACAAAAGAAATAGAGTTTGTCCCAATATCTTAATAAGATAAGTATAAAAACAACTTAACATAATCATTGAAAAAGAAAAAAAAATAGAAACCTATGAACTAAAATATCAAAATAGACTTTTTAAATATCTAAAAATAACCGACATTATTTTGAATCATTATCCAACACTTCCTCTTGATTCAAAATTATGAAAAATGATTATGGAGCATTTCTCTCCAATCTTTTCAATCGTGTGAACCACTTTTCTTCACTAGATGATGTACTTCTCATCACAAAACTTGTTGATGCACTTTCTCACCAACTCTAATCTTATTGATGCACATTTTCACCAAATCTTGGAGTACATTTCTCCAACATCTTCTTCTTGGTGCACTTCGCACCATCTATCTAAAAAGAGTTTCTTCTAGAGGTGCATGTGTCATATTTGTATGTTCTTCTTCATTTTTCATTTTGCAACTTTTCTCAATAGGACCTATGAAGCTCTGATACCATGTTGGAAATATTAGTATTGAAAGAAAAATGCAGAAAGAAGAAATTGTTACTAAAAATTGATAATTTTTTATTGACTTCTTAATTGATGTAAACTTTATACTTTAGATAAGCTTATAAAATTCTATCTACTAAAATATCAAAACAGACTTTCTAAATATCTAAAAACAATTGACATTATTTTGAATCATTATCCAACATGCACCAGGTTGACAATTGTAATAATGTTTCTATTTCAAACATTTTACCAAAAAGAAAAAATTAAAAAAAGGTTGAGGCTTATTATATAACATAAAGTTTTGGGACTTAAAATGTATGTTCTTTTTTAAGGTTTAGGAGCTTATTTGTTTTTCAATCTTGTATTTTAATCACATTTTATTTTATTTTATTCCAATTACAACAATCTATTGCAACTTGAAAGAGAAGGAAGAACCGAATCAAGTCAATTCTACCAAGGAGTTGGTGTGTTTATACTACTTGATTATTAGTATCGTGACAGGATTATTGTTTAAAAGAGTAATTTCATTGGACGACAAAGAAGACGCATAAAAAAAATACAAAGATTTAATACAATTAGTTAAATTAGAATTGCAACTGTAGGAAATCTTGAAGGAGAAAGATGTTATAAATAGTTGTTAGGAATACTATAATTTTTCATGATTTAGAGTCAAAGAATAAAAAAATTTCGTTTACAATAGTTCAATTCTTTTTTTTTTTTCTTTTAAAATTTTTAATTGCCACTGGCTTATGCTTGAGTATTATATGCTTTTCATTACTAAAACATATGGTATGCATATGTGGAGTATCATAGTGAAATAATTTAATTTCATAAGATGATTTGAAAAGATCATTTAAAAAATAATATTCAAAATATAGGTGGAGAAAGTCTTAAGATGTCAATACTTTAAATAAATATATATAAATAATCAATAATTAGACTAGTTTTTCATTTACGATATAACCAAGATTTATTTATTTATTTATTTAAACTAGTTAAACTATCGGTTACAATTATTCTAAACCACCTAACTTATATATCAAATGACTCTCACGTCAAATTTTTGGATAAACACATACATATGCCTGCACACTGAAATACGATAAAGATCCCTACCTTGAAAGGGTGGGAATACGAATTATTAATTGTTTTTAAATTTCATTTTTAATCAATTATATTATTCACGATCTTCATGTGTAGACAATAAACTAAATTGTCCATAACTTTTTGTAGCAACTACATATTCATTAGAAAAATAGTAATTTTATATTGAATTAATATGACCAATTATGTAATGGCATGATCAATGTAAATCTTATCGTAAAGATATACAATAGAGTAGCTGATAACCCAAAATCGTCATAAATCTTTGATCCCGGTAGCTACTGAATCTAAAACCAAAATCTTTTTAAAAAGATTTATCCTAGTCTCCTAGTAAAAAAGAAACAGTAATATCTTCTCCACATCAAAATATCTTCAAGTGTGACATCACAACACGTCTCAAAAGTAAACGTAGGAGGAGCGCCATGAACGTCCACGACGGTGGTGGTCCTGGCGGTGGTAGCCATCGTCAAAGTAAACACAGGAGGAACGCCACGAATGCTGGTGACTGCAATGGCGGCGGCAGCAGCGGTCACAACGAATTTCCAATAAACATAATTCACATCATACTATCCTACCTTGCGGATGCAAAAGAAAGAGCCCAAAAGGCCTTGATCTCAACATCATGGCTTTTCGCATGGAACACCCATCCTTATTTAATCTTCAACCAAGCCGACATAACACCGAGATTATATCTGTACAACCCTAGGCCACTATTTAGCTTTATTCAAACAAACCTGGATACTTACATACGTCTCGTGGACGGTGCGATTTCCAAGTATGAGCGGTTGTCCAATAATGAAACTGTGAATCAATTCCGGCTTCAGTTAAAGTTTTTCGATTTAAAGTTGAAAGATAACATGGATCGCTGGATCCAGATAGCTCTATGCCATCGCGTTGAAGATCTTACACTGGCTATTGATGATTATGTGGATGAACAATACAACGATGAGAGGCAATCCGTGTATTATTATACAATGCCTAAGGAAGTGTTTTCGAACAGATTTATCCAAACCCTAAAGTTATCAGGTGGCGCTAGAATACGGCTTCCAGTTGATGTGAATATAAATCTGTCCAGATTGTGTTCTTTATCTCTCAATGTATCTATAGATGAACAGATGCTTGATAAGTTGATCGCGGGATGCCCTTTGCTTGAGAAGCTAATGATCCACTCATCTAAATGCCTAGGAAGATTTGATTTAAGTGGCCTCAGTCGTCTTAAATTGGTTGAAGTTACACGAGTACGCCATATAGTTTTAACAGAAGAGGGGTTTAATTTGCAAGCCGATCGTGGAGTACATTTTTCCAATATTTATGCGCCAAAGACGCTGGAGACCTTTGTGCTTGCGGGTTATGGCTATATACCAAGTTCACTTGGTAAGGTCAGTTTCGGTGCTTATCCATCTGATTTATACGTTATTTCCTGGTCTGCCTTCGAATGTCAAACCTGTGATGAGAACATTAGGAAAGTTGTGATCGAAGATGCTGGTCGAAAATCATTAATGGCCGATATGGGTTGCTTAACGTTTTCCAGGTATCTCACGCCTCCACAATTTCAATTGATTGCTAAGAATTCTCCTCAACAATGCGGATTTGATATTAAATTACACGTTCAAGATGTCCTTTGCCGCCACTGGTTTGGACGTTTAAAGCTATTCCTCAATATACATAAGTCAATCACATTCAAGGTCGTATCGATCTCTGTTTCTTTCTCAGGCGAAGTCGATAGAGTATTTTCTTGTAAAGATTCGTCGACACCGCCAGGACCCGCATGCCATATTGAGCAATTAAACCTTGATGTCAAGACAATTCCTTCACGGTGTTGCTCGGATCTCCTTAATATTTTATTTGGAACACTTCATCCTGAAAAATTGTACATATCCCCTAACACGGAAGCCTCTTTCTTGGAATCCCTCTGCCAGAAAATCGAAAAGAAGAAGGCCTTCAGCCATTGCTGTCTTGGACTTGGACATAGGACATGTTGGCATCAGTACTTGGAAGATGCTAGTATTGCAATAGCAAGCCCTGAAGGGTCGGAAGAGTTTGAACCTGTGTGCTGGACTACGGTGTCTGCTTTATTGCCCAGTTTGATCAGGAGTCAACGAACGATTTGCTTTAGATTGAAATGGCGACGTCTAGCTAATAGAATCTCATTTTCTTCCACTGGTCGCGATGGATTTATGCAGCCGGACTGATTTTCATTTGTGCTATTCTTTAATAAATGGAATGCGTTTTAACCGCTTCCTATGGTAATCTTTTGTAAAGGTTAACGTAGAAAGTTTATATATTTTTATCTCTAGGATGACAACCTGTTCTGAAATTTTGAAAATTGCAAGAATTATAGGTTGTTAATAGTTTGAATTAAGTTTGATATATGAATTTGTTATTGTTGTTGGGCAATTATATATGTTATTAAATCATGAAGATTTGGGTTTCAAGTGCACAATTATAATTAAGGTGCTTATAATTGTTCTTTCTCCTAGTAAACAGTAATCAACCAAAACTGAAAAATAATAAAGTGTACAAATGTGCAACCACTGGAGGCGCGAACAGAACATTTGTTCTTTTTTTTTTTTTTTTTTTTTTGCCTTTTTTATTCTGTCATTGTCACTTTCAAAGTAAACCACATAAATTTTTTAAATTACATCACATTCTGCAATTCGCACAGGTTCAAACTCTTCATCTTTTTATAGACATTATGTCTCTATCAAAATTAGCTCACCGTGTTGGAAAATTGTATAACTACAAAATTAGTACTAATATAACCATGAAAAACAACAAAAAAATCCCATTTGTTTTAAAAATTATAGCTATCGTAGAGAAATCATTTTCTTTAATAATGATTATAGGTGAAATCCTGATCACCCAGCATAATTAACAAGATCTGAATTAATCGGCATATGTTATCTCACCTTTGCTACTTGTATAGGCCAAACTCCATCCTCAATGCTATAGGACCGCGTAGGCCAATCCTAGATGATGCTAACACTTTAGCGCCTGCGTTTCCAACACAAACACCACTACTTTTTACCACCGCTATAACTGAGAGGTAAAAACTTACTAACAACTACCAGCAACTAAAAAACCCTAGCTAAGCTAACAAAAATAACCCCGGTAGCCTAGAAAAGTACATGATTCTCACAAGAACCGGATTATTGCAAGCAACAGTGCTACTTTACACTCCACCAAGCGAACGATTGCCACAAAGTTGAGGCGCAATGGCTTCATGGTGAGTTCAATGACACGCCATTCTTTTCACCGCAGTAAAACTGTAATGCCTGCATGTCCACCTCTTTCAACTTCCAAGGATATCATCATTCATGCTTCTTCAATAAACTAGCATAATGTCGACAAAGTTCATCATCACCGTAGTTTAATTATGGCCATTATGACATTTTATATTTTTCAAAGGAATTTTTTCTTGTATAAAATTTTTAAGAATAAAATAATATGTTTTTTCCAAACTTTATATTCCTCCTAGGAGTCTACTTCTCTGCAAGTTGAAATCAAGCCATTGTAGTTCTTTTTCACATAACTTTAATTTGTTCTTTTTTTTTTCCCCTATATATTTTTACAATAAGTAATTAAGTTTCTATTTTATTTTAAAAATTTCTCTTTTATTTAAAAGAAAAGGGCACTAATCTTTCTTGATTTTGGAAAAGAGTTTTTCGTTTTATTTATTTATTCTTTTTTTAAAGAAAGCAATTTATTTCTAAGCAAATTCAAAATTCTTTGAAGCTTTTTCCTATTATTATTCATTTTTTTCCGCATAAATAGTTTCATTTTTTTTATTTCTTCTTTTATCATTTTTTTAGAATAGGTAACTAGTTCAACCTCGAAACATAATTAATTTAGTTAATCAGTATATCAACTTCCACAATGATATAAATAAACTAGAATCAATACCATTATGTTATGTTGCATAAAAAGACAAATACCCATGCAACTTGATGTTGTTGATGTTTTTCAACACTCGTTTTTAAAACTTTTCTCTCATGTACCTAACACTTGCCCATACATGTAATAATACTTAATTATCTCACAATCAATATATCACATGTTTTCGTTATTAAATTTGTACACACAATGTAACGATCCGCCCCAAAATTACTCTTAAGCCATTGGGCTTAGGGGCACCACATAGCTCAAGAAACATGTTCTATTTGATTTTACATGATCATCTCCTTCTATTTTTATTTTATTGCCGCAATTTTCTCTTCCTTGTGATTTTATATAATCAGTAGATTGTGCGTTTCCAATAAAGTTATGCACTAAAATACAAGAAACATGTTCTATTTGGTTTTACTATTTGATGTGACTTCTCAATGGATCTAGATCATGCAAATTCGAAGTCTTATACGTCTCTATTTTTTTTTTTTTTTCACGTACGAACTACCTCAAACATATCCATCTAAAAATCTATCCAAATATGAATGCAATATAAAGCAATTGAATCTTTATGTCATGAGGATTTCTTCACAATGTTACTTAAGCCTCCTTAACCTTGTGTTTGCAATAGTTCATCCTGAGATGTCGTGTCTAGTCTCTAAATTAGATGTCTCTTTCTTGAAGTCACTCTACAAGCAACTTGCAAAGGAAAACATCTTTTCTTATTGCTGTTATAAACATTTTGTATGTTGGCATCGTTACTCAGATGATGCATATGTTTTAAGCTGACAAACCTAATTTATAAGTGCCAATATATACTTTTATTAGCCATTTTAATGGATAATATTATGAAAATAGAACATAAAATTCCATGGGAGAAGGAAGCATATTGACATTCAAATTCATTTTATTCATGAGATGGTTGCTAAGGGTCAAGTTCAACTCAAATATTGCAACACCCATAAACAAGTGGTAGATGTCTTCACTAAGTCACTTCCTCGAAGAAACTTATCTATTTTAGGAATAAGCTAAGAGTGTGTGATTTTTAATCAAAGGGGCAGTCTTGGATTAGTGATTCAAAATACAGTAGTTTGTGGTATTGTTAGTTGTTTCGTATTTTTCCGTATGACATGTTCTACTTGATGTAGTTCTAGTCATGTCTTATTCTCTAGAAGTAGTTAAGTCATGAAGAGGAGTTGTGATTATAATGCGTTTGTGGATATATGGTTCCTTTATTGTAGCTTTTAGTTTAGGATATTTTGCTATTTTTTGTTATAACTAAGCCTTGTAAAATGGCTTAAGTTTGGAACGTCATTTTTAACATATGAATTTTATTTTATTTTTTTATCAATATTGAGTCTTAACTCTTGCTCTATATTTTTTATATCTGTTGTTGCAATTTAGGACTCTTTTAAGCTTTTCATTCTCCTTTAGAGATATCTCAACAGTGGTGATGATGCGAATATAAATTTGTCGGGGTTATATTCTTTATTTCTTGATATGCCTATGGACAACAAAAATGCTTAAGAAGTTGATTAGGTTGCCCTTTTTCTTTAGAAACTCATGATCCAAGTACTTAATAACATAAAAGGAGTTCATCTTTCAGGCCTTAGTTGCTTTAAAGAGGTAGAAGTCACACCAACCAATCAACATATAAGCAACACTAGGTTCCAACATATTATTGTTGATGCACCTATTATCAGGACTTTTGTCTTGCAAAATTTACAGATCGGCACAATTATGTTTAGAAGCTCAGTTCGGTTATTTATGAAAACTCATCTTCTTGGGGCCATATTTTTGTAATTTGTTTCCTGGTTTCCATTGGTATATCTCATATATAAGAATATTAAGGAGAAGGGTGTATTCAAAAATGCTTGTCAAAAGTTGTTAATACCTTATTTGAATTCTTTGACGTTTTCTTATTTTCTTTGCACAAGAATGATAGTTTTGCCTTCTGTTCCATACTTCCACCTTTACATTTGATTGTTTCGATTTGTTCTCAACAACGCCAAGTTAATATTAAGTTTTTTAAAGGTTGATTCAAAATTGGGATGTGTTATTTTTTGTTTAACTTAGTCTATGATGTCAATGTTAGTATCAATTTACGTTAGCATTAGTGTCGATTTATGTGCTCCGTATTTTTATGTGTTACCGTCAGTCACTATGGCTAGATAACCTAGATTAGTTGAGATTTTTTATACCATTTAATTAGCTGTAATTGCTCATAAATAGGCACATTCAGTTATCAAGAAAAATAGAAGATAACACATCTACTTTTCTACATTTTCTTCTTTGTTTTCTTTTTATTACCGCAATTTTTTTCCTTGTGATTTTCTACAATTAGTGCCTTGCAAGTTTCCAGTAAAGTTACACGATAAGATATAAGAAACATGCTTTATTTGGATTTACTATTTGATGCGACTTCTCAATGGATCTAAATCATGCATGTTTGATATCTTATACGTCTCTATTTTTTTCACGGATGAACTGCCTCAAACATATCCGTCTATAAATCTATTTGAACATGCATGCAACATAAAGTGATTTAATCTTTATATATGAAGATTACTTCTTAACATTATTTGAGTCTCCTTAACTTTGTGTTTGCAACAATTCATCCTGAGATGTATTTATTCTCTAAATCAGATGTCTCTTTCTTGAAGTCACTCTATCACACCCTATAGGGTACCCTAATTGTAACAATACATTATGCAATCAACTGAGGCCTCCAGAAAGTTATATAAGTATTGTACAACTAACACACTCCATGGCGTGGACATATAATGGGATCGAAGGTTTTTTAGAACAAGAAAGACATTGCATTCATATATAAACCACATGTAAAGATAAATATACAAAGTCTAGGGTCATCACATAATTATTATATACTTGGTCTTCAAAGGCTACACCAGAACACTTCTAACAAAAGAACTTAAAAGGATAACAAAACATAACTTTGAATATTACAAACATTAAATTTTAAGTCTCTATTACATAAATAATGTCTTTCTTCAACTCAAGAATGCATAGTCCCACTTTCTATACTAATTCCTACACCTAGTCTTGGTCTTGGTCTTGGTCTGGGTCTGGGTCTTCTTGCTTATATTCCTCTAAATAACTATCTAAAGAAACGTGAGCACAACAAACTCAATGAGTACCAAATCATTACACCATTCAATTAAATCAATCATGTCTAATTATCAAACATATGCAATGTATCAATCAACCATATGAAGCATACATGGTTTGGGTAATCGAACCCTAAGCCTATGGAGATTTATGCCTTCTCTTAGGAGTTAGAGGATCAGTTTAAGTAATCCATGCCCCCTGTGAATCCAAAACTAAAGCAGGAGAAATCCTTTTCAAACTCATTCATCATTTATAAATGAATATAATTATATACTCTTCACTTCATTTAAAAATTGGAAACTCCACTAAGTACTACTATTCTAAAGCTAACTCCAATACAAGCAATATCTTTAGGGGTTTCTTTAGTTCTTGTGAAGCTGACAACCCCATGGTAATCTTAACCAAATTTACCGGACTCATTGAGCATTACTACAAAATCAAAATATTAGTACATGACATGAATACCATGCTAATACAATTATGATGTCATGCAATGCATGTTCAATTCATTTATAGGTCAAGTAAGATTTATATCAAATTATTTGGGGACCATCTAAATTCCTGACAATCAATAACTTACATTTATAGATTAATATCAACCAATTAGTTATCACTTTTAACGTTGCAAGTGTTATTCAATCAACATTAAGCAACATACATTTTTCCCCAAATCCCCATACATATAATTAATTTCAGTTATATTTAGAATTATATGCAACTATATTATAATCATAAACAAGTGAAAGATTTAATTAACTCACCGTGAATTTTCCTTAATCATCATAGTAATCGATCGAAAAGTTTATGTCTTGACTTAAGGCTCCTATAATATAGAAAATCTTGTATTACTAAGGATTATTCATGAAAAGAAGCATAAACGAGGTTTAAGATCCATATGGGACATATGAAAGATGAAATAAGATCAGACGTTCATACGCCCCTCACTACGGCCCGTATGGAAGGGTATATGAAATAGAACAAGGAATAGAGGCCGCCACGCCCCACACCATGCCCTATATCAAGAGGTGTATACAACCATGTTAGGCAAAAAGGCTTCCATGCCCCTTGCCATGCCTATATGGAGGGTGTATCCACCTAAAACGGCACGCAGAATGTGCCACGCCTTCACCGCGCCACGTTTGGAAAAGCTAACAAACAAAACTTCCAAACTCTAAAATTTACACGTTTCAACTAACTTCTAATATGTTATTATCATCAAATACACTCTAATATCAACAAACAAGACTCATATTCACCCCTTTCTCCTTCATATCTTCCAATACTTAGCCCCTCTCCACATTAACTTCAACCAACCAACCAACAACCATCGTCCATAACATCAATGATTTAGAACTTTAAACCAAAACTTTATAACTCTACTTCACACATCTAACAACAATACTCATAACAACCTTACATTATCATCAACTGACAAGAACACCTAAATTACACATACTTATAGGCTTGGTTAATGTACAAATTTTTTTCTACACATCTAATTCATTAAATCAATAATTACTTAAAATCAAAACAATGTTTGATAAATTTGGTTTATAAATCCTATTTACTTAGAAAATTTCTTATAAAAATCTATATTGATATTCTTTATAAATTAGGAGTTAAATTTTTTTAATTCAAATTTCTAAAAGAATATGAAAGTGAAATTAATTGATAAACAACTTAAACTAATCAAAAAAAAAATTTAAGTTTTTATTCCTACTAGAGCTATTTTACAAAAGCTATGGGATTTGAATTTATTCAACATACCATTCATTCTATCATTCATATTCCAATTACATGAATTTTATATTTTATTCTTTAAAGTTAATTTATGGAAAAACTTGGGGGTTATACACTCTGCAAGAAACTTACAAAGGAAAACATATTTCCTTATTGTTGTTATAAACATTTTGTATGTTGGCATCATTATTTAGATAATGCATGTGTTTCAAGTTGATAAATCTAATTTATAAGTGCTAATATATACTTTTATTGGCCAATATAATGGATAATTTTATGAAAATAGCACTTAAAATTCTTCTAATTTTATTTCAGTCCTCTAAATTGATAATTACAAGAAAAGGAAGGATTTGATCAAGCTTTGCAAAGGTTGAAAGTAAATTTGGCGAAAAATGATGAGTTTTGTGAAGGACATGGGACAAATACTATAGTGTCTAGGGGTGTGCATGGTACGGTTTGGTTCGGTTTGCATCTCGAACCAAACCGTACCATAATTTACGGTTCGGTTTTTCTTTTAAATTCGAACCTAATTATAGGTTCGATTCGTAATTTTTTCGAACCGAAAAAAATGGTCCGGTACGGTTTGATTTGCGGTTCGAACCGTTTTTTCATAAAATAAAAAATATATTCTATCGAAAAAGTTTAATTACATATTTCTTATCACTAATGCAAATATAAACAATAATATTTAAAATTTATCAATTATCAAATAAACATATAAACTTATAGGAAGGAAAAGATTTCATCCATTATAAAATTAAAACTATGACTAGTCTCATTTTTTTAATTATCTTGAACTATAATGATATACTAGACTTTATCTCAATATAAGACATAAAATGTAATTCGTTGTATACTTCTAACTAACATATTACCAATGATAAATCAATAAGTAACTAAATAATAAAACTAGATTAATTAGTAAGACAAATGGAAAAGAAATATGCAGAAGTTAGAATATTAGAGGTTAAATTTTAAAATCTACTTTACTTATATATAAAATAACAATTAAAACATATTATAAAAAATCTAATTTTATTCTAATGAATAACACATATATAAGTAAAAAAATTTTACAACAATTAATTTTTTTAAGTTAGAATACTAGAGTTTAAATTCTAAAATCTATCTTATTTATAGATAACATAACAATTGAAACATATTATGAAAAAACTACTTTATTCTAATGACTAACACATATCTAAGTAAAAATTTTTAAAAACAATTAATTTATTTAAAAAAAATTAATTGTTTTTAAAATTTGTGACATAGATATGTACCATTAATAAAACAATTAAGAGTAAAAATAGTATGTTTAATTTTTTTAATATATAAATGGTTCGGTTCGGTTCGGTTCATGGTCCCGAACCGAACCGCGAACCGAACCGTTTAAAAAAAGAACAGAAATTTCAATTCGGTTCACAGTTCGGTCAGTTTTTTTTCACAGCCCTAATAGTGTCTCATGCTCATGTCATCATTTGAATTTCAAAAGTTAGTGACAAAAGAGAGGAAATGTGGAAAGTGACAAGACATGAGAAGAATACTACAATGTCTTACTTGTGTCATTCTCAATAGAAGGAATTTTTGCCCATAGAAACTTACACAAGAAAGACACTATAATGTCTTGCTCATGTAAATCAGAAAAAAAATGAAAAATAGACCATAGAATGTTACACAAGATCAGACACTCTTATGTTGCTCTCGTGTAATTCTTAGAAATTGGAAAAAAGCAGGGAGTAGAAAATTACATAAGGACAGACACTACAGTATCTAAATAGTATCATTCTTAGAAAAGAAAGTCAGAAAGTTACACCAGCAGTGACTCTACCATTTCATTCTAGTGTAGTTTTGACAGCATTGATATTTTTGGAAAATGCATTACTTTAAGAAAGTATGAGTTATTACTTGGAAAAAAAAAAGGCAATTGTGGGAATTTTTAGAAGAATTGTGGGAATCTTTAGCTACAAGTTACTGTTAGTGCCAATGGGAAATCTTTCCTTCAGCATGAAAACCATCACTTGATTTTAGAATTTAAACACTTGTTTCATGTGATGCTTATTAACTTCCTTGTCTTTAGCAAAACATAAGATTCTTTTACATATGAAGTATGAACAATAATGGCTAATATGATTCCCATCATCACCCTGGGCTGACAAAGATTCGCCTCTAACCTTGACTAAGTATCCTCGAGATCAAAGAAGAACCTGCAAAAAGGTATCTTAACAATTATAAAGTAAAATATCCCAACTATCTTAGGATTTAGAATTGCATCTAACCTCAAGCTCCTTACACCAACTGCAATTTTCCTTTGGATTAACAATTCCCAAAGTATCTCACATTAATCCTAAGAGCTGACAACTTTCCAAAAATATTGTTTATATCAACAACCAGAAACCCTCCACGTAAGTAATACTTATTATCAAAACCATGATCAATCAAATTTTCATGAATGTAATGATGAACATTTAATTCTTGCAATGCCACATCATTGTCAACTGGATCTACTATGTCAATTTGATTCTTGCACTTGTAATTGATCACATGTTGCTTCTATACAACATTCCACATCACTTAATGCACCTTTCTCTTCCATCTCCAAGATTTCTCTTGTTAACCTCCTATTATGTAACTTTAATATCATACTCTTTATCAATAACATAGGGACCCTCCCTTTCTCATTCACATCCACAACAAGGTGTGCTTGAGCAAACTTTGAAATTTCTTGTTGCTCTACTAATTTTTCAATTCCATCATCTACCTCCCTCAAATCATTCCTCTATGCCAACCTAAAAAAGCCTAAAGTGTACTTATGGACCAAATTCTGCCTCCAATGGCATCTTTCATACAATTGATTTGAGTAAGAAATTTTCCTTTTAGTAATTATTTCATTTTGTACCATATTCTCACAGGTGTTTTCCCTTCAAAAATTTTCTTGCTTTGCAATCTCGCCTACCATGTAAATGCATCACCCTTCAACCCGCATGCCACCAATCTCACCCTCTTCTCCTCAAGACTTCCATGTACTCGAAGAACTTGTCTATATCTTCAATCTAATCTATGAAATCCTCAATCCTGGAATCCCACTAAAATACATAATATATATTCTCATACTTGCTTCTATCTTCATGATAACCACCTAAATTATCATCATAATTACCTTGACTCCAATATTAGCCCTACCTCCAACAAAGGCTCTATCTCATCCGCCATAATTATGCCTTCCGTTGTGATAATTCCTACCTCCATGAATTTTTGCCAATTGAAAATTTATGACAAAGTCTCATCCTCAAAATCCTCATAATAAGCCATAGAAATAGACCTTGATAGGCTCTCCTAGGGTGACATCATCCTAAGGATCTTGCCTATCTCAATCCCTGTTAGCTCTACCAATCACCACAGCATACAGTCGATTCGCAATCTCTTCAAAGCATCTCTTAAGCGCCTGGAATCTATGATCAATGTTTTGTTCCAAAACCATTAAGGTCGTTTGCCAATTTCTCTACCTTAAACACTGTCTTGGATGTTAATAAGCGGATCCCTATTTGTGTTGCTAGCCATCAAATCAGATTTAACTATGATACCACCAGATACAGTGTGCACGATTGAAGAATTGCAAAAAAATTGTAAAAGAATTAAAAACTCAAAATATTTTATATCTATTATTAATTAAAAGTCTTGAATCCTAAAAAAGGGATGAAATACGTATATATAACCTAAAAGAATCCTAAAAAAAATCATACAAGATATCAAATCTTATTTAAAAAGATATATTTCCTAAAAGAATCCTAAAGAAAATTCTATAGGATATCATGGGTCTATTTGTTTCATTAGTATGCAGACATCACCAGATATTTTCAAACAGATCATTTATCAAGAAATAGAAACAGATAAAAAATAGACATTTTTACTCATAAACAGATCGAGCAGACTAGATAAAGATAAGATACAGTTGCAAATCAGATACAAATGCCAATGAAAAATAGACCATCTAAACATACCCCAAATCTTGTTTAAAAAGATATCAAATCTACATTATGATATCTGGGCAGAAGCCAGAAACCAAAACAGCAGCAACTCTATGGTTGATGAAACTTCAATTTTCTATAAATTCGAAATTAACAATGTCGCTTTTCAATACAACATGGTCCTTGCTCATTTATATGACATATTTTTCCCTCAAGCAGCAATAGCAGCACATAAAACTATATGTGGCACTTGATTTGTTTAGTATACAGCCTAATCATAGGATAAAAAATGATGGTTATATCACGGTTCCATTTGATATTGTTGAGTTCTTTAAAATGATGGTGACACCAGCACGGATATAGAATCCCACAGAAGATCTATCAGCCTCTTGTACTCCCTGCATAAAGAATTTGATTTAGAATAACTCGCCTGAAAGAGAAAAACCAATAGACCCTTTATCTTTATTTAAAATTGATATGGTTGTTGTTAGACCGGCTACTTCTAAACACATGAATACCATTACACTCAAATAAGCTACATATGGCTGATGGCATGAAGAAATGCCTCCTAGGATATCGATCCTGAGTGCATTCTTAGCATCAGCACCACTATGGTTTTATAGCATTCAGTAATGTGATTGTTCTGCTGCCTGACTGAAGGTTTCAATCGGTTTGGGCAGCGTAATCTCGCATGTGTAATTTATATTACAGATTCTATGTTGATCTTCTAATACAAGACGATGCAGGGGTACAGAAAGAGAATGTTTCAGATTTCTCTGTAGAAATGGGAAACAAGATTGAAATAACCATACCTCCTTGTTTTCAATTACGACATTCTTTCCAATTCTGGCATTTTTGTCAATGATGCACTCCCTGTAAATCATTAAATAAAATTTATCATACATTTGACATCTAGTTCCAATAAACATAAATTTCCAGGCAAATTCAAATACTTAATTACATGCTCATAGATGAAGAAAACAGAGTTTTTTAGTTTGATAAGAGATACCTGATTCGACTGTTTTCTCCTATTCCAACAGGGACCTTTCCTTCAGCCAGCAATGATGCTGCTTCAGAATCAGTTTCGTAGAAATCTGCTCCAAGCATTACTGTATCCTGAAAATGTCAAATTGCATTAGTTGAAGAAAGCACACACTTTGTCAAAGATATTAAAAACTGCCAAAAGTTGGGAAGTGAAACTACACATAGATTGAGAGTTCTAAGATATTATTTCACTGGTATTTCCTGAATCTAATAGAGGGGATGAACCTTCTGTATTAGAAGCAAAGCTGCTTCAAGGATGCTTAAGTAATTACTCCACTAATGCTTCAAGAATGATATATGGTTTACAAACCTTTAGGTGGACATTGGAGTTTATGCGGGATCTAATACCGACAAGGCTGTGTTCAATGAAAGAGTCGGTTACAAAGCTTCCGTGGGATATGATGGAATCAACAATCTGCAGGAGCATTAATAAATAGTTTTGTAGGTTTCAATAGTTGTGGAAAGTACCTGTAAGGCATGAACTCATATTCACAACCATAACGCCATGATATTACTAGATTTGTAAAGTAAAAACATACCTTGCTGTTATCTATGTTTGATGGAGGCAAATTTCTTCTGGATGCGTATATAGGTTTTGCTGCATCATAGAAACTGAACCTTGGTGGCTGAGAAGGAAAGAAAATAAATGTGAGGTGAAAGCTAGAAGTAAATTTTACACTCTGGATACCAGGAGTAATATGCAGGGACAAAAGAAGAGAATAGAAAACCTCTGCTTTGCTTCTGACATTCTGTTGGTATAAATGAGATTTTTGTGCTTACATGTTCTGTCAAGGCAAGGTTTGCCTCAAAGAAGGATCTTATGGTTCCAATATCTTCCCAATAATCATTGAAGAGGTATGCCTGCATGAAGTTATTCATCAAACTATAACTGTAAATGCCAGAAAATTACAGTTTGATACCAGTAGAAACCACGTGGTTGAGTGAATAGAGCTATAGTGATAAAAACTATATGCCTAGTAAAGGTTTTGTTTCATCTTATAACTCATAGAGCTTCAGTGTATGTTCGATTCAGACCTTAAGGTATAATTCACTGGCTGAGGCTGGAATGATTTCTGATCCAAAGTCATTTGCTGTTGGAAAACGCCACCTGACCCAAAAAGAACACAAGATTTTTACCTCCAGAACTATTCCGACAAAAATAAGAATCCATCTCTGTATGACCAGACAGAATGAGTCTTCAGGTACCTCAAAAGGTTTAGTAGTATCTCCTTCTTGAAGACATACACTCCCATTGATGCGATATATGGTTTCTTTATAGCCTCATCTTTTGAAAGCCCCAGGACTGTTGTATCAACTTGCTAATTAAACAAAACACATCAGAATGATGTGAATATGATGGTGCATATTGACATCCCAAATATCTTTTGTGATTTTTAGTTCTTACCATTGCCTTTAGATCTTCTCCTTTGGGCTTCTCCCTGAATGAAAGTATCCTTCCCTTGTTGTCTATCTTCATTAGGCCAAAATCTGAGGCCCGTCTATCACAAAAATAGAATGCCCCTCACCAACTATAATCTGCCAGATATAAGTATTTAAAGAGTGCTACTAAACAGCAGCTGAAACAATTAGTTTGCCAGTTGGGTTCATGATCTTAGAATAAGATTTAAAACTTGAAGAATTTCGTCGTGATGGTGATAACCAGGCAACTTTGTGTTCAACTACTATTCTTGGGTTGGCAATGGGAATTTGACATAGCAGGAAAGGTTTGATGTGGTGGAAGTGGAAATCTACCTGTCATCAACGGGCAAAGAAGATATAGTGATGTCTGCTCCACTTTCCCTGTGATTCTGACATGTAAGATATGTACAATTTCTTCTCAGAATGATATATTCCATCAGTAGATAATTCAGTGCAAGAGGTGCATTACCTGAACAAAATCCATGTAGTCCATCCGATACAAATGGTCACCTGATAAAATGAGTACATCGTCAATGTCCTTGTTCCTTGCATCCTGCTCACAAAGAATTTTAAGTGACTAAATGATTGCAGGTTGAGACAAATGGCATCTCAAACTCATACTTGGTATACACACCATACCAAAGTTAATACAGGTTTTGTGGACAACAAAAGATTCATAACGGATATGTGTAACTTATAGTACCTCAAAAAGCCAGTGGAACTGCCTAACAGCATCTGCAGTGCCTTGAAACCACCTTTTGCCTTGCGCTCCAGGCGTCTGTGTGGCTGCCAGAACCTGTTTCAAAAGCAATGTAATGTAGGAATTTGATATATCTGAACTAGTATAGAAAATTGTTGATCAGAATTTCAGTACCTCAACAAAGCCATCTCCAAAGGTAACTCCACCCCCAAAGTTGTATGCACGGGAAAGGTGCCTGTTGAGGGATGCCGAATTGAATTGAGTCAGGATGTAAACTTTGTTGATCCCACTGTTTATACAGTTGCTCATTGGCACATCGATCAGCCTGTATGCACCTCCAATGGGAACCTACAAAATGAGCAACACACATATACAGTTTAATGGAATCCAACTTAGTAACCCAATTAAACATTCATAATAAATTTTAGATCCACAATCAACTTATCTAAAAGCTTAGGCTTGATAGATATACTCATTTACAAATTAACACTTCAAGACATAAGGCACGCATCAACATCAAGGACCAACAATTCTCAAATAACCGTAGTCTATTTCACATATTCTTGGCTATTGCAAGCTTAAGCTTTTACGGGTAATCATGGATCTATGTCTGCAAGCAGGCAATCTAAAAATTCACTCCCATACCATCATCTCGTCCAGCATCAATACACTCAGAGGAGAGCTTCAAGATATGAGATAATAACAGTTGACTTAATCTCTTAGATCAGTTGTTGCTGATTCAAATTTTTACAGGACTAAAATACTAGAAAAAAGGAAAGAGGCCTTTCTTTTATTGTGATAGAAGAAAAACGTGCGGCTGTAAATGTCAATAGCAATGTATATTTCCTATCATCAGCAGATGAAGGAAAAATCTCAAGGTTTATTCTTTAAATATCTTAGGCAACATTGTCTTTCTATAATAATTTTTTAAGAATCTTTCTTCTACTATCGCAGTACTTTTCTGATTGTGGTCCTTACTAGATGAAGTGTCGATATTACAGCTAGAAAATCACCCTTAATGTGTTCAGAGTTTAGGATACACTGCCAGAATAGTACTCATGCCAAAATATATATATATATATATGTTATATATATAATCACTTACAGCAGGTTTGGCACGATGTTTGGTGAGAGGGAATAGGCGAGTACCAGCTCCTCCACCAAGAATAACAGCTGCAACTGTCCTTGGGTTCCTTCTTTCCAAATCCAGGTCCCTCAACTGAATTCAATCATTACCGTTTAATTAGCATTGGTTAGTAGCTCATCAATGGCTGTCGTTTGTCCTTTATGGATAAATGCCTACCACTATAGACAGCCATTAAAAAAAGTCTAATGGCCTACCAGCCCTAGCTTGCCTCTAGTCCTTCTCTCTACTGAAATATGTTAGGTACTTTGGCACTTTGTAGCATCAAGTCAAATAGATACACAAATTAATCAAAAGGGTTTTACCTGGTATCCGATTATACCAGGTTGAAATTCAAACTATACCTTAAGAACTTCAAACAGAGTATCAGCTTGCCTCACAAAACGATGTACATGGTCGAGACTTGGTTCAGATTAATCACTAATTTAGTCACTTAGAGAAAATCAAATGTGGTAAAATCTCAATGATTTTCTTGTTATATCTGGATGTTGGATACACTACAAACAATATTTCTATCTTATAGATAAACATGCATATGAATATGATTACTACCTTTAACTCCCCTGCAACGTTAGCAGTAAGGGACATGGAAACAGTTTTATTCTTGTTCACATTACTCTTGCCAGTACTATGAACATTATTGGTCTGCTGCGAGTTTATCTTTATGCCCATTAATTCTCCATTGCAGAACTTCACATTGAACTTTGAAGTTCTATCTCCTCCCAACCCGATGGCACCACGTGGCCGCCGCCCTGCAGCCACAGAGAGGGAGATTCGGCCATCGGCCGACACTGCCATTGGTCGTCTAAGAAGTAGGAAACTATATGGTTTTTAATGATTTTAATGCGTTTGTGTGTTGAGATATTAAAGTTTATGTGTATTCATGCACAAAACTAAGGAGTGTCGATGGAACATGTTTTAGATTGTTTTTGGTTTACATGGAGTTTGATTGTGAGTGCCTGGAAATTGGGAAGATTGGGCCACGTTATCCTGAAGCAATCGCAACCACCAGTTTGGAGTGTTGGGGTTGTGGTCATTTTTTCTGAGAGGGAATGGTCCAGTTTTTCCATATCTTGATATCTTCCGGCTATTGCTTGTTTGCTTTCAAGTGCAAAATATCACACGATTCAGAGGAATATGCTACGTACTAAAACACTTTGCTCTTAGGCTTCGCTTCGCTGCAATAATTCCAATAGCTTTGACTGTGAAGCGGTGGGAAGTGCTTATATGGACCGTCTGATGCACCGCATCTTGCGTGTGGCCATGTGGTCGCTTGTAATTTCAAGAGGACAGTTTCCCTTTTTTTCGCTTTTTTTTTTTTTTTTTTTTCAAAGTATGGCAAAGAAGTTCGACCATAATAGTTAAAAAAAAAAAGAGTGTGATAAAGAAGGGGCATTCAAGTTAGTTCATCATAATGGAAGACTAGTATCCTGGGGGAAGAGAATCGTGTTTGGTACATAGGATTGTCGGAATTAAATGAATTAGAATAGGATAAATGGAGTAGAATATAATAATTAGCAGAATGATTTTTTTTCAGATATATCATGGAATGAATTAGAATTAAAATGATATTTGTTAAAAAGATCTTAGTGATAAATATGAATAAAAATTATGTAATAGAATAAAAAAGTAATTACAATAGTGATCATTAACGAGAATGGATACGATATTAACATTTCAAGTTCATTCTTACAGATCGAATGTGACATTAGATCACAAAAGTCTTAACAAGAGTTCTCATAAATAATGATGCATAACTTATAAAATGTAATTTTTCTTATCCAAACTTGGTTTATAGATTTTATATAATGTTACTTTGGTAATTAGACTTTTAACATAATTAGTATCATGAATCGATTTATAAAACTAATGACAAGTTCAGAAAACCAAGCTCAGTCAGGAATATCTCATGGGGATCGATCATGGTAGGGTCAAAATAAAAATCATGGAGCTAATTTGTATACTCTAGTCTTTCTCGGTTTTTTCTCCCACAATAAAAATTGACCCAGAAGAGGTATTTTAAGCCCTATGGGCTCCATGTAAGTTTTAAAACCCTTCTTGAGATTTATTGTGAGTCATTCATTTATATTAGAAAAAAGACGAGCTTGTTTTTTCATATATGCTTATTAAAATTTAGGCTTGACTCTAAGCCCAATCTAAAGCCACGACATATAAAGAATAAGATAAGTTTGTTGGAGACCCTTTCAACTCGAAACAAATTCCTTGATTTATAGATTGAGGGCTTTGATTAAAATAAGTAATTTATTCAAAATTGTAAGGAACAGATAAGTTCGTTGGAAACCTTTTATTAGCCAGATATGAGTTAGCTTTTCCATTGGTTTTCACTGTTTTTAATTTGATTGATTCGATTCAATTTGATTCGATTCGATTCAATGGATTAATATTATTTATCCTATGTAATCTTTACATCAAATGAATGATTTGATCAAGAAGGTTTCTTTTCTATTTTCATACTAAAATATGGCAATAGGTAGCTCGTGAAAATTAACCGTACGCATAAACACACCACCAAGGTAAAAATAAATTTAAAAAATGACAAAAAAAAAAAAAAGAACAAGGCATTCAAGTCTTGAACCAATGACTTATTTCATGTACTATCCTTACTCAAATCAATAGATTAGGATTACCCCTTTTCTTGGGAAATACCTTAGTAGGCTGCTCTTTAATCCAAGCCCACAAATGACCACTCTAGGTGTATTTGTCTTATGAAAAATGATTATCCTAAACCAACGACTTAACTCCTAATTCTTCCCAATTAGCTCAACAAGTCAAACTCAAACTATTAAACTTAAAACTTGAAAATCAATTTTAATCCTTTATAGGAACCAAACAATAGCCTAACACTATTTTTGAAAAAAAAATATATGTTATAGTCTCAAAGTAAAAAAGTTTGGAAAGGATAGGAATTTGAAAGAATTTAGGTAGGATAATGTCATGGATACTATCTAAACTTTTTGAAAATTTTCAATTTATTACCTCTACTTTTATTTTGCTAAATATGCTACCTAATTGTAACTTTTAATGTCATCGTTACCGCCTGTGTCAAATTACTTAACACCATTAGTGCAGTCATCACATTTCTCCAATGAACAAGAGACACTTAAGGAAAGATTTTTCAAAAATACAACTTGGAAATCTAGAAAAGAAAGGGAAAAAAAAAACATAATGCATTATTTATGTCATCCCTTTTAGGAGCCCTCTAGAACAAACAATCAACTTCATCCTTTTTCAAGAACCCTCCTCACAAACAAGGACAACGGCATAGTAAAACCCTAACAAAGCAATTGGTAAAACCAAAATTCTTTGTCGTCTTCGTGAAGACAACCCCACCACCAAGAAGTCAAAGTAAAACTTTAACAAAGCAATTAGCAAAACCCACAAATTCTTTGTCACCTTCATGAAGACAACCCCACCATCAAGAAGTCAAAGGGACTAGATTCTTTTTGAAAATGCATATGGAAAGACCACAAAGGTAAGCCTCATTTTAAACTATCTCTCTCTCTCTCTCTCTCTCTCTAGTATTTTCATTGGTGGGCATACAGACCCAAAGATACTGACTCATGAGGGTATAACTAGCTTTTTAAATGGTATCGAGTATGCAAATATCAATAAATATTGGCTTCTTATTCCAAGGAAGAATTTAGATAATAGGCTTATGGATTTAGGCAATAGTGCTACTTTTGTTTCGATGAATAATGTATTAAGTGGCCATCGTAGTGCAAATATATATGTTGAGCACAAAGAGGGAAAGACACTTATGTTACCTTAGGTGTTGATGCTAGCAGTAGTGGGAGTGATTATGAAAGTGTGGAAGATAAAGTGATTGAAGTTGAATGTTTGACCGATAATGATGACGAAGAGGCAATAGTAGCATTGTAAAAAGGGAAATCCTTTATAATTGCTAAGGGTAGATACCTAGTTGAGGGCCTTCAAATCCCTATTTATACCCAGTTTGTTGAATACCTAGATAACTTTAGGAATGCCATTAAGAAAAGACAGGGAGGAGATGTAAGAGAGCAAGATAGTGAGGATAGGGAGAGTGATAACCTATTTTCAAATGATGAGTGTAACTCCCTAAAATTTAATTTAAGATAGTTATCGCCACGTATAATATTTTATGTATTACACCTAGGCTTCCTAGAATGATATGTTTATATTGAACATTGCTAGCCAGTTTTAAATTCTAAAATCGTTTAGTTAGATTATCAAATAACTGGATTTAGCAACGATGAATTAAACTTTATAAAAACATTTTATAAATCTTTATTCTCACTAGAGTAGAGCAACTTTCTAAGAAACAAAATTTTATAAAATCATTTTATAATCTACTTTGATGAGTAAATCAACAATTACAAACATTGTTAGGCATCACCAAGCCCTTTTAATAAATAAAATAACTTAAAATTTAAATCTAGCTCTTAAAAAAACAAATACAAAAGAAATCTACGATCCTAAACTCACTCCACTCATTCATCGCCCAAACTAAAGACGAGCATCATCTTCGTCAATCATCATCAACAACAACAATATCATCATTATCATCTTCATGATCACCAAATCATCATCATCATCCAATCATCATCAAAATACCTGGAGGAACAACAACAATAATGAGTTAAAGGTCAGTACACAATAACACAATCATACACAGAGTGGCATACGAGCTTAACTATATGCAATGCAGCAACAATAATTTATTATCTTTAATTTAAAGTAAATAAATCAACAATAGAGTGCTCACACTCCGCAACAATCTAGGGGAAACTGGGGTCTTGAGTAACAGCAGCTGCTCATGGGGTTGATATAAGTAGTTTGAATACTTATATCTTCTATATGTAATCGAGAAAGAAAAACTAGCCTTGTCTAGGATTCACAGCGTTACACGCACTCTACTTATCCTAGTCCATAGCATCAGTTAGTTCAACCAGTCCCATAAACATGAACTAAAACATGTTACTTCATTCCGAGCCTAAGTAGACGTCATCCCGATACTGCTTCGCCATTACTACCTGCTGAGTCACATATAAAACAACCATTGCATCATGGTATGTTTGTCATTGCATCATGATATCTCAGTGCCTAATTACCTTGTCTACTCACAAGGTTGCCGCTCCTTCGAAGTAGATTCAACGGCAACACACAACCAACACTCATCAATTATCAAGCCAAGTTAAGTTTTAGCTCATTTTAAGATGCCTATCCTAACAATTATCACACAAGTTTATATGAAATCCAATTATAGGCTTAGACGCCATCTCAGAAGATAGTCTAGAAGATTTAGAAGCCAAACTCAAACATTTGTTTAAGAATGTAAACTATATAAGCAATTAAATAAATTAAACATTTATCTCAAATGTTTATTAAAATCTTATTTGATCATACCCTAAATAGGAACCCCGTTATGGCTGCGAATATCACTCCGCTAAAATACGGATAGTTCTCCTTTGTCTATCAAAGTATTTTCTTTTCACTTTGTTTATAATCAATTATTATAGGAACATCATCATGAGATTCTTATTCAAAAAGACTCATTTACTAAACTAGCATATTCACCATATTGTTTATGGTTTATCCTAATTCATTAACTTAAGCCAATTATTAACTATTACCTCATTTTAACTTAATCCTAGCCAATTTGATTAAAGTTAATCATTGAATCCAATCACTAAGTCATTTTGATTAAACTTAGTTAATCTAACTCATTTTAACTTATTAAAATCTATTTAGTCAAGTTAGGCTAAGATTATTAACTAACTCATCTTATAGCTAAGATTTATATTAACTTAAGCCTATATTAACTTAATCTTAGCCAAGTTGGTAAATTTTAATCAATCTAATTCATTTTAGTTCATTTAAGTTCATTAAGCCAAGTTAAACTTAGATTATTAACTAAGTTCATTTTATATCTAACTCTACACTTAATCAAATTATTTATTAAGTTAACTAAACTCATGCTTAATTATATCATTAAACAAGTATAACATATCAACTATCATTTATCTATTTCATTTTAGCTAAAAAATATTTATTTTATACTTAACTACACACTTAACAAGCAAACACAACTTTTTATCTTTGTTTGAAAAATATAGCAGCTGGAAATAATTAAAATTTCGGCTTTGATACTTTTTGAATTTGCAAAAATTAAAAACATAAAAGTTGTAGATATCTTTTTAATCTTTCCAACGCATTTTAAATCATTTCAATCCGAGTTCAGATAAAAAAATTATGGTTAATTTACAAAACATGTTGCTATAAAGGAATATACCCAGCCCTGTGTTATATCAATAGTGTATCCATGCACAAAGAATTTTGCCTACTGTGGAGTCACGAGTGGATACACAGGACCTATGTATGTGGGTAGTGTATATATACATGACCTCGTGTATGTGGGTAGTGTATATTTGGAACGCTTTATTCCAAGCTTCTGATCAGTCATAAGTCTCTCTACACGACCCGTGTATGTCTTGTTTCCCCTGTTTGGACATTTTTTTCCCTTCCTTTACATCTTTTATCAATTTGCACATTTTATCTCCATCGAACATCATCTAAACATCATATAAGCTAGTTTCCATGCTTCTTACACTTCTATATTTATATAACAACATCAAACACCACAAACCCTTCCATAAAAACCCATTATTCACTATTCATCATCTTCCTCAACAACCTATCTCATAACAAACATCAACTCAACATTTACCAATTTCATCACAATTTATACTTAGATCTAACATCAATTCATCGTGTATAATAAAAAATAAAAATCAAAACAACATATAACAATTATACTTATCTTTAAAGCAAGATATAAAATTGATTATTCTCTACACTTCTTCTTCTTCTTCTTGGAGTTACTCTTACTTTAATTTCTCTTTTAATCCTTCTTGAAATTGAGATCCATGCTTGAATTATGAAAGAGAGAGAAAAACGAAAATGAAAGGAGAAGAAGATGAAGGAGAGGATATGGGTGAGAGAAAGAAAAGAGAGAGAAAAAGAAAGAAAGAAAGAAAGACAGTAAATGAGGTAGGAAAAGGAAAATAAAAAGAAGGACAAGGATAAAAAAAAAAAAATATATTTTAGTATAAGAGTACTAGATTTAAGACTTTCATATCAATATCTTTAGTTTTAGAAATATTTAAAAGATGATTTTAGAATCAATAAGTTAGAAATTAAGAACTTAATTTAGGAATTTAATTTAGATCAAATTGATATTTCATTTGAGTTCGGGTTTAAGAATTGATATTTTTTTATGGGGATTTAAGAATTGGAATTTAGGTTTGTTTAAGGGTTTAGAAATCCACTAAACATTTAAACAACATGTTTAGGGGTGTAGGAATTGAAATCTCAAATTTTAACTTAATTAATTACTAATCTAATTATATCAACTTATCTAATTATTTCCTATAATTCATTTGACTTATTTAATCTATCTAAACTTAATTTCTAACTTAGATGAAGGTTTAGGGTATTTCAATGAGGGAATTTTTTTTCTTGGGCTCAAGTGATGAGTCTGAAATTACGATGACTAGAGACTACCATGACTAATCTATAGTGGCACCTCACCTTTGTATTTGTATGGTTTTTAATAGGCCTGTACAGTTCAAAGAGGCCATGAACAAGTACTCTATATACCATCATTGACCTTTAAAATTGTCATTGAATGACAAGAAGATAACACAGTTCAAGTGTTGCAATGGTAAGTGTGATTTTGTTATATACGCTTCATATGAGGGCCGATCTAAGGAGTTTGTGGTTTAGACATTTAAGGAGCATCACAACGAGCATGGCCAACTATCCTTTGAGAATAAGAGAGTAAATACAAAGTCCTTACAAAACATTTCTTAGCTAGATTGAGATTGTCACCCAATATAAAGTTACATGATATGAAGAAGATGGCTAAAGAAAAGATGGTGGTGGATGTGACAATTACTCAATTAGCTAGTGCATGCATGCTAAAGAGATGACTTTGAGGGTGATTAGGGGGAGATATAAGTATGAGATCACACGAGTTTAGGATTATCCCTATGAAGTTCGTAAGGCTAGAAAATAACGGGATAACACATGTGATGGCATGGTTATAAGGCTTAGTATAAATCATCCACTACATTTCAGGCAGATGTTTGTATGTTTTGATGGATGTTGAATAAGGTTATTGGATGGTTGTAGGCCGATTCTTGGCCTAGATGATTGTATTCTAAAAGGTGATTTAAAAGTAAGCTTCTGCCTGCAGTTGCTAGAGATGTTAACAAGAAAATGTATCCCATTGCATAGGTTTATGTTAAAGGCGAAAATAGGGACTGGTTTCTTGATCAACTATCATGTGGCTCATCACAAAGACAATACGTCAACTCTTGAGTTTAATTCTATTCCACATCTTTCCAATGTATTTTATTCTTCCTCTTTAATGGACTTAGAGATCGATTGTGCTTAGTCTCCTCCAATCTTCCTCTTTACTACCAGCAAAACACCTTTCTCCGCACTTCAAAGAACTAGTCCCTCAATAATGGCTATTGCTTTCAAAAAGTTCTTCGCACCTAATCACTCATATATGATCTCACCCATCATTTCAATCCACCCATAAATATGATGAGAGTATTCATATGGATAAGGTTTAAACAAAACTTCAGGTGTTAAAACTTGATCTTGATTTCCTTTGTGGCATTTTAGAAAAGTAGATGATTTATAAACTTTTGTACGAACTTCAAACATAAGGACATTTCATTGGCTTATCTTTTGCACCAAATTATAATTGAATCTCTCAAATATAAATTTAATTGTATGTACCTTGCATGCATAATCTATTAGCCTATGCCATAAAGTACTTCTTATCTCCCTACTAAGTATCCACTTCTCTCATAGATCGTGTTCCCTTTAAGTACTTTATCTTGTGCACATTTGCTTTATGAGTTGACTAAATTGTCACTTCATTAGCCATACTATCCAATAAGTCGCTAGATGTATCAATTCTTTCTACGACCCTTTATATCATGGCTTCTACATCACTAGTCTTTGCCTTAGATATTTCATCTTAGCTTTAAGGGCAATATCTCGCTTAACCTATCTTAAGCCTCTATGCAAATTATATTCTATTTCTCTATATGGTTCTGCGGCTCACCAAACACCTCCTTCACCTTAGAGATATACAATCCCACATTATTAAGCTTAGCATCAGGTGCCATTAACATATCCTTCAACCTTACCCTCTACCTGGAAGGGTACCAACAACTTAAATGTTAGTCTCCATACTTGAATAGATCTTCACTCTCATACTTAACTCAAGTTTTGATAAAACTTATCAATTTTGTTTAATGGAGCTTCCATGTGATAGTTTATACTCCTAGAACACTACAGGAAGGTGATGTTCAACCTAACTCACACATGATGTGTTTAGAGAGAGAAAGAAGAGGGAGGAGTCTAGGAGAATGTATTCTCACTAAGGAATTAATGATTTATGAATAAAGAGAAAACCAAATTGTATACAGAAATCCTTATCAATGGCATGGCCAAGATTTAGTGATCTACTGCATACTTTTAATTCCTACCTACTATTATAATTAAAACAGGATTTTTTTTCTTACCTTATGAATCATTTTCCCAACAAGAACAAGCTTAAGTTCAATCTTCTCATGAACCTGAATCATTTGTTGAAGCCTTCAATCATTCTTGCTAGATACATGCTACATTCATCTACTCCTACCTACTATGCCTACTAATTTACATTAACGGAAAGGTCAAAATGACTTTTGGAAGAATCTTGATCTTGCACTACATTTAGTCAAGGCATGTTTATTAAGCTACAACTTATGACTCATTGCAATGAGTATGTGTTAATAACTGTTTGGAATGGTGGATTTGAGTTTAAAGCTATAAACAAACTAAGCCAAGATGAGCTCTTGAAGGCTTAGACTCAACTCATTTCTAACCTTAAACTCAAGTCCACTATACCTACTAATTTATATTTATAACTAGGTTAGAATGACTTGAATGAACCTTGATCTCATACCACATTTGAAAAGTCATGTTTATAAGGTACTTATTAGGCTACAACTTGTAACTGTAATGGCCTTGTTTACTTTGTCGTATAGAATAAGAGAGGAATTAAATTCTAATTTAATAGTAATGTAATAATATTGTAATAACTATTATAATGTTCACTTGAGTATAAAAAATAAAACAAGTAATTATGATAATACAAGGTAAAATATCTATAATGCCTCTTATCTTTATTACATAGAAAAGATAATCGTATAGGTGACTAATGAGTGTCAAAAGAGCCATATTCTTTGCGCTTATTTGGACATATCTATTATGTATTTCTTGTAATTTGTTGAAAAAAAGGACACTTAATTTGCTAAGTATTCATTTTAGGCTTAAGGAGCTCATTTGGAAGAGATTATGATGATTTAAGAGGAATGAAAGCAACTAAAGCAAGTTTGGGCAAAATTGTGCAAGAAACAAGGCTTTTAGTTTTCAATGCTCCCTCCCTTCAGCACAGCCAGGGCAAACGGACAAGAATGAATTCAGAAGACTATAAATACCGTCTTGCTTTCATTTTAAGTAGCCAGCTGAAGCTAGAAACGTAGAGAGAAAAGGTTTTAGAGCATATTCCTCAAACCCCTAAGAAAAATTACGAATATTCATTTTAGAGAGAGAATTTAGAGAGGACTTAGCGGATTTTTAAGGTTTCATAGTAGCTTTTGTGCTTCATTGCTTCAATTCATCAAGGATATTGGTTTTTATTACTTTATCTTATTATGTGTTTTAATTACTTCTTGGATCATTGATTTGTATTGTTAAGCAACTAGTTGATTTTATTTAGGTTTGTAGATCCTTGGTTCAATTTCATGTAGCTCTGTTGTGCTTATTTTGAATACACGTTGATTTATTGAATTCAATAGCTTGAGCTTAATAGATCTTGAATCTGTATAGTGCACGATATGGGTTCATGTATGATTTCATTAAAATAGGTTGAGAGGTCATTTTAATGAACAGATCTAAGCTATTGATGAGATTGCTCATAATCACATAGAGATAGGAATTGCGAAATGTTTTGTCGCTTGTTTTAAGATTTATTAGGTTGGTTTTAAAACAAAGGATTCTTGATCTTTATACAAATCTAAGTTGTTAATAGTCAGGAAGAGATTACAGTTGTTTCGCTTAGGTTTAGGTGCTTTTGATTTCGAGAGAAAATCTAGCATAAATTAGTAAATCCAATAGTTCAATAATTTAACACAACTTTTACTGAGAATTTCTTGAGTTAGATGAATAGATCAAAGGTAAAGCATGACCCAAACAATCTTATGAATTGATATATCTTAATTCTTGTATGCTTGTGTGTGAAACTTGTTAACTCTTGCTATTTTAGGATTAGATTAGTTCTTAGTTAGATAAAGCCCATCCTCTAATTTTGGTTATGTGCATCAGCTGTATGTTATAGTTTAAAGAATATATTAGTCTATATATATATTTTCTTTTCTTTCTTTTCATTTCAATTAAATTTACCAACCATAAGAAAAGCACTTATTTCTTCCACTTTCACCATTCATATTCAAATAATAATAAAAGTTATTTTTCATTTATTTAATTTCTTTTCATCTCTTTTCTACGGCTTTCGCTTTATAAAAGTTTGCCAAACACAGTGTGAGTCCACTGAATAGAAGAAAGGGTAGAGAAAAGCGCCACGTTGTCCGTGAGACGGAAAGCAGGATTCACTGTGACGACGTCAAGAAAGCCACCGTCAGACGTTAATTGACTAACCAGAAGCCAGTTAAAATGTCGCCCTCATGCTTTAAGTAAACGAGTCATCTTCAAGAAAGAACCTCTTTTTTGGTTTTCTTTTCCTACTAAAATAGAAACCTCAACAGCATTACACCAAAAACCATAACACATAACATATAGATCCAAACCCCCAAACACTCAACCTTTCAAAACTTGAAACCCACTTTCTTCTCTCTTTCTCTCATTTCCAGGGGAATGTCTCCAAGATCGTATCTTGCACTCACGTTGCTTCTCTTTTCAATCTTCTCCACGCGCCACTTGGTCAAATGCGATAGTAAGCAAACTACTTATAGTTTTTTTTTTTTTTTTTAAATTTCATTATAATGCGTTAATATGTTGCTTTGTCTTCAGAATTACAGCTAAAGTATCTAACTTTGGTGATGTTGCTTTATTGGGTATTTGCATTTTCTTTATGAAAATTATGGGGTGGTTGTGAAATGTGATACGTACTTCAGCTGGAACCGGGGATTTTGGTAGATTACTACGGATCGTCTGATATTTTTGAAGATCCGTGTCTGTTAATGTCTAGACTACTGCCTTAAAAATGATAGCTTGATGTTTGATGATTACCTCATTTTTCATGTTGAAATGTATGTTAATTAAATGGTATCTTGTGTTTCCAAAATAAGAACATGGATGCGGATTGCGGGTTTGATGCAAATGATTTCGGGCAATCAGTTTTATGGAAATGATGTAATAGGATAAACGGAATTAATTATTGCATGGAGGAATGATAGATCTCCTTAACTGTGGTTAATGCTGGCATTTGTGCTCATTTTCTCAATGTCTTCTCTTAAACTAGTCTTTACAGCCTTTGATCTTCACATCTGGTCAAAGGAAAGAATGTGCTGCCATGCTTTTAGCAGTTAACAATAATGTCTTGACAACTTCTGGTGTTGACATGCAAACTTTGACTGATTAACATTAAGTGCATTGATTTCAATGAAAATGATTGTTAAAAGAAATTGGCCAGAAAAGGAAATTGACAACAAGTTGAAAGTTTGGGATATTCATACTCTGTAGAACTCATTTCGATGTTGGCATTATCCAAATAGACTTTGCTTTAACACTTGTGAAACTGCATTGAATAGCTTGTTTCTAATTGTAGCTTGATCTATGTCTTTAAAATGCTATTGACCAAGCAAGTTGGATCTTGAAGGACTAATAGGTGTAGAAGATAAAAGTGCTCAGCTTTTTGTTCGACTTCAATTGAGGATAGACCAGAAAAGAGAATCCTTGCATAGATTAGTCAATTGTCATCTTATCATGAATACAACCTCTGATAATGTTTGTGCTCTTATGCTCAGTATATTTTATCTTTGTTACATTAACTTCATCAGTATAGCTGCTGCTTTATTAGCAAGAGAAATTGTGCAGATGTAATATCTTTACCATGTGATTTTGTACTAGGGATCGAAGGAGAATGAAAGAATAGGGGGCATGGCAGTAGTACTCAGGGAATTATAAGCAAATAATAAATATTCTAGGGGGTTGATAGCAAATGATATCAATATTAGGAAGTTTTGGCCCAAAAAAAAAAAAAAACATATTAGGAAGTATTGTGAATAATAGCAGTGCAATGGTTTTATGGAAGTTTATTTAAAGAGCTATGTGAATAAAGGATGCAGGAGAGAGGAGGTATCCAATTACATTTCAAACTTGAAGCCTTGCCTGGCACCAACACACCATCCACCACCCCAACACCACCCCCCCCCCCCCCCCCACAACCCAAAAAAAAAAAAAAAAAAAAAAAAAAAAAACCCTTGTGTGAGGAGCATTGAGCATTGCTGCTCTAATTAGTCACTTCTGCATTTTTTTTTTCCACCCAATCAAGTTCAGTTCTTCATTTTACTTCTGCTCTATGGTCTACCAAGTGTGCAATGTGTCCAGCATTGGCATGGTAACATCAATAGTAACTTACCTGTATTATGCTGTTGCTTTTATCCAAGGGTGTCAATTTGGGTTCGGGGGTTTATCCTTTCCTTCAGCTATATATAGAAAGTGATTGCTTATTGGATTTGACTGTGAGGAAGGCTCATAAAATTTTGCCTTAGCAGCATTTACTTTTTCATACATGTAGCTAGCTACTAGACCTCTTGGGAATTTTCATTGTACCGAGTTAGCTGCCCTCACAACGCCTTTATATGCCTTTATGTGTATAATTATGATTACTGAAAACAAGTTAAAATCAGCTAAAATGTCGCAGCAATAAAAATTGTATATTCTTTGGGAAGAGCTTCAGTGTTATATTACTAACAGTACACAATGTCATATATGAGTTGAATTGCCTCTTTTTGTAGTACTGACTATAAAAATTCAACCCTGTGACCTTTTGAAATACTGAAGGAAGCAAACTCCTGTGTTGCAGGTGAGGAGGATGATCTCCTACAAGGTTTTAACAGCTACCGCACATCATTGAACTTGACAGCCTTTACTAAGAACAAAAATGCAGAGTGCCTTGCACAGGGGATAGCCGACCAATTTAAGAATCAGCCTTGTACGAATGCTACAGGCGCCAACACTGTGCCAGGAACTGAGCCTCAGTTCTCAAATTACCCTACCATCTTGGCTGATTGCCATTTAAAATGTTTCCGACACAAGGGATGGTCAAGTAATGCCTGCTTGTGTTCCCAATCTGGTTCCAGGTCTAGTTCTTTCAAACTACACAGAGTCTCAGTATTCTGAAAATCTCAACAATTCCGATTACACTGGAATCGGTATTGGTTCTAAAAATGACTGGATTGTGGTTGTTTTGACCACAAACACAGCAGAGGGAGGGTTTGCACCTGCTACTGATAGTGCAAACGCAAATGCGGCCAATCTGATATCCAAAGTTGGCAGAACAGAACAGTTATTGGTCCTGCTTGTGGCTTCTTTGTTACTGCTCTAGATGAAGATAATAAACAAAAGACTTGAATCTTGTTGATTTTCTAGAATCTTGGAATTGGAGATGCATACAAGATGAATTCATGTTTCATGATTTACATTAATTTTGAGAAGGAATACAAGAAATAAACTTGCTCCCATCAACTGGTCCATTCTTTGCATTATTCCATTCTGCAACCGGAGGTTTAGCATTGTGGGGAGTGGAGCTCAAATTGGTGTTCTTTTCCCTTGGTCGAATTTTTCATCTTTGTACTAAGACTTATAATACCCATCATTCTAGTTCTTTTACAATGTAATTTTCAAAGAGAGAATTAACGAAAAAGAGCTATTTCATGCATTTCCATTGCCTTCTTATGCTGCAATCATGCTCTATTCTTATACCATTTCAAGTATTTATATTCTAGATGATGTTTATATAGGGCTGGCAATACTCCTTGTGCACTATGCAATGCGGTGCCCACTCAAGTGGCCATTGAATCTACAGGTGCCTCTGCAGTGGTGCAAGCATCAGCTATCCGATTAGGTGTGCGTTTAGCATCATTTCAATAGTTTTGTATGCATCTTTTGTTTCTGACTGTACAGGAGCTGATTAGTTTGCCTGATCTTCCTCATTAATAATTCAACCATGGTTTCACCAATAGGGTTCTAGTTGAAATCCAGTCCTTTAATTGATGGAGTCGTCTAGTCTTGTTTAGCATGGTGGCAAGTTGTAGAATCATGAAGACAAGACTTTAGAATGAGGGCCTGTTTTGCAGTTATCCGCTATCCATTTGTGTAGTTCTCATGCATCTGGGATCCAGATTACTACTTAGGTTATGTAATGAATGAGTCCTAACATCCAGAAAATATTGGTTTCCTCCTTCCATTATTCTATCTTTTTTGGGACTTGGGATGCCTTTTTGGTGATCTTTTGGCATATGACTTGACAATTTAGAGTTTGGATAAGAAAAGTATAGAAAGAAGGTATAGGTACAAAACAGGCATTGAATAGATGTGAATTAGATGCAGATTAAATTTGTCACAAAAAAGACTGTTTTTTCGAATACAAATATAAAAAGTATATATTGTACATTTTTTCAGTTTAATAAAAACAATATATGTAAAGAACAATGCACTTTTATATACAACATATATAAAGCAAAGGAAAAGAGGAAAAGAGGGAAAAAAAAATCACACACACACGAAAGATGCATGAGGACATTAATTGAGTGCACCATGGGTCAACATGATTAAAAAATAAATTCATCATTGTATTATTGATTTTATAGATTTTGGAAGGATTAACATGTGTATAATTTGAACTTGACTCAAGCATATGTAAAAATTTATTATTTGTTTAAATGAAAACTAAAAGCAACCCATGTTTAATGATTTTACAAATAATTTAACATGAGTTTTGGTTTTTGATAAAATTATTAAAAAATCCAGAAAATGGGAAAAAGAGAGAGGGAACAGGGACGTTGTGCGGTCATCCTTTTAGGAAAGATGAACATGTATTTCACCGATCGAGATGGATTAAACTAAAACACGAGACTAACAAATTTGCATTTAATTTGCTCAAAGGTGTCACGTGTGGGAATTTATAAACTAACCTTTTAGATTGTGTCCTTTGTATTGTACCTTCTTACTTCGAATTTTAGTTAAGAATAGGTAGTGCTGAAAAACTGATTCAAAAGTTAGGTTCTTCCTTCGATTGGATTCGATTATTCTTCCAAAAAAAAAAAAAAAGAAAAAAAATTTGCTTGAATGAATTTAAACGGATGAAAGAAGATAAAGAAGACATATGGATGATAAGATGGCTGATACAAAACAAAACTAGAGTAGACAAACACTATGCTTCGCAACTTTTTAGTAGTCTAAAATTAAAGAAAAGTTATTAAAAGGAAAATATATTAAAACAAATTCAAAGGAAAAGAAAATTCTACCTTTATTTGGATGGGAAATGGAAACCAAAGAAACTGATGGAAAACTTCCATTGCTTGGTTAAAGTAAGGGAAAATAAAGGGGGAGAAGCTACAAAACGAAAAATGACTAAGGAACAGAAAAGACATGTGAATTACGTATTGTCTCAAGTTTCGTATTTCAAAATTGAAAATAAAAAAATCTTACGAAGATGGGTAGCAACAATCAGTACATATTTTCAAGGATATCTCGACGTTCAAAGTCAAGATTTATTCTTATCAACATCTAGCCATTTGGGAGCAACATATAAATATCCAAAGCGCTTAGATCCTCAATAGATACCACAAAAATATTATTCTTTTTTGAGGAAAACAAGTGTTGTACAAGGATCATTCAACCTTCATACACTTACTGACTTGTAAGTTTTGATTTAGCTTGCTGCAATTTTGATTTGTTGATCACCTTGCATCTAATTCTATAATTAGTGTTGCGCCTGCGAATGTCCTAGATTATAAGTAGGCTCTAAAGCTTAATGAATAGCCAATAATCAGGTAGATAGACAGATCAAAGTGTGTTGCAAGTGAAAAACCACTGGTAGAGGTCCAAAGCCCTGCAATCAAAAAACACAGCGATTGATACCCCAGGAGGTGGTCTAGTATGGCTACTTCAATGTTTAACTCTAAAGTAGGTCAAAATAGAGCAAGCAAGTATATAAATAAAAAATATAAATAAGATCGGATACCAATCCTTATAGTCATGCCAAAGTGGAGGTCCATATAACATTTTCAGTTCATTTGGCATAATTATATTCATTACTTTCTAGGATAGAAGAGTATTAACATTTGTCTTTATAACTTTTAAAAGACATGAGACTTGGCTAATAACCTCAACACCAAGAACAAGAAACTGCATGGTTCCATCCTTTTTTTAATGGACCATCTATCTGATATTTAACAATTCACATTCATACAAATATGTTATTAATACTTAATATATTAATTATCATATTCATTATAAATTGGTGTAAGCTAATGAATAAAATATAATAGAATAGCAATTTCATGGTAATATAGAGAGAATTAGTCTTAATGGCTATTAATGATAGGAATAGATTTGTTATTCTTTCTTTATGAAAGTACTAATTCCATGAGGCAAACATGCTATAAATAGCTATTATGGTTATTTATTATAAGATTATTTTGAGAGAAATAAAATGAAGATAAAAACTGTGGAATTGTTATTATAAGTAGGAATTATTATTCTTTATTTTAGACAATTGTGACTCACAAAGTATGGTTTAATAAGGAAAATAGAGGAAAAAAAAGGACCAATAATATATAAATGAAACAAATAAAGCTTAAAGAAAATTAGAACATGAAAAATTTTATATATATTTCTCAACTACCATACTAATATATACATACATATATATATATGTTTTTTCTTTACTTACATTAACACTTTTAATAAATGACCACTCGTATGGCCCATTCATCTCACTGAATGTAATAGGGAAGAATGAAATTCCAATTCAATGGGAATATAATAGGGTTGTAATTGCTATTACAAATTGACTTAATGTAAAAAGTAAACACAAATAATTATTAGAGTAAAAGGTAAAAATTTATAATGCTCTTATATTTATTACAAAGAGAGGATAAGTACTATTTTAAAGACAGGGATATTTAAGATAAATTTAAAAAATAAAAGACAATTCATGGATAAAGACATGAATTGCTATTCATAATTCATCATCTTAACTAATAGCAATTTATTATAAATTATCATTACTTTTAAGTAAAAGAAAAAATGAATAGCCATTTATGTAAGTAAATGGACTGGTAGAACATATTGTATTAATTATCATCACTATAATACACATTAACTAAAAATTCCGAATCAAATTTGAATTGACTTATAAAGATAAATTGTAATTGTATTTATCATCATCACTAATACTATATTGGCTTGAAATCCACGATTACAAACTCAATTGTCATATCTTAAGTGTAACTTATAAAGATGAATGTTGTAGGGGCTTTGTAAGGATAAAGTGGAATTGTATTCATTACCTTAACTAATATTGACTGAAAATCCACGATCACACATTATCAAACCCAAATTTGACTTATAAAGATATATAGCAATTGTAATTATTATCATCAATAATATTATATAATCTAATTTATAAAGATAAATGCTACATTAACTAGAAATCTGACAGATTAATTGCAAATGTATTCATTACCATCACCAATATTATAGTGGCCGAAATTTTGTAATCACACGTAAAACTTAAATTGAATTTGTAAAAATAAATTGTAATTGTATTTATTACCATCGCTAATATTATATTAGTCAAACTTGCAAGCATAGGCTCAGTTTGTGGAATCCTAAATCTTAAATCTAACTCATAAAGATAATGTTATATTGGTTGAAACTCTGACAGATAAAGATAAATTGCAATTGTATCCATTACCATCACTAATATTATATTAATTGAAATTCTGGAATCAGAGGCTCAGATGTCAAACTTAAATTCAATTTGTAAAAGTAAATTGCACTTGTATTTATTACCATTCCTAATATTATATTGGTTCGAAATCTACAATCATTGTGGAATCCTCAATCTTATATCTAACTTATAATGTTATATTTTTTCGAAAATTTGTAATTACAGTTTCAGTTGTCAGGCCTTGAATGTGTAATAAATATTATAAGAATACCAAATCTCATAGACAAACACTATTTGTAATCTTTATATTATTATATGCACTATGTATATAAATAACAAAGAGATTTTACATCTATAATCTATGGATTATATATATAACGTACAAATCATGTTTTATATATACAAAGCTTTATGATTTATATTATATATTTTCTTTGTATATGATATATAAAAAACTACACAATATATACATGTTATTTATATAAACTATATAATAATATATATATTTATATGATATGTTATATATATAATCTAAATGTATCTACATCCTGGATTCTTGACATGAGTTCCTAGATTAAAAAATCTTACTCATCGATGTAGAGGGTGAGGGTCTTTTCAACTTTTTAGGGTTTTTTATCAATTATTCAAAAAGCGAGTTCATTCATAATATTTTTTTTTGTCAAAAAGCAAAAGTGTTAGGTAAAAGTAAACCAAATCCACAAAAGCTAAAAAGAGGTGAAGTCATTGAAAAGACATTCATGCACACACACATATAACATAATGATTTTATGTAATAAATGAATTACAATATATACATTTAACGCATTTAAATCTGTAACATATAAATTTTATATATGCATAGAAATGTTATATATATGTAAATTTTAATATAATATATGTTATTTATAATTTATATATTATATATGCTTTATATTATACGTACACATTGAATATAGTCAACACAATATATGCGATTTATACATATAATCCTCGAGAATTTTCATACTAGTAAAATGACTAGAATGATAAATGCATGATAAATATCGAATTAGTGAACCAACAAAAACCCTAGTTAGAAACTTTAAATAATTATGAGCTCATCTATAACTTAAAATCCTGAATAGAAATTTCTTAGCTCTTAAAATATACTAAAGTCAAGATTTCGTGACTTGAGTTGAAAACTCAAGAATTAGTTAGATGTGGTCTTAGATTTCCAACATATTAAAGACGATCTGTTTATAGAACCTATTATAAAACGATAGCTTAAAAATTAATTGTTAGAGTTATAAATACGTGATGGGAATAAACACAGGTCTATAGCTAACAATCTAGACTTTAGAGAAAGAGTTGGATTGCACCATTGCTCTAGTTAGAGAATTTATAGCCTATAGGAACCAAAATCTTAATTTGGCTTATCGGGTTCAGAAACTCTAATCACAACTCTAAAAATATTTAATCGCATAAATTTTAAACTCAAAATTTGAACTCAAAGATAATATAAGAATATTGTAGAATCCTTAGATGAACTTTTAGAAACACTACATAACTAATATAATTGTATGTGTATAGCCTAGTAAAATACGAGAAAACCTAAATATCTATTTATATATGCAATTCTTCTAATTATACATGTGATGCACAGTGCTTATTGAAGCTCATTGACTGGCCATTTCACTTGGAAATGCATCACCGCCATTTACGCTTGCAAAATTTTAACAAGTTAGCTCATTAAGTAAACATACATAATTGATATAATTGTACCCATATAGCCTAGTAAACTATGAAAAAACCTAAATATCTATTTATACATGCAATTCTTCTAATTATACATGTGATGCACGATGGTTATTGAAGCTCATTGACCAAACATTCCACTTGGAAATGCATAACCGCCATTTATACTTGTAAATTTTAACAAGTTAGCTCATTAAGTCAACATGAAAGTGACCATCTAACAAATAAGAATCCTCCAAATAGCACATGAACTAAAAATGAAGCTAAATGAATCAATTTTGGGCAAAAGAGGATCGATTTTCCCCTTATTCTACCAAAAATACAAGGAACAAATTTCATGAAGATCATGTAAATTCACTAGAACAATCAAGGAGTAGACCAGTCAATTCATTTGTAGTTTTTTCGTATAGGAGCTTCTTACACAACTCCATTAAGAATCAACAAACAAGACACATAATTTGCAAACAAACAAAACAATTATTTCTCCAAGTCCAAACTGCTACTCCATTTCATACCATATATATATAGGTTGAAGTCAAAAGGAAAGCAATATATCACTTTTTCCCTAATTAGCAAGCTAAAACTCTAACTCTCATAAGACAAAATACAATTAAACGAAGACAACACATTCCATTTCCCGTTCCAACCATAAGCTTACTACACAAAACAAAACAAATCAACACAAAAACAACACTTTGTCCTCATACATTCCAACTGTATAGACATCACCATGGAGCGGTTCCGAATCGCGAACCGTCCCAAACCGTCACCGGCGGTTCCTGACCCGGAAACCGCCCCGTCGGTAACGGTTTTGAACCGTCCAAGGACCCACCGAAACCGGCGGGTCCAAACAGTTAGCGTGTTGGAACCGATGGTTCCAATCGGGTCCGGAACCGCCAAATATTTGAATTTAAAAAAAAAAAAAAACCTGCGCAATTCTTGAAAGGAGAGTGGGGCATGGGGCTTGGGGGGGGGGGGGGGGGGGGGGTAGGGTGGGGGGGTAGGGTTTTTTATTCTTCATTTTTTTCCCAAAAACAAAAAAGGTTCAAGTGAACTGGAACCGGAACCGGCGGTTCCTTGGAACCGTGAACCACCCCGGCTCTGGCAGTTCCGGTTCGGGTTCGGAACCGACCCGAACAGTGCCGATGTCTACAACTGTAGATTCTAAAACAAGGACACCACTTAACTAAAATAAATTTGAGATTCAAAAGTCAATTCTAAAGGTAAGAAAGTCTTAATTAAGCTCGTTGATTCTTAGAATATTTAGAACTCATTTTCTTGTCTTTCTAACTTAGGTTTCGACTTTTACAAGGAGGAGTGCTTGTCACTTTCTTCCATATCTAAACAAGGTAATCCTAATCCCATCTTGGATCCTATACTACATCTATGATTAGAAAACTAGGAAACCCAATGCACGAAGTTAGCTATGGAACCCCACATGTTTGGTTATCCCATGAATGTATAGATAGCTGCTTTATAATTTGTAAAACTTAAATAATCCATGCACTATGCTTGGATTATACTAAATTTATTGTTGAATATCATGTAAAAATCAACTTGCACATCAAGCCATGCAAGAACACTAGATTTCAACATTTATAGGAAGTAAGATTTATCATGCATGTATCATGACCTAGCTTAGTTTATAACTAATAAAGTAAGTTCGTAATGTAATACATGTAGTAGAATTCAACAAACTAACTATCACACCCCGACGGGTATCATAAACGTGGCAATCCATCGTACACAATACTAAAACATTGGAATGACTACCTCAGTCGCGCAAAGGCTTCCATATCATGTGCAAGGCGTACATCACAATCAAGGGAACGTCTCAAAGTAGCTCAATTTACATTGATAATAATTAAGTAACAAGGCAAGGAGAATACTTAACATAAAACATAAAAATGGTAAATTACAATTCTTAGGGGCATATCCCTCTATTGTCTTCAAGTCAAAATAAATATGCTTCTTAGAAATTTCCATAACACTAATATATCATACATTACATATAAGGAACCTTACAAAGTAACTTTATCCTATATTCCCATTACCTTCATAAAAGTTTAACATTCTTCCATGACTTCCTTAATGTCATGATTTTCGATTTAAGCCACGGGTATACTTGTTTCAACAAAATCTATGGAGGTATAAGCTTACAACTAGTTTAGTGAGGTATTCATTTTCATTTGCATCATGGTTTCAAACAAGTTCATTTAAATTTTCCCACATATGCTATGCATACAATGCAACAATCACGTGATTACATAAATATATATGGTTATCCAGAAACCATATATAAAACTGATTTACCTCTCTGTATTAAATGTTAGGGAATTGTTGATGAAGATCTTCGACCTTCTACTGTTAATCCCTAGGTCCCCACCTAAAGCGTTCGGTTGGCTGACTCCAAACCTAGAGTCGCATTTCCCGAGCGATTTGGATTCTCTAGGAAGGAACATGGCTCGTGTCCTAGCACGATAATAGCCAACCAACTCTACGCGTAGGAGTAGCAGCCTTCGAAAGAAATGTGACTGATGGATACTATGCGTGAGCGTTTTATTTTTCTTAAGCCAAACCTTATTAAGGTTTATTAGGGGGAGCGATCAATCAATTTAGCAAACAATAAGCAGTCATACAAGTAAGTAAACAAAACACTTAAACAAGCAGTTTGAAGTTGCGATATTCTTAATTCTCATTTCACACATAGGCATGGAATCTCATATATACATATTCTCGGATTCTCCATACATATCCATTTTTATCTTTTCTTAGTATACTTTACAAGCACAAACAAGGTAACGAACTTAAGAAGAATAACTCACTTGCCATTTCACAATCTTCTTAGTCGTAGTAATCTCCAGGAAGAGTAATTTCATATCATTTGTCACCTAGACAAAAGGAATACCCGAGATGTGTATTTCGTAGAAATTCTACTTAAACGTTATAATTCTATTTCACTATGTTCGTCAAAATCACATAGAATGGTTTTAGGAAATGAGTTTTTTCTTCTTATATTTCTTGTATAAAATATAAGTTCTTGTTTTCTAAAACTTGGTCTTTTATTTTCTCTATAATTTTTAATTGAAAAGAATCCTCTTTATTGATAAAATCCTTTATTTTTTATCTTATTATATTTATATTCGTTGAAAATAAGTTTCTTCTTTAGAAACTTGAGAATCATTATTTTTCCTAAGTGGGTTTATAACTTTATGGGTTGATTTTATCTTAACTTTGAAAACTAGTTGCTTCTTGGTTTTGTTATGGAGTTAAAAAAAGAGTTTAATCTTAAGCTTTTTGTGAAAACTTTGAATATTAACAAATTGTTTTACTAAAACTTAGGTTACCATATTATAAAAAGATAGTGTTTATTTCTTATATTTTCTTGGTAAAGCTATCTTTTTTATTTGAGAAAATTTTGAGAAAACTTGTATTACTCCATTTCTATGTTGTTGATAATAACTCCATTATTTAATAATAAGTCACATAATAGAAATTTTGATTTCAAATTCCTTTATTAAAGAAAAAGATTATTTCCAACAATTATTTCCATTTCGTTGTTTAGGGTTTAAGAGCACAGGATTGCCGAATCTTAAACACTAGGGTTAGTTGTAAGCTTTGTTGACTTTTAGGGTTTCGATTTGACTTCTAGCTTGTTGATTTCATTCATATGATCATAAAATTTTGGGGTTTTGTCCGTATTATATTTTTAGTTCAACATCTATGGTTTATTGTATTTTATTTGTGATTATTTAATATTTTTCAGTTCTCGAGATCATTTAATCAAGTCTAGGATTATGGGTTGACTCAGTTTGCCTTTTGGTGAAAATTGAAAATTTTTATTCTAAAATTTAACGAAGGATTTAAGGTCTTAGTTTTTCGTTTTCGAGCATTATTTGGATATATCCTCTTGATTTGTGTTTTAGGAATCGGATAGATGATTTGATTGGTGTACAGATATTGAATCGATCGGTAGTTGGATATTCTATTTTGTTTTTAGGATTCTCTTTTTCTCAAGATTAAGAATTCTCATGTTTGACCTTATTTAGAATTAGGTTTTAACTTGGTTTGATTTTTAGGGTTTCGATTTTGGTTTTTGACTTCTAGGATTATTTTTTAAGAATTATGAAAATTTCAGGGGTTTACACTAACACCCTCATACACCTATGATAGTCTCGGTTTCTATATGGATTTACAAGCTACCATGCAAGTTTCATGAACTAACCTACCTTACACTTAGTAAAATATACTTATAACATCATCTAAATAATAAAACCTAGCTAATATGACCATTAGGATACCTATGAGGAATTTTGGCTCTATGAACATCAATAGTACCATAATGAAAAGCCATGCAATCTAGGTATCTTGAGAGAATGAAATATGATTGAAAAAAAAAAGAGAGAGAATAGAGGACTTAGATAAGGTAAAACAATCATAAGTCACCACCCTATAAGTTTCAGCTTATCTAGGTTCATTAAAATCAATTTAGGTTCAATAAATCAACAAGACCTAGATAGCATTCTAAAAATGTAATGAGAAGGAATAGATACTTAAATATTAGATCATGGCCTAAAACATAGAGAAAATATCCAACAAGACAGATAAGGTTGACAAACAAAGTAAATAATAATAGAAATCACACTATCAAAGTAGGCATTAAAGAATGAAAAATCTAAATGGAGCTAAACTAGGAATACTATAATAACGAGATCACCATAAATAGAAATATAAACATGAAACAGGATCAAGAGAAACACAATGAAAATAAATATTAAATAATAAATATAAGTTACTTTAGAGTTGTCACACTAAAAGACCTATATTAACGATAAAAGCTTAATAATAAGGCTATTAAACAAAATAAGACTTACGGATGCCTTAATGTATCTATTGGCATTCATAGAATAAGTAAAACAAACAAATTGGATAAATTAAGTTGACCATCATATAGTATTCGAAACAAGTTTCTCAATGCCTATTTTTATGTAAAATTCGAGTTAAAAGAACATAATAAGCTTAGTTAAAGATTACACAATAAAAACTAACATTCAGAATCGTTTAGATCACATTTCATAAGGAAAAATCCTTTTACTCATAACTTTATAATTATATTAGAAAACATAAGACATTACAAGCTTTAAATTGACTATTTATAAGTTAAATTTAGATTAGAAATGTGAAAACAGTCCTAGGAGGAATAAAAACATAATTTTAAGACACCTAAGCACTCATTAGGAATTGTTTATATAATCACATGTCTAATTGATGGATATTTTATTCATCCATTTGGTGATTCAGAACAATTTATGGATTTTGCAAACGATTACTATGATTAGCCAAAACGAATAGGTGAGTAACTCAAGCTTATTACATCGTTTGTGCTTGTAGCTTAGTTGCATTTGTAATAAAGGGTTAATAATGGAAATGTTGTGAATGTGGGTTTGGGTATCATGCATGTTATGTGGTATATGTTTGTATTGCTAAATTATATTAAAGAAAGTGATAATAGACCTTCTTGATAACTTAGTGCATAGCATGTTGATTGTCTGTGTAATGTATGATCACTATGAATCTGATTAAAAACTATTGGTACCATAAATGAAAGGGTCATGCATTACATAAATTGCATAAAATAAGCGTGACAATCTGCTATGTGTTAGTATTTCAGTTCTCTAGTAATGCTTGGTTTTTCTAGATGAAATTTTCGTAATTCTATGCAAGATTACCTTTGTTCCTTTGGTTCCATTGGAACTAATTGGAAAGTGAAGAATATCGCCTATGGTATCAATTTGAAAGGAGTAACACTTAACAAGAAAATGAGAGTTAAAATACTATTAAGATAAAGAGATAATTAATGTGGATGTTGTTATCGTTCCTATATGCTTAGTTTTTCCTAGGCAGGTAGGTCATTAAGGCCTAGTCCCAACAAGACTCCTTCAACCCTGATGAGAGGGTGCAAATCACCATTTGTTTGGATTCAAGGTTATCCAAACTTGTATTTCAGCATATGATTGAGTGATGTATTACATATGGATGATAATAAAATGTTTGATAACTTGCTTGATATGTGATATGTTCTTGTTATTGATTGAGCTCGTGGTTTATGCTCACACCCTTATAGTTTTTACAAGAAGATACTTCGTCCATGGCTAGTATTTTCCCAGAGTGTAGCATTGGTAAGGTTTCAAAGCTAGAAGGATTATTGATTACTTAGATAGTTATTTAGAAAGTTTTTATTTATAATGTCGTATCTTATATGTATCCATCATTCTTATCAAGCAACAAAAAAGATCCTCCTTTATTAAATTATGTCATCTTCTAAGGTATAACTAGTATTAACATGCATGTGTGATCCTTTCTGATGTCGACCAGCTTTTCTAAATATAAGTTTTTAAACATCAGATAGTATCTTAATATATGTGTTACTACTAGGATACCTTTAGGAGCTTGATAGTTCTTAGTTGGTATCGAAGCATAGTTGTTAGTGTAAGAGGGATGAATATGTATAAGAATACAAGTAGTATAGATAGATAGATAGTAGTAGTAGTAATATTGATTCCATTTAGAGTAGTCTGGGTAGTAGTGGGTAGAGTTAGGAACCTATAATAAAATCTATATGATTATCACTAATTATGCAATTTTATTTGTGGTGCAAATTGATTAGGGCGCATGCATTATTCGATGGGAGTTATTATGCATGCTAGAATTAGAAATTCTGACCAACTATAGACGAAGGCTAAGAGTTTTAGTGGAAGATCTACAATTATGTGGAATCACCAAAAGTCTGGATGAGATACTTAGTAAGTGGAAGAAAGGATTAAACATACTTATCAAGGAGTAATATTTCGCATGGAGAGAGGTTTCCTAGAGTCAAGGACTGCTATAGAGTTGATATACAGATTCGAGAGGTTTGTGAGTAGGAGCGAGGATGGTATTGAGATTGATGATATAGTTTTTATAGTATCGACCAGATCGAGGAGACCGGCTCCCCTAGATTGATGATATGATTTTTTTTATAACAAATGAGCTATAATATATATAATCTTCCTTAATATCATATTATGGTTCTCAATTCCAACTTGGTAATTAAGAATAAAGTTCATAATCAATTCAAGTTTATCTCAATAAAAAACATATTAATCTTATTATCATAGTTATATTCCATTACATAGTAATATCTAATATTATCAAGCCAATCTCTTCATTTGGCATAAAAAAAAAATTAAATGAATTTAAATATAATATGCGTTATCCTCTTTTACTTATCTGTGGTTTGCCTAAATAAAAAAAACAACTGTCCTACTTCACTGCATTTACGAAAGCATTATAATTATCCCACATACACATTCACAATAGTAGTTCTAGGCAACAAATGATAATTCTAAGATCTGTTTGGATTGTCTGTATTTCATCTGTATCTGTATCTTTTTTAAAATGATATGTGTAAATATATCCGATTTGCATCTAAATTTTATCTATTTTTGTTCTATTTGATCTTTGATGAGAACTGTCAACTTTTTTTTATCTATATCTATTTCTTGATAAATAATTTGTTAGCAAAAAGTTTGAAAAAATGTCTGTATCTGTCGGAAAAAAGCCAATCCAAACAGACCCCTAATTTCTATTACATGCTCAAGGAGGAATTAGATAACAGTCTTCTACGACTAATCTTGAAAAATAAATAAATAAATAAATAAAGAGTTAATGTCAAATCTGCTACCTCAACTTTGCCTAAAAATTAAATTAGGTATCCGAACTTTCGAAAGTTTAATTTTAATACCTAAAAAACTTTATGTGGCTATTTTCAATCCCTTGATTAAGGGTGTTACTTCCGTTATTGATGTGGATATATGGACCAATCATGTCATGATACATAATATCTTAACAACTATCATTATTTTCAATCATATTTATTTCCTTCATGGCAACTTCTATTTAACTTTATTATATATGATACTATTTTATTTTTAAAACAACATGAAAATTCCAAGTGAGCCAAGTGACACTTAGTGGCCAAGCCCATAACTCAATAGTTATAGACATGATAGATATTACAATCCAAATTACTTTTGGTCAAATTGCTTATTATAAAGAAGATAGAATACAGATATTGTGGGAGTGCCCAATAGTGCCCACTATACCAACATGTTGAGCGTCCCTTCCATTCTTGAAATACCTCCCGATACGACCGACTGGGAACTACAAGCCAGCTCGACCTGATCTAGTGGTGGGCTTCTTCCTCAAGGGATGGTAATTTGTCGAAAATTGTAGTGATTGGCTCATTCACCCAAAATCTAAGAGATCCTAATATCAATGTTTCTAGAATGATTCCACAGTGCAAATAGAAGCCATCCAATAAAAAGAGATCTTTTAACAATTATTGCAATAGGTAGGCACTGACCTTCTATGCTCTTAACGTTATCTATTGAAGCAGAAAGACTATCTAGCTCATTCTTTAGCTCCATTAATATGGTTGACAAGCAATCATAGCATTTATCCTGTAATTATGGTGCTAGATTCTTCAGCCTCATTGCTGCCTAAGGAGATTATAAGAAGCACAGAAGGTCATCAAGGATATTCTTTTAGCAACTGTCTATTGCATATCTAGTGGAATTGACGTTGGGAACAAAATACGCAAAGGAAGTCTTTAAATGAGTCATTCACATGCTTTCATACTTTCCATAAGATTCAGTTTTAATACTCTGTTTTTTAATGCAAAAACAGAGCACCATCCATACACCGTGAAAAAACTCAACCCAGTATTCAACAACCCATATATGTGATTATAAGTATGAGCAAGCTCTTCCCTAACCTTTTTTTGTAGCAATATACAAACTAGCAAGCAAATCAGTTTTACCTTTTCGAAAAGGGCACCCTTAAATTCAATCCATAAACCAAATTTGAGGACTCGTTGGATTGGAGCCACTCCAAATCATATACACAAATCCCAAATCCAACACTAGACTCGACCAAAACCACCAGTCGAATACAACAACACAAGCAACTCACCTTCGTCAAAAAATGAGACATACAACCACCGATGCTGATGGCAGGACTCCGCTGGATCTACTAAGGCAGCTAATGGAGGTTCCATCCATAAAATTGAACATCCGCGATACTGATGGCATGACTCCATTGGATCTACTCAAGCGACAACCTTGATGATATTTGTAAAATTCTTAGAGAAATAATGTGCGTGTGTGTTGAGACAGAAGAGAGAGAGACAGAGAACTATAGAGAGAGAGAGAGAGAGAGAGTGAGTCTAATAGGTTATGTTTTGAGAGTAGGGGAGGACAGAATTGAAGACCAAAGGTCTTGCCCCACATTGCTTATTCGTCAATAAACCCTTCTATTTATAATGTGGAGTTGTGAGGTTGCTTGCCTGAGGCTGCAGTGTTCAAAGACTGGTAATCCATTGTGAAATTCTACGCCGATTTGAAGGGCTGCGTGTAGGTTTGTCAACTTCATTAATCAAGCTACTAGAAATGGTTTTATTAATGAAATCCAGGCAATTTTTGTAAAAAAAAAAAATTTATCTTATCTTTGTTTTTATTTTTTCTCTCTCATCCTATTCTATAACTTCTTTCCATTTTTTTTCTTTTGGCCATCCTCCTTTCCATGTTTAACAAAGCAGTTATTAATAAGGTACAACAAGAAAAAGTTACTAACTTTTAGACATATCCAATTTGAAACCATGTCTTTATATATTTTTTTCCCATTCTTATTCCTTTGAATTTCTTCAGCATTTTAAATTGTGACCACATCATTAAACCAGATTAAACTTTTGTAGCACTCATTTCTCTATCTTCCTCTCTCTCTCTTTTTTTTTTTTTTTTTTTCATTTTTTTCCTTTCCATTTTATTTTACATTTTATCCTCTCTTTTTACTTTTTTTAGGAACCACGTGAACTCTTAAACAAAAATGGAATATGTCCAATGTTTGATTTTTTTTTAAAAAAAGTAAATTATTAATATTTGATATGTCATTACTAATTTTACATGATAATATTAGAGTATTCTACAACTTAAACATATTTTTAATTTCAATCCCTTTTTCCACTTTTACAGAAGTAGAATATCTCCAATGACCAGGTATCATGTTTGATTTTTATTTCTTTTAAAATAAAATGTTCATATTTGATTTGTCATTACTAATTTTACACAATAATGTAAAACTTAAACAATTAAACATCTACATTTATTTACATTTTTTTAAATAATCCAATTGCAATTTTCTTTTAATTAGAAATGATTGGACTACTAGAAATTTAATCTTTTCAATCCAGCTTCCCATTTCTTTTATAAACAGTGTATTTGTTTTGATTTTTTTTTTTTTATAGACTTCATCAGTATCATATTATTTCTTCCAATGTTACAGCTTAAATGTTATTGATGGTTTTTAGTTATGCCACTATTTATGACTAAGAAGGAATTTTAGAAAATAATAAAATAAGACTAATTATTTTGCTACTCCAATCTTTCATTTTCCAACTTAAATATTTAATTACTCTTCTCATTGTGATTTTTGTATGGCCATTAATTCTTTGTCAAAGGTGTAGGGAAAGAGGATAATGAATCAAGAAGGGATTCCATGAATATTAAAGACGAATCATAAAGTTAGCTGTGTATATTTTTTTTTTCTTTTCTCTCCAGCAATTAGATATGTATTTATTTTACTAAAATGATGATTGATGATTCTATAATTGTCAATATATTTTCTGATGGTATAGATATGACTTTGGGTCTGTTTGTTTTGGTTTTTTTTTCCGGCAGATACAGACACTTTTTTAAACTTTTTTCTAACAAATTATTTATCAAGAAATAGATATAGATAAAAAAAAATTAACAGTTCTCATCAAAAGATCAAATAGAACAAATATAGATAAAATTTAGATGCAAATCGGATATATTTTGCACATATCATTTTAAAAAAGATACAGATACAGATGAAAAACAGACAATCCAAACAGACCCAGTTTACATGGATAGTTGCAATTGAATATAATTGAGACTCAAGATTTTATCTATTTTACACATATACATACTATCTACATTATTTTCATTTTATTCTACAATTCTTTTTACCAAGAAACACAATATTCTACAATCATCTTCTCTCTCTCTCTCTATATATATATATCTATATTTTTTAATTTAGATATTGTGCTATATTAAAAATTTATTACGCATTAGATTTACCTTTTGTACATACAATGTGGGTGCACGCCTGCTAGTACTAATAACTGCTCTTTCAAACAATAACTACTACATCATCCATATTATTACAACGAAACTAGGGCTGTAAATGAGTCGAGATAGCTCGTGAGTTACTTGAGTTCAACTCGACGAAAGCTCGAATTTGACTCGCTTATAATTGAGTCGAGTTCGAGTTATTTAAGTAGCTATCGAGTTCGAGCTCGAGCTTTTAATTACTCGGCTCGGTGAGCTCGCAAGCTTAATCAAGCTTAATTGAGTATTAAATTGGGTCGAGTGAGTTCGAGTTTATCGAGTATTAAATACTTTTTATATTTAAATCAATATTTAAAAGAATAATCGAGTTTAATCGAGTCAAGTTCGAGGTCGAGTATTAAATCGAGTCGAGTTCGAGCTTACAAATCAAAACTTGATCGAGTTTGAGTTCAAGATTTAATTTTTTATTCGAGTTAAGTTCGAGCTTGATACTGTATCAACTCGATTCGGCTCGTTTACAACCCTAAGCAAAACGGAGGGGTTTGATGTTTTTAGTGTTTTAAATTCTTATTATATGTGTAATTATTTAATTATAAAGAAAACTATGACTTTTTTTTTTTTAATTAATAACCACTCTCTTCATAACTACTCACTCTCGCCATAAATTGAAAAGTAGAAAAAATAGATATATAATTTTCTTAAATTGTATATACTTTTAAGATGATAGAAGATATTATTTGTTGATTTAATTTTTTTTCAGTAAATTTTTGCATTATTTTTTTCTTATTTCTCTTTATAATCGTAAAAATAATTCATCATATATTTCAATATGAATAATTTTTTTTCCTAACACACGTATTGCGAGTGCACTAACTGCTAGTAATATATTAAGTAAAACCGCCTCATTCGACTCCAAAATTCTCCACTGAAGTTTTGAAAGCCTATTAAATGTTTATTTTATTTGTTCTTATTAAGCAATAACCTGTTATCCATGTCCACTTTATAAGTTATAGTGACTGTTCCCTCTCACACATTCTAAAAACATTTTAACTAGTGCATTCGATATCTTTTTCCCCACTCTTCAAGTTTCATCTCACCTTATAGTTTTTCGTAGTCCTCATTTCTCCAACAATTAATTAGTAACTGTTTATTAATAATGGGTTAATTTATCTCATGACACTTGAACTTTTTTAATTTAACAGTTTTATACCTAAATAATATTTCATTATATGAAAATATTTGAACTTTTTAAATCTTTCACTCATGATACCTATGACGGATTCCATTCATTTTTCTATCCAATTATTAATAGAGCATATTAAATTAATTTAAATATTATTTTTTATTCCATGTTGGCAATTTATTTATTTTTTACTTTTTAATTAAGACGGTTTCACTTCCATGTTTAACAAGCTAGAGAGAAAATCTTGAGTTTGACTATGGTGGATTTTGAAAGGGAAAGACAACGGGTGAAGAAATTGAAGTTTAGAGAGAGAAACACATTCTTTAAGTGCAATATACTTGAAATAGTAGCATTTTTGAAGTGAGAAATATTAATATTGCATTTACCACTTGCGATATAGAGTTGATATTTATGTAATTTTGCAAAACAAAATAAAAGCTAATTATATACAAAAAGAGTGACTCTTCTAATAATAGATCTTATTATGATTCTAAAGTGTTATGGATGTAATAGTAGAGATCTTTTCTATGTGTATAAATTATATATAAAAAAGAAATCAAATAGAACAAACTTAGAACTATTAAACTTAAAAAAAAAATGAAATTGAAAACTATATTAATCAAAATTGGGTAGTGCACCTCAAGTTAGTAGCACAATAACATTGGTAGTGAAAAATAGCTTTGGCATTATTATTATTTTTTTCTTCTTGAGTCTTAACATATAATAGAAGTAGGCTACTAATCAGTCTTACTTTTTAACTTCATTTGGTATTTCTTTTTAACATCTATATCCATAGATATTGCTATGAGACATAATTATCCTTAGATATTTCCTACATTTAGGTATGCAGCAAATGAATAAAAGCTTTTCAAGAATATCTTAATACGATAGGATGGTGGTGTATATATGTGAGTAAGAGAGGACCAATAAGTTCTTATCGTGTTAGATAGATAGCATCAAGTGCATCAAAACAAAGAAAAATTTAGTTATAAAACAAACTTGCTAAGAGAAGAACCAAAAACTTTTTCTTTAGAAAAAAGGGAAAAGAAAAGGAGAAAAAAAAAAAAGGGACTCACTTAGTTGCATTTCATGAAACATTATTTATTATGAATTAGATCATTGGATGCACGATATGATGAATTATCATCTACTAATAAAACAAATGATTTTTATAATTTTTTGTTGTTGCATGGTATATACATACATACATATATATATTCAAATCTAAATCTGGAAATCAATTTTCATACATCAAGCAATATGACCACTAAATATAGTAGTAGACATGTATATCAGTGCAAAATATACTAGCCACCCCATCAAACTACAATATACTTATATGGAACAAATATACTTGCACATATTCCCATGTACAGCAAAATTATCATCAAAGTCCAACTAATAGCTTTAACTTTTTGCAGCAACAAAGCGAATATAAACTGAAATTATAAGAGCGTCCATTAAATTGTATATAATGCTCTCTTAACCAAATGTTAAATCAAGGTTATGTTATTTCATTTCTATTTTCCTTTTTCCCCATCTTGGGACATAATTAAGATAGTAGTTATGGATATTATTTTAATAAAAGATAAACTGATGTAAAAGCAACCAATATATATTAATAATCTGCCAAAAGCAGAAGAAGAAGAAAAAAAAAGAAGTAATAAATTGGAAATTAAAGATACAAATAACCCTAAAAATTTGAAAGTGGAAGGTATGGTGACGTTTATGGAATCTTGTTGGTCAATAGGTGACATCGTGACACAAATTAATTCCGTCTAATCGGTTGCAAATCGCCCAAATCACATATTTTGCCACCATCCATTTTCCTATCCAATAATCATCCTTTACCTAATAAGAAAAAACTGGTTGAGATATGAAAAATTTTCTTCCCAAGCACGGATGTATATAATTTTTTATGCATAATAAAAAACCATCATTTGGGGAAAAAAAAAAAACAAAAGTAGAAAGAAAATGTTGATGAGAACTCACAAAACTTATTCAAACAAATACTTTTGAATAGATTATATTTTCTCTAAAACCTCTTTCTTCATCAATATCGATAGATAAATACCAGGAAATTTCGATAGTTGCCAAGACGATAAGCATAACGCAAAACATCATTAAAAATAAAAGAAAAAGAAGAAGAAGAAGATACGAAAACTTTTATAATCTCACAATTAATTTTAACGGGATCAATCTTATCACCATCTAATGACTCACACCATGTCCGATCATGGTTGAATTTTTAAAATAATTAATATTTTAGTTATTATATTTATTTTGATGATTATATTATTGATCGGACCGTCCTGTATAAGCTCCTAGAAGATACTATTAATTAGACAATATATATCTAGCAATGCATCAACAAAAATTGTTAATAGCAAATTGTATGAATAAACATATAAACTTATTAATTTGAATTTTTATGAAGACATGATAAGGAAGAAATATTTTTCCATAATTGTTTCAAAAATTACTATTTCAAATTTAAATTATAGAGCATATGCTAAGAACTGAATTAATGCTGACAGTTAATAACTTCTAAATTCAACTTAGAGAGGAGTGCTAGAAAGAAAAAAAAAATTATGACTGCTGCACAGCATGAAAAATGGTAGGTTAAAGTGGGTAGGAAGGGAAGAGCTTATGGATGGTAATTGGTATCATGATAATTTAATCTAAGAAAATATTGATATGGTAATAGTTATATGGATGTGAATGTTGTGATTCTTTAATGTATTAAGGGTAATTAGGTAAACTTGAAAATAAATTGCTCGTTTTTAACACTATAGATAGATGGATAATTAATAATTAATAATTAAGGCGGTTTCACTTCCGTTTCAATTTAAATTTTTCCATCCAATTCCATGTTAATAATTTAAAAAAAAAAAAAAATCTCACTTCACCCCGATAAAATCCCCCCTTTCTCAGTAGTCGGTTTCTCTACTAACTGCTCATATAGTCTGAGCGGCGAAAAAAAACTACTCACTCTCTCCACAACTTTGCCCTAATATCCAAAAAAATCTAAAATTTGCCCTAATTTCGATTTCCCTTTCTACCATTTCAAATCCAAATCCCCCAAACGAATCCGTTACATTCCTAGGGTTTTTCTTCCTTGATCATGGCTTCTATCGATCAGGACATCGCGAAAACCCAAGAAGAGAGGAAGAAGATGGAGCAACAGCTCGCTTCTCTCAGCTCCCTAACCTTCGACACGGACCTCTACGGTGGCGCCGAGAGCGAAAATTACGTCACTTCTATTCCCGTGAATGAAGACGAGGAAACCCTAGACCCTATGGACTCCGAAGTCGCGCGGAAGCTTGCATCGTACACGGCTCCGAAATCTCTCCTCAAAGAGATTCCGCGTGCTGCAGAGGACGAAGATACCGGGTTCCGGAAACCGCAGCGGATTATTGATAGGGAGGATGATTATCGAAGGAGGCGGTTGAATCGGGTTATTTCACCCGACAGGCACGATGCGTTTGCTGCAGGGGATAAGACCCCGGATGTGTCGGTGAGGAGTTATGCGGATGTGATGAAGGAGGAGGCGTTGAAGAGAGAGAAGGAGGAGACTTTGAGGGCAATTTCGAAGAAGAAGAAGGAGGAAGAGGAGGCGGCTAAAGCGGGGTTGTGGCTCCGGTTGAGAAGGAGACTAAAAGGAGGAATAGGTGGGATCAGGCTCAGGATGATGGGGGCGGTAAAGAAGGCGAAAACCGGGACTGGTTCTGATTGGGATCTGCCTGATTCGACACCGGGATTGGGCGATGGGATGCTACCCCTACTCCTGGCCGGATTGGCGATGCGACGCCGTCGGTAGGGAGGAACCGTTGGGATGAGACTCCCACCCCGGGTAGGCTTGCTGATGCGGATGCTACCCGCTGGCGGGGCTACGCCGGAGCCACACCTGCTGGGATGACTTGGGACGCCACCCCGAAGCTTGCGGGAATGGCTACACCCACCCCGAAAAGGCAGCGCTCGAGATGGGATGAAACCCCGGCTACTATGGGCAGCGCTACCCCGCTTCCTGGAGCGACCCCTGCTGCTGCGTTCACTCCTGGGGTGACTCCTGTAGGTGGAGTTGATCTTGCTACTCCTACTCCCGGGGCGATTAATTTACGGGGTGCGATCACGCCAGAGCAGTATAATTTGTTGAGGTGGGAGAAGGATATTGAAGAGAGGAATAGGCCATTAACAGATGAGGAGTTGGATGCTATGTTTCCTCAAGAAGGGTATAAGATTTTGGACCCACCTGCTTCTTACGTGCCTATCAGGACTCCAGCTAGGAAGCTTCTTGCGACCCCGACTCCTGTGGGTACTCCACTGTATTCCATCCCTGAGGAGAATCGTGGACAGCAGTTTGATGTCCCTAAGGAAGCTCCTGGTGGATTGCCGTATATGAAACCGGAGGATTATCAGTACTTTGGAGCGTTGTTGAATGAGGAGAATGAGGAGGAGTTGTCTCCTGAAGAGCAGAAGGAGAGGAAGATAATGAAGCTTTTGCTGAAGGTGAAAAATGGGACTCCACCCCAGAGGAAGACTGCTTTGAGACAATTGACTGATAAGGCAAGAGAGTTTGGTGCTGGGCCTTTGTTTAACAGGATATTGCCATTGCTTATGCAACCTACTTTGGAGGACCAGGAGAGACATCTTTTGGTTAAGGTAATTGATAGAGTTCTGTATAAATTGGATGAATTGGTACGTCCTTATGTGCATAAGATTCTTGTGGTTATTGAACCTTTGTTGATTGATGAGGATTATTATCGCGTGTTGAGGGCAGAGAAATTATATCTAATTTGAGTAAAGCAGGTCTGGCTACTATGATTGCTGCTATGCGTCCTGATATTGATAACATTGATGAGTATGTGAGAAACTACCGCTAGGGCTTTTAGTGTTGTAGCTTCTGCTCTTGGAATTCCCGCACTCTTGCCTTTCTTGAAGGCCGTGTGTCAGAGTAAGAAATCATGGCAGGCCCTCACACTGGAATCAAGATTGTGCAGCAGATTGCCATCTTGATTGGTTGTGCTGTTCTTCCTCATTTGAAGTCTTTAGTGGAAATCATAGAACATGGTCTTAATGATGAGAATCAGAAGGTGCGGACAATTACTGCACTGTCTTTGGCTGCCCTTGCTGAGGCTGCTGCACCTTATGGTATTGAGAGCTTTGACTCTGTGTTGAAGCCTTTGTGGAAAGGTACTAGATCGCACAGGGGTAAGGTCTTGGCTGCATTCTTGAAGGCTATTGGATTTATTATTCCTCTTATGGAAGCTTTGTATGCTAGTTATTACACTAAGGAAGTTATGGTTATTCTTATCCGTGAGTTTCAGTCACCTGATGAGGAAATGAAGAAGATAGTTTTGAAGGTGGTGAAACAATGTGTTAGTACTGAGGGAGTTGAGCCTGATTACATTCGGAATGACATTCTTCCTGAATTCTTCAGGAACTTCTGGGTGAGAAGGATGGCTTTGGATAGGAGAAACTATAAACAACTAGTAGAGACAACAGTCGAGATAGCAAATAAGGTAGGCGTTGCAGATATTGTTGGAAGAATTGTTGAGGATCTCAAGGATGAGAGCGAACCATATAGAAGAATGGTTATGGAGACAATAGAGAAGGTGGTTGCGAATTTGGGTGCATCTGACATTGATTCTCGTTTGGAGGAGCTTCTTATTGATGGTATTCTTTATGCCTTCCAAGAGCAGACCAGTGATGATGCCAATGTGATGCTTAATGGATTTGGTGCTGTTGTGAATGCTCTTGGACAGAGAGTGAAGCCATATCTTCCACAGATTTGTGGTACTATCAAGTGGCGCCTAAATAACAAGAGTGCTAAAGTTAGACAACAGGCAGCAGATCTTATTGCCAGGATTGCTGTGGTGATGAAGCAGTGCCATGAGGAGCAATTGATGGGTCATCTTGGTGTTGTGCTGTATGAATACCTGGGTGAAGAATATCCTGAAGTCTTGGGGTCTATTTTAGGTGCTTTGAAGGCTATTGTCAATGTTATAGGTATGACGAAAATGACACCTCCTATTAAGGACTTGCTGCCTAGGCTAACGCCAATTCTGAAGAACAGACACGAGAAAGTCCAGGAGAATTGTATTGATCTTGTTGGACGTATTGCTGATCGTGGAGCTGAGTTTGTTCCAGCCAGGAGTGGATGAGGATGCTTTGAGCTTCTTGAGATGCTGAAAGCCCACAAAAAGGGCATTCGTAGAGCTACAGTCAATACTTTTGGTTATATTGCTAAAGCCATTGGCCCTCAAGATGTCCTGGCAACCCTGTTGAACAACCTCAAGGTGCAGGAGAGGCAGAATCGTGTTTGCACAACTGTTGCTATTGCTATTGTTGCAGAGACATGTTCTCCTTTCACAGTTCTGCCTGCTTTGATGAATGAGTATCGTGTGCCAGAGCTTAATGTACAGAATGGTGTTCTGAAATCTTTGTCTTTTCTGTTTGAATACATTGGTGAGATGGGAAAGACTATATTTATGCTGTGACTCCATTGCTTGAAGATGCCCTTATGGACAGGGATTTGGTTCACCGACAAACCGCAGCTTCTGCAGTTAAGCACATGGCTCTTGGAGTTGCTGGATTGGGTTGTGAAGATGCATTGATTCATTTGCTCAACTACGTCTGGCCCAATATATTTGAGACTTCACCACATGTCATCAATGCTGTGATGGAAGCCATTGAAGGTATGAGAGTGGCCCTGGGTGCTGCCGTTGTGCTGAATTACTGTCTCCAGGGTCTTTTCCACCCTGCAAGGAAAGTTAGAGAAGTCTACTGGAAGATCTATAACTCGCTTTATATTGGATCACAAGATGCTCTTGTGGCGGCTTATCCTGTCTTGGAGGATGAGCAGAACAATGTGTACAGCAGACCTGAGCTGATGATGTTTATTTGAACCGCTCTGTCGATTTAACTGGACTCTTAGAAGAATTATGTGAGGTCAATGTCTTTATGTCTATGTAGCTTAGCTGTGACGTACATCTTTTTTTTTTTTTTCGGTTGCTTTGGATCTTTTTTTAGTGTCAATTATGGGTAGAGGGCTTAATGCTGCAGTCAATGGTGAATTTGCTCTTCTTTTTACAAGTACTGATATTTCTGCTATGAGGAGTCGCATGATTAATAATATTTTGTAAAACATTATTGTCTTTTCCCTTAGATGCCATTATGGAGTTTCTGGTACCCTTATATCTTTATCAGTCAGTTTTGTTGGCCAATTATGACATTGGGTCACCTGCATTGTTGTAGCCACAGATGTTTGATACATCTTTTGTGGTGAGAGCATCTATTCATGTTTTGCTTAGTTCTGTCATTGCTTTTGATTTACTGCGACTGCAGAGTTGGGTGCTAAACTTTTTCTTGTTTAAAATTCAAGTTCTCTTTATTTTCCAGCAGCTTCCTAATGCAAGGACGATAAGGTGGTGATGCATTTCATGGATTTATACTGTTGGCCTTAAGAGAATTTCGATTCCACAAAGAGCTCTGCAGTGTAGGTGGATGGGAAACCTTCTCCAATCATTTTCTCTGTCATTATTCAAGTTTAATTTTATATTCAATCTATGATGCTGTGGTTGTCTGTTATTAGTAGCTTGATTGAAATGTTAGCTGTGAGGAAGGAAATTCTATGGAAGGCCCAAATATTGTCAATCGATGGGAGATCAAATCCTGCCAATTATGTGAACATATTGCCATGTATGGTAGTGGTAAATAGTAAAATCATACATGCAGGGTATTCTTCCAACATCCCACTATTATTTCATGTTTTCCTTCTTGTTAAGTTTTTGTTCGTAATTTCTTCTCTAAAGATTTGATGTGTTCACAATCTTTAGCATGATGGAATCATTTGCTAGGAGAAAATAGATATTAGAAGATTTTTTTAGTAATTTTGGGCAGGTATTGCAGCTATAGGATTGCATGCAGTTGATAATTTTGTTGTATGCTCATGAAGTCAGATAAGCCGATTTTCTGTCTATTGGCTTTTGTAACAGTGCTGACTCAAGGAGTTGATGTGCTAGGTACAAATGAAGCATGTTTTTAGCTTCACACTAACATAGGAATATGATTGATCTCGCACCTGCCATGAGGAAGAAACTCACTTCCTGATTGTCTTTCAGGTACGATTGTTGACAAGAACAGAAAGGAATGGAAATGAATATAAACAACGGGATGGTGCAGTGGTGTTCTTCTAAAATTGTTTGGATGTAATTAGAGAATACCCTGTTGCTTCTGTTAGAGGTGTTATTGTCATGCATGGAGTTCATGGCTCACTGCTGGTGTTATCCTTTCTCCAATAGCTTGATATTAAAAGTGTTGTAAAATGACCTGAGGGAAAGAGATTATTAGTTGCAATATTCCTAGTGGATTGTGGGTGGGGTTGTATGCGATGTCAAGTATATAAATGGACACCCGACCCATTATGGTTATTCCATGGGCAGTTGCAAGTGCTGCTATCTGTTAAAACTCTAATATGTCATCTCGGTGATTTATGTGGCGCATCACTAAGATTTTGTAGACATTGTTATAGTCTACGATTTAGATAAGTGGAAGCGGATTAAGGAGCCTACTGTCTGTTTCGGCTTCTTGACTCGTAGTAGTAGTCGCTGGTAGACTTCTAGAATTGCTTCTGACAGGTAATGCTATGCAGATTCAAATTCAATAAGGTGTGGCAAGGTGTAAGATGGGTTTATTTGTCTTCAGATGTGTTATAAACCTGCCTGCCAATTCTTAGAAGGATATTCTTTGTTATCTTTATAATTCCATATGCCGAACAGAAATGTGTGACGTTTTAAACACACGTGAGAACCGTTTAGCCATAGGTACCGTCAGACCTTTGGACTCGCCACTAGAATAGCTTTCAAAAGGAAATTTGTTAAGGCGATTGTGAAGGGAGGGCTGCTGTTTATGTATGCTATTCCTTCTTTCGTTTCTTAAAAAAAAAATCCCAAAAGAATAGCAATTGGTCCGACTGACGCATCCAAGCGATGTTTTCTTACAGAAGAGTTGACTTGTAAAATCAAACCTGAAAATGATGGAAGTATGCACCATAAAGATAAACATAGATCGATATTAAAGAAAAGGAGACCCTAGCTTACATCTTCAAAGTTCTTTTCAAAGCCGTCTGGTGGATGGAAACGCATGGAGAGCATGTGAAGATTTTCCTTAATTTGTGGGGCTTGAAAAATGTTGAGCAAAATTGGTTTGAACGAGTCTGACAAATTTGATTTGAGCATGTCTGGTTTTAAACCAGCATTGATATGTGAATTTTCTATAAAATATATTGTTCAAGGAAGCCATATGCTTTGTAAAAAGGTGATTTGACCCGTTAGTACTTCCACTAATTATGTTAATAAGAAAATGCTTCACAAATCCATGAAGAAATAATTTACAATTTGGAAAATTCTAAACTCGATACTTGGTCTAAATTTGTGGGACTAGGTTTCAGTGTTTGCCTCAGCAACTAAGATGAAGAGGCGTTTTCTAACCAACAAATAATCTAATGGATAAATGTCAAATTTGGTATTTGAATTTTATATAAAAATTTAATTTAATATATCAATTTTGAAGTGGCCAGGTTAATATCTAATCAAACATTTTATAGTTATTTTTATTATTTCATTTATATCGATTGATCTATTTATAGATATAAAAAAAAAAATAGTCGAATTTTTATGGATATATAATATCTTCTACCAATGATGGGCTAATTCTTTCACATCAAAAACAGAATAAACGATGTTAGTGAGGTAGTGATTGTGACCACTTCAAAGTTTAGGTATCAAATCGAATATTTATGTAAAATTCAAGTACCAGATTTGATATTTTTCCTAATCTAGTTCTATCATTAATAACCTAGTAATATAATAGGCACAATTAAGCTAAAGTGATGCACCCTCTCTCTCTCTCTCTCTCTCTCTCTCTTTTAAAGGTGATACAGGATTTTAGTGGTGTAAATAGAGATGAGCATTATATGGAGTGATTCATTTAAACTGGATTGTTGACACCTTGATAAAGCATTGTTAAAACCGTTGTACCTGTGTAATGCAACATGAAGAAGCATATAAAAACCAACGAACCATTCTCCAATAAACTGTAGGGTCAAATTAGCGGCATTTAAAAGGGACTACTACTGGCATGATTTCGGTAGATTGCTGACTCATTTGCACGAAGGAAAGCTTACGCCACCCTTTTTGCATTTGAACTCAAACTTACACCATCCTTGATATGACCCAACTGTATTATTCAAGCATGGCCGGTTCATGGTTATGGTTTCGACGTCGAAGACTATGAAAATGGGATTCTTTAGTTGAATGAGACAAGGTGACCATAATACTCTAGGAGATTGATAAACAGGCAACAGAAATGTGTAAACTAACTTGCTCAATCAGGCCAGATCTTTTCTTTTTTTTTTTTCATCACTAGATTTTGCAATAATGTCATGGAAGCTATTAAGGATATGAGAATGACTAAGTGTTTCACCTATGGTAAATTACCGTCTATAACTTTTCCATCCCATGAAATTCAAGTGGAAGATCTGTGATTCACTTGATATCAGGTTGGCAGCAAAGCTCTAACATCAGTGCTTGGTATTTAATCTCTTCTACAAAGAGGGTGTGTGCAATCGGTTTGTTTCAAGGATTTGCTGGACAAGCCTGTTTCACACATATTCCGTAGCGGAAGTGCGTCTAATATTGGTACAATGTTATAGATCATCATCTAGGCTGTCCATGGTTATTTCGTTAGGTTTAGGAAAATCATGCAAAATTGGCATTCTTATATCTACCTGGTTAGGTAGCAAAATACATCTACCCTGTTTGACACCTGTTTATGGCAAGAGGGTGAGATATGCCGTGGTAATTCTATTAGGAAAATTGCCTTCTCACAGAATGCACATCACTTCTAGTCCTCTGTTATTAGCATCGCAAGTTACATGGAGTAGTGGATGAAGGTTCTGGTACCTGATGAGAGCAAGCTGATGCAAAGCAATGCACCAGATTTTATTTGTTGCTTTTGTTTCTGGATAATTTTGTGATGATAAACTTTGTAATTGAAAAATTTTACTGATAGATAGATTGATACATGAATTAGTGTCCGCTCAGTTTATCACAGTAGACAAGGAAGCAAACTTAAATTATGATGGTTTGGTATTGGCCATCGTTTTGAAAATTATAACTATTTAGACAAATACTACAACCATTTAATCTAAAAGCCTAAGCTTGTAGATATGATGTGGGTTATTATATTTATTTTATAACAATCCCCTTCACCTGAGGGCCGGGACTTTGACGAAGGTCTACCAAATGGGCGACTCGATTTTAATGGGGATGTAATCATCGTGGGATTGTGTGAGAGAAAATAGTGAGCAAAACCACCAAATATAACCATATACTGTGAGTATATTTTTCTAAAGCTTCTGCAAACTTCTCTGGATGTTCACGACCAGTTTCTAATGACCAAACTGCCAGATTTGGGCTGTAAAAATGAAAGACTACGTCAGATCATTTGATCTTCGGGAATTTGTAGAAACCGGTAAAGAAGTAGCCCCATTACCCAACAACCCTGCACTCAATCAGATCGATCATCATTATGAAGAAGTAGCTAAGAGCTATAAAGCCTTATCATATATACTTTTAGCAGATGATGAAACAATTTTCACTAGGGTCATGGCTTGTGAAACTACTAATGAAGCCTTTGATAAGTTGAAGAATGAGTTCCAAGGGAGTGAAAAAACATAGGAATTGCTGCTTTTTAACTTAAGAAAGGAGATTGAACTGCTGAGAATGATGAAATCTGAAAACCTGTGACAAAGTGTTGAGGAGTTAATTAAATTAGGCTATTAGGTGAGGAGTTGCCAAGGATAGGGATTGTGGAGAAGGTGATGGTGACTGTTCAACAGATACATGGACCCAAAATCTCATCTATTGAAGATTCTTTGGGTATATCGAAGCTCTCACTCATTGAGTTGGCAAATACTTTTCAAGCCATGGAGTAAAGAAAGGTATTTAGAGAGGACATAAAAATAGCAAAAGGTGCTTTTGTTACATCTCATGAATTTAAAACTCAATTGGGAAGTAGACTAAGAATAAATCATATGAAAAAACAAGGAAAGGAAAGAATAAATCTTATGAATATTAAAGGGACGTCCAAAAAGAGACAAATTTCCACCATCTCCTCACTGTAAGAACATGCAAAATATTGTTGCTGGTTTAGGCTTGGAGTTTAGCACAAGACTTGCAAGCAATTGAAACACATGGAAAATGTTTGGGAAATGAAAATTATCAAAACCAAGCTCAGCCTACTCTAGCTATAGAAGCATTTTAAGTTCAGGAGGAGAAACTTTTTAATCGTGTGAAAAAATGCTCAGTTACAGCAAAAAAGACTAAAGTCTGGATAGTGATAGCCAATAGCGGTTGCCAACCACATGTCACCAAACTTAAGTAACCTTGAAACCTTAGACAAGGAGAATACCTCCAAAGGTTACACTTGATGATACCAGGGGGCATGGCTGCTCTCCAGCTCAGATTCCAACTCATCTCAACACCAGCAGCAGGGATCTACAGCATCTAGTTGTAACTCCTTACCAGCTTTTGCTCTGATACCATGAGCCACCATATACTTAATTATAGCTATAGGCTTAAGTGCAATGTAGCAATAATATGGTATTTACACGTAATGCTTAGAATTCGCAACCCTAATGCAGTAGTAAAAAGACTATTTAAACCTCACTACAAAAATAAGACAGATGCAAGAATATTCTTAATGTCTGGCACAAAATCCGAGTGAGACTTCACTTAGTGCCATCATTGTTATCATGGGAGAAAGTTACCATCTCCAGGAGCTTTAAATCCTGGAGGGAAAGTTAGGGAAGTCTACTGGAATATCACTAACCTCTCTTTTTATGGGGTGACAACATGCTCCTCTGGTTGCTTATCCAAAAATAGGAAAATTATATTCGGTTATGAGGTTAAGATATATTCACCTGTCTAGTAAAACAAAATCACAGGAGATGCATGTGTGTGTGTGTACATACATATTTATATATCAGCTAGTATTTTTGTCTCAACCAAGCAACCAGCTATTGATTCATGTTTTCATGAAAGCATGAAGCAGATTGATTAAAAGATTCAAGCTGGCATCCTCCAAACTGCTCACGTTTCTTCACATTGTCAGTTAGCATATTTACATATTAAGGGTCTTGGCAAGTTTAGTTTGCAGGTTTTACTGCTAAATTGGGCAAGTAAGAAGCTATAATTTGAAAGAGGCAGCGTAATTTAGTAATGTAGTGCTATACTCTATAGTGCAATATCAGACAGAATGATCTGAGGCAACTGTTGTTCACGTTTAAATGGTTCCACTCTAAAATAGCCATGAATTCTTTAAATTTCTTATCAATGTGATATTGGAATGAAAAATAAATATATGTGTGCTTAGTTAATATAGTTAGTGAATGTGTTATTTTATATGATAATAGTATTATGAAATTAATATTATTGTTTGATATCTATAAATGTGTGTATAGTGCAATGAATATGTGTGTCTTTTTCAAATTAATATGCATGTGTTATGATTAAAATTTAATCAATTTACTTTAGAAATTTTTTAGAATCATGACAGAAATTTTGGCTAAATTTAGACCCACTTTTTGAGCTCAAATTCAATTCAAATGCATTTGAAATTTGCCTAAATTAACCTTAGGTCAAATATACCCCTAATGACAATTGTTGGATGAGTATTGGCTTGATTTTGAGCAAATTAAGACCTCTTTTTGGCAGCCTCATTTTTCATACGAATTTACACTCCTTTCTTTTCTTTCTTCTTCCTTTCTTCCTTTCTCAACCCAAAATCTTGAACCCTAAGCCAAGGTTTATTAGAAGCTTAAGGATTTGAATATCATTCCAAGCCAAGATTCCATCATGTGAGTTTAATACAAACTCTATCTTTTATTTTTATGTTCTATGTTGAATTGCTTGTAAATGTTAGAATATATATGATTTTGAGATGATGATTGGTATGAGATTGAATTGGTGCATGGATGATAGTTTGAATGAGATTATGTAATTGATGGAGTGGTAAATTGTATCTTATAGGAGTGTGGATGTGAGGGGATGAATGTTATAGGAGATTGAGGGATTTAGTAGTTGAGTTGTGAATTGGAAGTATAATTAGAGTTTTGATGTTTAGAAGTAGGATACATGTTGTTAGGATAGTGTTTGGATCATATAACAAGCTTTAGAAAGTTTGGATCAAGTTTGGGAATTTTTGGAAAAATGATCAAGTAGTAATAAAACAGGGGAAAATAAAAACCATTTTCGTGCAGGCCTGTTTTTGAACGTACGCCGGCACCTGGGAATTCAACGCCGCCGGCGTAGAGGCAGCGTTGGATTCAAATTTCTTAACGCCGCTTTGTTACACTGCCGGCTTTTACGCTAAAAATTTGCCAGTGTCTGTTCTTCAGAACGTACGCCGGCAATTTGAGTATCTACGCTGCCTGCCTACAGGCGGTGTTGAAAACCCACATAATCAGATTTCTTAAGGCCGACTGAAAGCCGCGGCTTTCGCTAGAAAAGTCAGCCGGCGTTCTTTCATCCATATTGTACGCTGGCCGTTGGGAATCAAGGCCGCCGGTGTACATGTCAAAGCTGCCCGCGTATCTGGGTAAGCGGACGGCTTAGACCTCTCTGGACGTTTTGAAAATTTTAGGTTTTGGATTCTACGTCGGCTCAAGGCCGCCGGTGTAGAATAAAGGCAGTCGGCGTACCCTGGTACACCGCTAGCATTGGCAGTGTTGATGTATAGAGTATCGAACACCGGCCCAAAGCCGCCGGCTTTGGCTGCCGGCGTATCCTCTGTGCTTTTGAATTTTAAAAACTTTTTTCAAAATTTTTCGAAATTTGACATATGATCAATTAAGTATTTGTTAAGCGATCTAGGGTATATTAAGATGTTTAAATGCTTTATTATGACCTTTATTAATTTATTTGGATTTCTTTGATATATTTATCTTTTATACTAGTTAACTAGTGCTTAAGCTAAATGTGAATTTAATATTGATTTAAACAGTGATAGATCCTCGCCCAGTCAACCCCGTTAATTCCCGAGCTATATCAGGTACGCAGTAACTTGCCTGTCTCTTTGCTAGGGTAGGTATCAAAATTAAACTACCTTAAATTTAGAAAATCCTATTGATATATGAGTGTTGATTGTAGTCGTTTGCCGTTGAATCTGGTTCGGAGAGCGGCACCCTACTCAGATTGGGGGCGGGGTACTTTCTTGTTAATGTATATAATTATTTAGGAGATATGAGTATCCGAGCTGCTCATATCAACCCCCTCAGCGTCGTGATGCGTTACTCAGGATCCCCTAGTATTACGGGCTACGCCGGAAGGTGGGGCTGCCTAGTCTGTATGAACAGTAGGGACCACTCAGGGAGGCGGACGTAATACTAGATCCTTGTTGTCCGGAGTTTGAATACTCTCGTGTTGTCTTACTAACTAAATACTTATTAACGAACAAGTGATTGTTGCATAATGCATTTAGCCTAAGAATGTGTGATCCACTTCGCATTTTGTATTCGTTATTGGTGTACTGGGCCTTTGGCTCATATTTTATCTATTTCAGGTGATGATTCCGATGAATTCTATACGAGTATGGGGTACGGAACCGACTTTGAAGATTTTCTTGATGGGTTGGAGGATTAAAGATGACCATGGACTCAATGGACCTTATGAATGTAATAGATTAGATGAGATTCATTTTGGTTGATAGTGTAATTATAGTATTAGTTAGGTCGTGTTTTGAGCATTTTGGTTAAGGCTTGTAAGAAGCCTTTGGATGTAATATATATATATGTATGTGTGTATTTAGCTAATTAGAAGTTTAGTTGTATGTGTGTATTTAGCTAATTAGAAGTTTAGTTGTTTCCTTTGTATAAATGTGTGGTAGTGTTGTTTTACTTAAGGTTTTAAAAAAAAAAATATTTATGTCTCCCATTGTATAATATATTTATGGAATTAGATAAACAATTACTCAAACAATTCCTTTAGGCAACCTTACATATAATCTTAGGGGATTATATGTGGTTGGGGAACCGTTATCTCCTATTTCAATATAGGGGTGATAGCGGGTCCTTTCACACTCATCATTTCAATGTGTGCATGTGCATGTGCATGTATAAGTAGATTATTGTGACACCTCCTAAAAATATGAAAATCACAGTAACATCCCTAATTTCCAAAATAGTGCATTGACACTAAAATTTCTTATTGCAATATTGAGTCAGACTTTTGTTTTAGTATAAACTTGTAATTATTTTTTGATGCCAATGCATCACTCGACATGGGTTTTTCTTGATTAATTTAATAATTTATCGGTTACTTGATAGTTGATATATAAATTGATGTGTACAGCTGTATGTTAACTAAAACTTGTTTCATGCATATAGTTTTAAATTTGGAATAGAAATAGACTGGGATAGGCCCAGTCACAATAATTTCTCATTTTCACCAATCCTCGCCAGTAAATTATTGATTTTATTGCTTCACCTAACAAATTAAGTTAGCACAGAATGATATATCCAGGAGTTTAGTCATTCAATGATATGTTATAGCTAGGAGTTGTTAATGAGTTTACTTGGTAATTGAATGTTGCTCTTCTATGCTGAATGGCTACCTTCACGAGTTTCACTGGTGATCTGGATACATAAGTTCTGTTTGGAATATGTGTATGAATAGTGCGCAATGCCATAGCAGAGTGGAAATGAAGGTTTCCAGATAAGAGTGGTGCAAGGAACCAATATTGTAATGATAGATGAATAGCTTAGGGGAACTCTAAGCATAAATATAAAGCGTCAAATCTTATAAACTGAGAAGATATTCCATCCCATTCTCTTCACTCTTCATTGCTTCATGCTTGATTTTCAATTTACAACAGCCACACCACTGACATACTAAAGTTACAGGGTAATCAGGTAATGGCTGATAATTGTGCATTGTGCTTGCATTGAAGCTGTTAGCTCTGGATTTGATCTGTGCCTAGTACATTCAGAGCAGCTAATATTTCATGCCAAAATTAACACGTCTATCACTATGTAGCAAGCTGACAAGAGGGTACAATGAAAAATGTCAGCCAATGGGAGTTATCTAGCAGTACCTTCCGGGTCCACATGAACATTAGATGGTAAAATAACATCACAGAGGATCAAATACAATGAGAAATGTACTTACAAGTGAAAATAACCTACATGTATTATAAAGTGTTGTGAATCACCATGGTCTTCGGTGAATAGCTCTCTACAAGCATTTTCTTCTTTCTTTTTACAGTATATCATAGTTGAAGAGATGGAATTTCTTCTGTTTCTTTCTCCCCCCCTCCCCCCCCCCCCCCCGGGATTAGACCATACCATGGTTGCATCCTAGTAGGTCACAAATTCCTGGCTGCCTTAAAAAATGTAGACACGGTCTCATCTCCTTTAATGCCAATGAAAAATCCAGCCAGACATTAAGCAATACAAAACGCTTATGATAAAACCTATTGAAGTACCGATGGCAAATGGTACCTTTGCTGTGTTGATGCTAAATAAAGTGTCCTGTACCTTCATTAGCAGGTTCACTGACAACAGAGGGAGTTTCCATTTTTGGTATACATCCAGTTATTATTGGTTCACCATACAGGTTTTTGTTTCCTTGATAGCTTGAGATCGGAAATGTTGAAAACTGACCTTGTAAAGGAATTTTCCCCACAGATTATTATAGGATACATTGAATTCACGTAGGAAGTGGAGGCTAACAAAGAGTTGGGAATTTCACCCGATAGGAAGTTATGCGACAAGTCTAGCACCTCTAAATTTACCATTCCGATAGACTCTCTGGAATTGTTCCTGACAAGTTATTCCTATGCAATTTCAAGACATGAAGGCTTGTGAGATTTCCAAAACTTGGCCATACTGGTCCACTGAGTTGGTTTTCACTTAAATCGAGAGTTGGGGGAATTCTCCAAGGATTTTTGTATTGCAAGGACCTTCCTTTGGAACCATACATAAGTGGAAGGGTGGTAAAAGGGTCTTCTGCTGAAATGATGCTGAAATTTTACAAGGTTTCGTAATCCAGTTAAACTTTCTGGTATCCCTCCACTAAGAGAGTTATTTGATAGGTTCAAGAAGAATATGGAGCTCAACTCTCCAAACCAGCTAGGAATTTTCCCAATCAGTTTATTCCATGATAAATCCACCATTTGAAGATTAGTGCTCCCTCTTAACCACAATGGTATAGACCCCGTCAATCCGCAATTTCCCAAAAGCAATATCTCTAAGCTTGCGAATTGAATAGTTGTGTCATTTGGCATTTCTTCAAACTTGAAGTTTTGGGGGAGTGCAGAAAAGTTAAGTTTTGACAGTGCTGTAGAATATTAAGAGCCTTAGATATATTACTGAGGCTAATATTAGATAATGATAGTACTTCGAGAGCTTGAAGGTTTTGGAACCCCGCTGGAAGCTCACCAGTGAAATTATTGCGAGCAAGATTCAGAAATTTCAGCTTCTGGCAGGTAGATAAATTTTCAGCAGTTGAACCATCAAAATGGTTAGAACCAAGATCAAGGTAACTCAGATGAAGCATTGCAGAACAGTTGAAGCTCATAGGACCAGTAAGGCTATTGTTCCCCAAATTAAGCATGGAAATGGAAGGAGAGTTTACTAGAGAACTTGGCAGCTCACCAATGAATTGATTTGATCGAGCTGAGAAACGCTCAAGCTTCACAAAACCCACAAAAACATCTGGTAGAAATCCAGAGAAGGCATTATTGGATACATCCAGTCTAACAATGTTGGACAAATTGCTAAATCTTTCATCCAATGTACCAATAAAACGATTTTCTTGAAGGTACAATTCATTCAGGTTATGGAGTTGAAAGAAGCTATCAGGCAGTCTATTAGATAGGTCATTTCCATTGAGAGAAAGATGCAGCAGGGAAGTGCAGTTTCCTAGAATCACTGGGATTTCTCCAAAGAAATAGTTATAAGCAAGATCAATGCTTTGAACGTTGGGAGAACTGAAGCAAATAGTTGCTTTAAGGCAACCCCCTAGTTCGTTATTGGATATATCAAGTGATCTTAAAACAGGTAGACTTGTGTTGTCAGGAAATGAACCAACAAGTGCATTGTAACTCAAATCAAGTACCTCCATCTCATGCATGTGAAACAGTATTCCAGGAATGAATCCTCCAAGATTATTGTGGGAAAGGTTTAGATATCTCAAGTGGTCCAAACCAGCTAGTGCTTCACAGATTTCTCCTTTAAGTCCTCTGCCACCTAGATCCACAGCAACCACCCTACCCGTGAAGGCACTAGAATCATCGCAAGTTATGCCTGTCCAAGAGCAACACTCACCATGTGAACCGTCCCACCCTTCAATCTTGGCTTCTAAACACTTCTGGAAACCATTTAGTGCTGTGAAGTCTTTCCCGTCACATGTCCCGTTTTGGCATATAACCATATAAGCCTTAAAAGTTGCAGTTAGTAAGATGACAAGAGAGAAATTTGAGATATCCATTATCGTAGGAAGAAAGGCATGTGTTACTATAGCCAGAATATGGCAATCTGTATATCCTGCCGCGTTGACATGACCCAGTCAATCAGAAAGTCATTTGGATCACTGTATTTGGTTAAATTAAATTATAATGTAAGTAAAAAAAATTTGCTGTCACAAGCATTTTCTCCCATAAAGTAATAATAACACATGTGCCCATTTTATTTTGAAAATCATGTCCCGTCACTACCTTAATTATTGATACTTCATTTATTTGTTAAGAAAAAAGATTAAAAAATGTTATGTGTAATATTTGATGTATTATTTAAGATAGTTACATTCTTGTCATTAAAGGATTAAAACTTGAATGCTCCTAATATTTAAAAAAGTAAGGTCATTATTAAAATTTTTTCCTCATTAAAAAAGAAATATATATATATATATATATATATAATAATTATGTGTGTAGATACCCCATTTTTGTCTATTTAAAGCTTCACTTTATAGTAGAAAATTAATATTGTATTAAGTTCACAAATAATAATAGAACATGATAAAAAAATTTATAAACATAGAAAATAATAAAAATATAAATAAAAATAAAAATATATAAATAGTAGGTTATAATATTAAGTAAAAGTGATATGAGCTTTATATAGTATTAATATTAATTACAAATCTTTTGGATCCAATTAAATAATCCATAATGGATTGACCTATTTAATTGAGTCTAGTTTTGAGGCCTTAAAATACAATTTCCGTGTAATCCAAATTGAGGTACCGGTTAACAATCTATAGGGATAAGTCACATGCATATAACTTGGAGGTCATGGGATTGATTCTTGGTGAAGGCTAAAATTAACCACTACTTTGTTCTTGTGCGTATCATGTGGCATGTTTAGATTGGCCGAGTTGATGTCATGGATGACATCAGCGGTCATCTCTTGCCTCCATCCCCTCCATTATTCACACATAGGATTAGTTCATATGGCCTCTTTCATGGCTATTTTTGACTTACTTTTCTTCATGATTTCACCAATTTAATAGTGAAATCATGAAGTACACATGGAGTATTATGAATCAAGACCAATTTTTGGTCTCGATTTGTAGTTTAAGACGGTTAAACCTAAGCTCAAAAAATGAGAAAAATGTTGAATACGGATTAGCTTCAATCACCATCAATGGTGATTTTGATCGAATTGAGGCTCAACAAAGCTTCCTAGAAGCATCATATCAAGGAATATATTGGGGAGATTTGTTATTTTTTGTTACCAAAATTATCGAAATCAATGTTAATTGGTCAAGAACCTTAATTTTTGTCAATTCGAATTAAATGAGATCAATGGCATTCCAAGCTTGATTGGAGCTCCCACATTATAAATAGGAGCTAGATCATCAACAGTTTATCAACAATTACAAGAAAAACCACACAAACATGCTTAAATATGAGGTTTTTAAAAAATAGTGTTTCGAATGTAAAACTTCGATTTCGAAGTTTTTTTTTTTGGTGATTTTCGAAGCAATTAGAGGTTGAAGGAAGTTTTAGGGTATGATAAGCTTCAAATTGGTAAGTTTTGTTGAGTTGGAAGCCATTAGAATCAGCTATAGCCAATAACCACCATCGATCACTGCCTGAAGAGATCGGATACCCACCACACGGCTATTTTCAAGTGAAACCAAGGCCACCGGAGTCTTCGGTTTGTCCATCTTAGGGTGTCGGATGTTGTCGCTGCTGCTTAGTACCGCCATAACAGCCACTTCGAATCCCGCCGGCCACTGCTTTAATTTCAAGACCCAAACCTGCGCCAGCTTCGACCCAAATGCGCATCCGAACAAGCTCCAGCTCCAACGCTACATACCCGTGCACATTCATGTCCAGCTAAGTGTGATTTTTTTATTAATTAATTAGCTTAATTAATTTGAAAAGAAAGAAAAATGAAAAAAAGAAAAGAAAGTGATAAAAAAAATTGGACTAAAGTTAATGGTTTCAAGAATAAGATGAATAAAAAATTGTAATAATAAAATAATAAAAAATATATAAAAATAAATAAATAATATGAGTATTGTAAACATATAATAAAAAGAAACCTTTTTTTTTTTCTTTTTTTTAACATAAAAAGAAAATTGATAGCTTATAGGATCCATAATCCCTTAAATATGTTTTTTTTTGCCAAAAATCATAAAAACTAACAAACTTATAGTGAAATAGTTTAAAAGCTAAAAATAATCAACCCATTAAAATTTTCATCAAAACAATTATGTATTATCTGATCTCGACTAGCGGGTACATAGACACCTTCAAGGTGACATAAAATTTGAAAAACTTTTTTTTTTTTTTTGTTCCATCATGTTCTTTTGTATATATTAAACTAATTTTTAATTTCTTATAAATACTAATTGATTTGTAAATAAAGTTGAAAGTACCAAAATTCATAATATTTGATATATTTTAGAGCGTTAAAGGAATAAGTTTGATTTAAGAATTCAAGGGTGGTAATTATTTGGTTGTAATAGGATAGCCCCAAATCCATGAAATCTCTAGTTATTTTAAAAATCAAATTTTTGCAGATCCGTAGGTAAATTAGGATTAGCCTACCCATTGATCTTAATTTTAATTTTTTTTTATCTTGATTGGTAGCGACTCTTAAAATTTTTGAAAACCAAGTTTCTTTTAATTCCTAGTTAAGGGTTTGTATCAAATGGGTTAGGGTTTGATATATATTGAATTCAAAGATATTAAACTAGAAATGAGAAACTAAGCTCAACAATGTGTACATCCATGCGTATTGACAATAACTTACATTCAAAGAATAGGATGTTAAAGGTAATTGATTCAAATCATTTTATATTCATTGAAAAGTTATATGATAAAGTGTCAATTTCCTGCAAATGCCATTAAAAAAAAAAAGGAAAAAACACCTAATAAAAAATATAAATAACATATAATGATATATAATAGTATTAGTAAACGTTTACATATTGAAACTAATTTATTGGAATATGATGAGATAACGAGTTACTTTCATTTGTTGCAGGAGCTTGAAATTATAAATATTTAATCAATTATTTGGTAATAACGATAAACATAAGAAATTTGTAATGGATGTAATAAAATTTAATAATAGTTGATTACATTATCACATGCTTCTAAGATTGATCCTTGTGTAAATACATTTGTAGAATTTGTAATTGACTCAAGAGGAGTAGCAACATACCTCTACTATTAGGACAAAATTAATATTATAATAATATATATGGAGTTATGTATGGAGTTAAGCTATAATAATAATAATAATAATAATAATAATAATAATAAAATAATAATATAATAATAATTTAACTTACATACCCATGTATGTGTTGATCCCCTTCTTTTTGTGGCTTTTTTTAAGCCACTTTTCTTTTTCGTGGATGTGCTCCTTTAACTCTTATTTTCGATTTTATTCCTTTCACCTTGTAGCTTAAATTGTTTTCTTTATTGGATACTCTTTCTTGATGGGTTTGTTGAAATGACAAACCTTTCATACTTTCCCCGATTTTTCTAATCATATTATTATATCCTTCAATTGCCATCTTAAGAGACTCATCCGTTAAGGAAGCTTTTGTTACTAAATGATAAATAATCTAGTTATTATGTTATAACGTTCTCCAATGTTTGGCTTCGAACCTTGCATTTCACGTGTATCATATGTAACCATAGATCCGCTTTTGTGTCCTTAGTCCATCTCTTTAGTATATTTTTTTAGGCACATACTTGATATTTTGAAACAACAAACTTTTAGTGCATGTGAACACAAAATTCCCAAAAACTCGAATTTGTTACAACTGCAATCAACCCCAAGACTATGTGAGTCAAAATGAAAAACGTAATGATGTGATCTTCTTGGATGAGTGACTTTATATTTAGTTATTGATTCAATTTACTCTAGAATGCATACCTCACAATCCCATCTTTCACAACTCATCATGGTATATCTTAAATATTGCTAGACTTTTGCAGCATACTCCAAGATTTCTACTTTATTTGGCAAGTATAGGATACTTTGAGTAGCTTTGAAATATGCTTTTAGCTCTTTATAACATCTATCATACGAATATTTCAAAATGTTGAAAGAATCATGAAAGATCAAAATTGTAGCCAATATACTTCTTGATCTAATTGTTCATGCTTTCACTTCTTTGAGTGGAATTCATATCAGCACAAAACTTTGTGCGACCATAAACTAATGCCCATTTATCTCGTATTTTAGATTGTTTATACAACCATGTAATATTTCGCAATGATTATATTTCTGAAGCATCTCATGCCGTGCTTTAATGAAATCCTCTTCAATATCGTACTCATATATACATGTACTAAAATCTTTAGCAAATGTACTAGATTTTTTAAAAATAACTTAGATTCTTTGTAGCATCTTGGTACATATGCCATACACATAAACGATGCCTAGTTTTTGGCCAAACTTTTGCTAATGCTTTTGTCATTATAGGGGCTTCATCAGTGATGATTGTTTTTAGTTTTTTTACCAAACATCACTTTAGCAAAGGCATCACATAACCACTTGAATGAATCAATTGACTCATCATATAATGACGTAGCCTAAATATGATCCTCTGTTTATGGTGGTTTACACCAACAAATAATGCAAAGTGGTTTACCATCCTTACGTTTTTTGTATGTTGTATCGAACAAACAACGTCTCCAAAGAAATCATAATAAGTTTTCATTTGACCATCAACCCCAAAAATATTCATAATAAGATCATCAACATCCATTTGAACGGAATGAGAAAAGTTTAAATCTTTAGATTGCTTGTTTTGCATACATTCCAACATCCCATCTTATTACCTATTCTCATACGTTGGCTTCTTTTAACTTGTAAATAATTACTGTAATCTTCAAGAGTAAATCTAAGATTTTCACGCCCTTTAGTCCCTTTTGACATCATCTCAATGTTTGTTTTTGGAGCAATTCCAAAACTTTTAGCTAAGTTAGTTTCAGCTTGTTGGAAGGAATTTAAATTCTTATGTGATATGAGAAACAACCTTTTCCTAAGAGAAGTTAAAGGATGTGTATGATTAGATATAAATTTTATGACTTGGAACTTACCATTATTTTTCTTTTGTATTTTCATCTAGGCTAAACAACCACACCTTGTCACTGGTTGATGATGTCGAACAATACTCCATCTTTTGTCATTTTCCCTTAAGCCTTGAGATGAACAACAAAAAATATGATCTTTCCACTCTCCTTTAGAATCCTTACATGTCTTCGTTGAATACTAAATCCTGCTTCTTTAGCATATTGATTGTGAAAAATTATATGCTTCTTCCTCAGTTTCAAATACTATTCCTAGTCCTCGTATGTTTTTTTTTTCCTACAACACCAATATGAGTATCCATTTTCTCCTCATTATTGTCAATGATCAAATCAAAATTCAAATGAGCATTGTCTTCATTGGTTAATTTTTGAGTTTATCTTGGAAGTCAAGTTTTCTACACATCAGAATTTCTTTTGAAAAAACTATTATTATCACTTTCCATGGAACTAAAAACAATATATATGTATTATGTAATATATAAGCATTAATGAATTAAATAAAAAATAATAACTATATTCTTGCACTTACACAAGTTCAATAAAAAAGTTAAGATTAATAGTTTATCATTTTACAACTCTTAATGGTGGATTCTCATTATGAGTATCAATAACATATATTAATCTTATGTTTACTTAGGATTCTCTTCTTAAATTATTCACATTTATTTAATGCTATCTTATTAAATATCTTATGTATGATGTGAAATTGTGAGCGAAATATAATTGGCTCTACAAGTTATCATCAAATGATATTTCCCTAAGTAAATCATTAACTTGACATGATAAACCATGTAAAATATGCATTATATTACAACAAGATAAAATAAATATAATTACTAACCTTTTATAGGATGTAAATAAGCTTGGTCATAGTTTTTATGTAGGATATACGTTAGCTTCAAAATCATCTAAAATATTAAGTTCCTTTTTAGTAATAGAGAATATAACTTCTTTCATTAGGAAAAAAAAAAAAAGAAGGAAAAAACTTACAAGTCCATGTGAAGAGAAAAATATACATAAAGAAAAATTATCACAAAAACCTGAAGAGAGAGACTCCAAAGTCTTATTTAAATTATTAAGCAATCTTAAACCTTGAAAGAATGTATTTGCATTAAAAAGATATGATGAGATGAAAAAGAAATAAATTTAAATGATGGATTCATATATTAAATAATGTCAAAAAAAGGCTTTGAAAATGCTGAAAAAGACTTCCAAGAAAAGCTGGAAAAGTTGGGTGAAGGTATCAATTGAAGAATTTTTTTTTTTTTTTTTGGTGAGAAAGATGTTAATTGAAATGTAAGCAGAAAAAAGTATGTTGGAAAACTTGTGAAAATATATGATAAAAGGTTTTTTCACTTTTATATTATAAAAAGAGTTTTTTGCGTATCTAATAAATATGGTTATATAATTTTGTATTTATTTCCAATTGGATTATATCATTGCACTTACACAGGAACTCAAGATTAATAGATTATCACTTTAAAACTCTTGGAATAATGTTAGATACTAGTTATGAAAAGTATTTTTATTTTAGTGATATTTTATGTTTTGAGGTTGAGAGTAAATTATTAGTATAAGTTTTCATCATGTGATTATTAGTTATCATAATTCTATGAATGAAAATTATTGTTTATACATTTTTTATAGTTATAAATAGACATGATAAAGTTTTTTTTTTTATAATATAATAATTTATCTAAAGTAAAATAAACAAATAGTATAAAATATTTTTATGTTTAAAAATATTGTTTGTACTTTCTTTTGGTGGTTATAAATATACACGATATTTTTTTTATAATATAATATATATGTATTTATCAATATCACCTTCTTTGCTTTTATGCTATAAAGGAATCTCTTGTGTATCTAGCATATATAACAATATAAATTTATATCTGTCTTCTAGAATATGGATTATATTACTTCACAGTGAAGGAAAACATATGGTTTTTTCATTATATTGCTGCAAGGTGGATGTTTTCATAACCGATGGAAACTTAACGAGGGAACGTCGTCTCTATAACTGATGGAAATTTAACGTGGTGACAGAAGATGCTCGAGACAGGGTTAGGACAGAGTGGCTGAGACATCAAATTTTTTTCTGTAATGAAACAATAATTGCCACTTTATGGTTGGCAAAACAATGAAGATTTGAAACTAGGTACATGCATGTTTAGACTTTAACTTCTGCGGAAGAATTGATGAAATCTTAAATAATTTAATAAATATAGTTAATAAAAATTGTATAGTATCATCATCATCATCTATAAATCCATACATATATTTTAATCTTATCAAGACACTAATATAAATATGCTTTCTTATGAAACAATATATTACATGCATTGCACGTGATGTGATTTCTTCCTGACACACTAGTTTGCACTTACAAGTGCACCCGCAAGCAATCAATAGTCTTGTATTGTATACATCTAAGCATATGAAGCCACTCATTGGGCTCTCCAATCAGCTCATGGAAGTCCGTATGGGCCTAACTCGATGCCCTACTCGCTTATGCCTATTGAGGAATGCAGGTCCATACTTGTAAGTGAGTCATTGTCATAGTTGGAAAACATAATCCAAGACGAGGTGATGCATGTTCTCAACCTTAGACTTGCAGATAAAATTAGGATGGTACTTACTATGTTAATCAATAAAGGTTCGATTGAAGATAAGTAGAGTGACAATAATGATGATGTGATTGTCCATGAAGGCTTTTGCTTCTCAAAAAAAAAAAAAAAAAAAAAAAAAAAAAAAACGAAGGTCTTTTTGTGATAACCATATTAGAAGGTTCTCATTCATGTGTTAATTCCATGGTTGGCCAGGACCACTAGCAGATGGATTTCAATATTCTGGCAGGGGAGTTTCTTAATTTTGTGAAGAAAAACCCAAACGTCAAGACTAGAACTTTAGTCCCATGCAAAGATAGTATTCAGGTATAAAGTCTCTCGTAGAAGAGTTAGGGAAGGTAGGAGAAAGGCAATTGCAATGGTCTACAATGATTGGGAGAAGTCGTACAACGATCTTCCTAAATTGTTCACTACCATCAAAGCACCAAATCTAGGAACCTTAGTGGAGTGGGGCTAGATAAGATCATTTCGTACTTGGTGAGTTGATCTTTAAATGGGTTTTTTGGACTTTCGGTTTCATATGTGGAAGCCTTCAAATACTGTAAGCCTAATGTTTGTGTCCATGGGACATTTTTGTATGGGAAATACAAAGGTGTGCTATCGGTAGCTTATGACATGATGAGAACAATAGAATTTGTTGAACCTAAAGTTCACATATTATTTTGACGACACAAATATTGTACAGTTAATTTCCTCTAAATAGGACAACGTTGCTAATGAAAATCCAATCATTATAAAATTTCTCTAAATATTCAAGAGAACTCATTGTAGACACCCAATTTTTGCCCAATTAATTAAGGCTTAAAATTTAATTAAATTCATTTTTTAAAAGCCTTAATTATTGATGAAATTTGCTAAGTGATCAAGGCACAGGCCAAATGGCCTGTTGGTTAAACATATGGACCCAAACACACACTCGAGCTAAAGGACACAGGTTCAAACCCTAGCAAAGGGAAATTTTTGCCTTTTTTTTATCATTTTTGTCTTTTCATTTTCCTCAAATGTGACTCTTGCCTTACTTTGCATCAGTTTTTAACTGACAAAAAATCATTGATTGTCAAAATTGATGATGGGATTGCAAAGTGGTTACAAAGTGGTTACAAAATTAGTGCAAAAAACAACCAAAAGTTACAAAATTCAATGTATAAAGTATTCAATTGCACATGAATGAGGAGTTACAAAAATTGAGTGGATGAATCTGGCATGGAATATGAAAACAATCATCAATTCATCAGTTTCAAACAAATTAATCATGGATTTTCTAATTAAATTCGTGAAAAATCAAGGGGCAAAAATCAATTCATTTTTGAAACGGTTTGAAACGTAAAATTGAGCTTGCAACCTATAAATAGGAGGTCCTAGGAGCAAAAGGCACAAGTCAATTTCAACAAAACACAATCAGAATGAGTGAATTCGAAGATTTCGAAAATTAGGGTTCTTAAAGAGAAATTCGAAATTTGAGAATTTCGAATTGTTTTTGATTCAATTGGAGTGTTTAAGGAGCTTTAGGAACAAGTTTAAAGTGATCGAGTGTGCTTTAATTTGATCAATTTGTTCAAATCACCTTTGTAATTTTTTTTTATTATTTTCGGATTTGCGCCGCCGCTACCACCTACCGCGAACCGCCGCTTCTGGTGGTTCTGAGTGAACGCCACCACCACCAACGGACGCGCCACCAGCATAGAAGTCGGGCCGACAAGCTTAGGGAAGTCAAACCACCAGGGACGGCCGACGAAACGCTCGAAAGATCGCGTCATCGTCTTCCTCGCCCGACGAAGATCCGAATCCGACCCGAAAATCCGAATCCCAACCCGGTCGGTCATCGGTCAACGGTCGTCGGTCATCGGTCAACGGTCAACCTGATCAGACGGTCCAGATTTAATCAGCAGATCAGACGGCCCAGATTCATCAAGCAGATCAGCGGCTCAGATTTGATCAGCAGATCAGACGGCCCAGATTTCATCAAGCGATCAGACGGCCAGATTTCATCAAGCGATCAGACGGCCCAGATTTCATCAAGCGATCAGACGGCTCAGATCGAGTCAACAAGATCAGACGATCCAGATCGGTCAGCGAGATCGACGCTCCAGATCTCGTCCGCTTCATCCGACGGTCCAGGTTAATCCGCATTATTTTATTAATAGTTTATTATATAATTAATTTCAGAAAATAATAAAAAATAGCAAAAAATAGTAAAAAATTTATAAAAATTCATAAAAATTCAGAAAAATTCAGAAAATATCCAGAAAAATCAAAATATTTATTTTTTATATAAATTTATTTTTTTGATATTTTTAATATTTTTAATATTTTTAATGTGTATTTATACATAAATTGCTTTAGAAAATGCATATTTAATGCATGAAAAATATTTTAATATTTTTAAATATATTCTAATATATTGTGAACTTATGTGATGTTTTTTTTAAAAAAATAAAAAATATATAAAAATATAAAAAATAGATAAAAATGACAAAATTGGATTTTCCAAAAACAAAATTTTTTAAAAAATAAAATAATAAAAAATGATTTTCGGACTTAGAAAAATTATATTTTCATAAAAAAAAAAAATCAATTGATTAGATCATAGGAGCATCAAAAAAATGATTTTTTATAAAAACTTGAAAATTTAATGAACTTAAATTGAAATAGTTCAAAAAATTAAAATTGATCAACAAATTAATTTTTTTAAAAGAACTACGTTTTGTCTGATCTCGATTAGCGAGTACGTAGGCACCTGCGGGGCGACATAAAAAATAAAAAAAATTTTTTTTTTAAATATTGTGAATAAATATTTTGTAAAATTAAGATATTTATTGATATTGATATTCTAAAAAAAATGAATAAAAAAAAAAAATTAAAATGAATGATTTGATTTGTAAATATTTGTGCTAATGTTTTATTTGATTTTTGAGCATGAAAAGGATAGATAAATTTAAAATTCCAAAAGTGGTAACCATTTGGTTTTAATAGGTTAGCCCCCGAATCCATGATATCTGGTTTTAAAAGTTTTTTTTTAAATCAAATTTTCGCAGACTAGTAGCTAAGTTAGGATCAACCGACCCATTGATCCTAGCTTTTTATTTTTTCCCGATTTATATCGGGTGGCGACTCTAAAATTTTTTTAAAATTTCTTTTAACCCCTAGTCGAGGATTCATGTTAAATGGGTTCGGGTTTAATGTGAATCGGGTTAGAGAAATGAACCAGATATAAAGTGGAAAAAATCCAGGCTCGACAGCTTGGCGACTCCACTGGGGACTATAAATTTTTTTTTAAAAAAAAAGAGGGCTAGCCACTTAGGAATTTTAAATTTTAAATTTATCCTTGCTCAATTTTTGTGAATATATGATTCTTTGTATATTATCTTGAATATTTTTTGTAAATATATACTAACCTTGCAAAATATGAAAAAAATAGAAAACAAAAGTTTGATTTCTTTGTTTGCATTTGCATTTGCATTAGCATGAATGTGTGCTAGATACGGTCGTACCAGGGCCGTCTTAAGAGCCTAAGCGAGGAGGACGAAGTAAGGTCCGGGGGCTGTGGCTTTCCACCCTCTAGATCAAGAAATGTCCTCCCACTCCGGTTTAGTATACTAAATCGGGGAACCTATAGAACCCTACCAAATCATGCATTCATTAGCATGGGATTTGACCAACTTTTTCTAAAAAAATATGAAGTTAAAAATAAATGTACATATGTAAATAAAAAAAAATAAAGAAAATTCTAAAAAAAAATAAAAGCTGTCAAAAAATTAAAAAATTTTGTAAATATTAGCTTATACCTTTTAAAAATTTTCAGAAAATGATGTCTTCAACCGACAGTAGCGATAGCTTATGGGCTCGCCTTATTAGAGAAAATCGAGTGGAACCTTCAAGGATCCAATGCTCCTACTGGACCGATGGTTTGTCAGTTTTACTCCAGTCCAAAGTCATTCATTGAGATAGTTAGGCCCAATCCTCAGCCTACCAAAGATCCATGTTCCATTCACCATGTTCCGGGCCCTCACTCATCTATGGGAACCTGAAGAAGCTGTCTTCCGTTTGGTCAGCATGTACTTAGCCCAACCATTGAGGAATATACTAGCTACTCCAAGCACCTCCTACCTCTGAAGGAATCTATATTCCAAATTTCAAGCATAGCCCGGTCCGTGTTATATCAGATTTTTGGGGATCAAGAGGGGACCAATTATTGAAGCTATCAATGATTGCAATGAATATTGCATCCGCTAACCACACTGATGGACTGGTTTGGAACTCCTGAATACTTTAAAAGCAACCGATCCACTTTCAGTATACCACTTGAAGTTTGGGAAGAAAACCGGGTTAATGCCTTCATAGTAGCTGCTTTTGCAACATTCTCTTCCCTAATGGCAATTTGTTCATCCACTTCCGGGTCATAGAGCTGGTTTCTCAATATTTAGCTGGCAAATCCTATGTTCCCGCTCTTCTAGCCGAACAAGTCCGTAGTCTGAATCACATCAAGTCTAAAGGACAAGGCAAGTTCAAAGCAAGCATGCACTTACTAATGGTTTGGTTTGCTAGCCACATTAAGCACTACGGAAAAGACTTGGCTAATGGATCCCTCATCAGCCTGAAATATGATCTCATCCAATCCTTTGCTGAAAGGGTCCACATGGAAGATGATCATCCTTATGGGATATAATTGCCATTCTTGAAGACATGCCACCTGAAGACATGATGTGGCAAGCTCGCTGGTTCAAAAGCCCTGCAGCCATCCTAAGTTGCAAGGAATACATGGCAGTACCCCTAATTGGACTCACCGGCTGTACTGGTTATTACCCCTCAAGTGTTATCAGACAGTATGGTATGGCAAGATATTACTGTCAAGCCTAATTTGGAGCAAGTCACTCTGGATTATTTGGATCCAACCAAGATACTACCAGCTAAAGAATCAAGCTAAATCAAATCCGAGCTATATGGGAAAATAGAGAGGTGAAGCCGGTTTTTGAAGTCGAGCCAGAAAATAAGGAAACAAGAAGTATAGAGCAACCAGGTGGTATGTGGCTAGCCAAATGAAGAAGAATAAGGATATTCGATATGAAGCTCCCGATGTCCTTCAACCAGCACCATCGGAACCTGACCCTGAAACAATTGCTTACATGGAAGCTGTTTCGGCTCGCCTGGAAGTATGTCACCGAGATTTCCAAGAAAGAGAGAGGGAAATGGTGGATCGCCTGCAAAGTGCTGGAAGCAGAATTTCATTTTTAGAGGCTGAGTTGAAGGCAGCTCAAAAGAAAATTCTAGCCCTGGAAGACAAGATTGTTTGCCCCACTAAGACAAGAAGACTGGTTTAGTTGATTTAGGTTTAGTCCTTAGGAATCAAGGTTCTTTGAAACCATTAGAAAGTAGTTTTAATTTCAGTTTCTAAACCATTAGTTTTTGTTATGTTAAACATTATCTTTTAATACAAATTTTTTTTAAAAAAAAAATCATTGGTCAATATCCCCATTTGCATCTGTGTGATAGCATATCTGCATTCTTGCATATGTATATTAATTCATTTATTCTAAAAAAAATATATTAATAAATGATAAATGTCCAGGTCTAGCAAATTCGAGTTTAAAACTTGAAAGATAGCGTCCAAGCCGGTTAGGAGCCCTATTGTTACCAGATCCCGAGCTAAGATGTCTAACACCGGGAGTAACCCCACAGACCAGACCAATGAACAAAGACTCAACACCGTGGAACAAACCCTCCTTGGAATTGCTGAACAGATGCAGGCTTTAACACAGAGTCTTGCCCAACTCAAGACCCCTACAACTCCTGAAGAATCCTCAAGGGCACAGAAAGGAAAAGAAATTGAGGGCAGCTTATTCAGCAAGAGGAGTCATCAAATGAGTTTAATGCGGCTGAGTTGAAGAAAGAACTGGAAGCTCAGGCTAAAGAAATGGAGAAAACTGTTTGAGAAAATGAAGACGTTCGATGGTTTTGATCAAACCGCGATCTGAATTTGCCTCAATATGAGGAAGGTGCCTTCCCTGAGAAATTTAAGGCACCGGAATTTGAAAAATATGACGGGACAGGTTGCCCTAATATGCATACCAGATTGTATGTACGACGAATGGGGCAATATGCAAAGTTTGACAAGCTGATGGTGCAAACCTTCCAGGACAGTCTTACTGGTGCTGCTTTGGCCTGGTACGCCCAATTAGACCATCAAGAAGTTGATACTTGGGACAAGTTGGCTAGGCGCTTTTTAATCAGTATAAGTTTAACATTGAGATGGCGCCCTCGGTATGGGATTTAAGCAATCTGAAGAAGAAGAAAGAAGAGACTTTCAAGGAGTATGCTCAGCGCTGGAGAGCATTGGCTGCAAGGATCACCACCCGATGCCTGAAAGGACCTCACTTTCACTTTTATCAACACGCTAGAGGAACCTTTCTTTTCCCATCTGATTGGGCATGCATCAGCAAGTTTCTCAGAAGTGGTGATAGCTGGGTGCAGGATTGAGAATGCAATTTCGGCAGGAAAATTGCAACAAGAAAAGAAATATACTGCACCGAGAAATGTCCCATAAAGGGAAAGATTCAACCGTCAGCATGGTCAATACTTCAGATGCAACTGGCCCTACTAAGTCTTTCGTGTTGTCAACAAATCAGAATCAAAATCAGAATAAGGATCAGACTCAACAAAGTGCAGTCCCAAATCAACAATCAAGGTTCAGCAGGCGGAACTTCACTCGAATTCCGGTTCCCCTTAGCCAAGTATTAGCTAAATTAAGGGCCGATAATCTGATCAATCTTGAAGTTCCTAGGGAAGACTTAAAGCCTAGATATTACAATCCTGAGCTGAAGTGTGAATATCACATGGGGCAAATCGGGCATTCAACAGACAGATGCTGGAGGCTTAGGCATAAAATCCAAGATCTTATTGATGCAAAAGTCATCCAGTTGGATTTCGTTGAGACTCCAAACGTCTCTACTAACCCACTGCCAAACCATGGACCAGTCATCAATATGATCACCGCTGAAGTGCCGGATCAAGAAATCAATCTGGATGAGTTGCCAATCACCATAGAACAAGTAGCATGGAACCTTCGCCAGAAGGGTCATTTGCTCAATATGAATTTAAGAGACCGCACCAAAACCAGGCCTGCTATTTACAAGCTACTACAAGGAGGAACTATTAAAAAAGAAGAGATTCTGGAAATGTTGATCCCGAAACCAAGGAGATCGAGCACACAGGCTGAGTTATGGGAAAGGTATCAGGCTGGAGATCCAACCATTGGAACCCTGGGAAATGATGGAAAATACCAGTATTTAATAGATTACTGGTTTGAGCCCCGTGTCTATGCTGACGCTCCTCCAACTGGATGGGGTCCAGAATTTGAAGAGGAAGATAAGAAAGCAAAAGAAGACGAGTTTGTGGTATGATCGAAGGTGGACCTAGATCCATCAAAATCGAAATAGGCAAAGGTAGTGAAGATGGATCAACTTCATCAAAGCCTAAGAACTATACCTTTCACATACCCCTTGCTGTGAATGATTATAAAGCCGCTCCATTTGATTATAAGCGGTAAATCATGCTTCAATGGCCATGGTTGGTGGCCTTACTCGCTCAGGAAGAGTTTATGAGTCGACCGGAAGAATGCAACTGTGAATATGCCACAGCAGCAAAATGAAGAAGGAAGAAAGATGAAGAGAAGTCAGCATTGGCAAAACTGATGAAAGCAAGTGAATACAAGGTTGTCGAGCAGTTGGCCAAAATACCTGCCCAAATATCGCTCATGAGTCTGCTGATAGCTCTAATGTACACCGTGAGGCTCTTTTCAAAGCCTTAGAAGAAGTGAAAGTTCCAGAAGGTGTATCAGAAGAAGCCTTGGGGCATATCATCAACTCAATCTTTGCAAATGAGCAAATCATTTTCTCATCTGAAGAACTGGGAGAGGAAGGGGATCAACATAACAAGCCCTATTCATCGTAGTCAAAAGCTGTGGAAAGATCGTCTCTCGAGTATTAGTTGACAATGGATCCTCTTTGAATGTGTGCCCCTTAGCCACTTTGAGCTTATTGGAAATTGAACCGTCAGACATCAAACCAAGCTCTATTGTGGTTCGTGCTTTTGATGGTCAAAAAGAGATATAATAGGTGAAGTGGAGTTAGAAGTCCATCGGGCCTCAAACTTTCATTATTCCTTTCAAGTGATTGACATCCCCAGAACATTCAATCTGCTGTTGGGAAGACCATGGATCCATGCTGCCAGAGCAATACCATCAAGCCTGCACCAGAAAGTTAAGTTCATAACCAATGGTCAACTCATCACTGTTATGGGAGAACAGGATTATGCCATTTACAAGGAGACAGCTGTCCCTACATTGGAAAAGAAGGAGAAGAAGACTTCGGGCTCAAATGTTTGACGAAGTCTGTGATGAGTGATGAGAAAGAAACTCAGGTGGGAACCTTTGGACTGGGTTATTCCCCCACTTGTGCTGAAGTGGTGGAAATGAAAAACCAAATGAGAAGAAGGAAGCTCGACAAGTATGATCCAATCATCAAAATTCCTCACATCAGCCATTCCTTTCCAAAGCCACATCATATCCAGCAGCCAGATGATATCAAAGAAGATGCTTCATCCAAAGAAATGATCTTGAGAAATTGGTTCTCTATGCCTTGCGCTAGTATTAAGTCTTTTAAGTAAGAATTTATCTAAGACTAGATTGTTTTGTGTTTTTCAGTATTATGTGATGCTCAAATAAGTGTACTTAAACACCGTCCCAGTTTAATAAAATTTATTTCCATTTGTGTTTCACATATTCTCATACATTCCTCATTCATATTCAACCAGATTCGACAATTGTGATGAAGTTCAGGGATATCTCGCGCGTATAATTAATGAAAATATCAATATCACCTCTAACTCTACTGGGTTAGATGTTGAAGATGATATTGATTATCAATTTAGAACACAAGAAATTTGGCAAAATTTTGAACAAGGAAGATTGAAATTCCCGAAACCATTGAAGTGATTAATTTGGGAACAAGTGAAAACCCTAGGAATCTGAGGATAGGGGGAAAATTGCCTGAGAGCACGGCACAAGATTTAACCAAGTTATTAGCCGAATACTTGGATGTTTTTGCATGGTCGTATAGCGATATGCCTGGTTTAGACCCATCCATTGTGGTTCACAAATTGCCAACAAAGGAGGATTTTAAACCTATAAAGCAAAAATTAAGGCGATTTAGGCCGGATTTGCTCCTCCAAATCAAGGATGAAGTAAAAAAGCTGCTTGAAGTAGGATTCATCGAGGTTTCTGATTATTCGGATTGGGTATCAAATATAGTACCAGTACTTAAGAAAAACGGGAAAGTAAGAATCTGTGTGGATTTCAGAGATCTAAACAAAGCAACCCCGAAAGATAATTTCCCGTTGCCTCACATCGATGTTTTAGTGGACAATACCGCTGGAAATCATCTATTTTCATTCATGGATGGATTTTCAGGGTATAATCAGATATTAATGGCCGAAGAAGATAAGGTCAAAACCACATTTGTTACAGCCTGGGGAACTTTTTGTTACAAGGTCATGCCTTTCGGTCTCAAGAATGCCGGGGCAACTTATCAACGAGCAATGCTTGCTATACTTCATGATATGATGCACAAAGAGGTGGAAGTATATGTAGATGATATGATCGCCAAGAAAATGGAAGGAGCGATCCATGTAGTGGTGTTAAGGAAGCTTTTTGAAAGATTAAGGAAGTTCCAGTTGAAATTGAATCCAGAAAAATGCACTTTCGGAGTGACATCTGGAAAATTATTAGGATTCATGGTTAGCCAAAAGGGGATAGAAATCGATCCTGATAAAGTCAAGGCGATTCAGGATTTGCCTCCACCAAAAACATTAAAGGAAATCAGAGGCCTCTTGGGAAGGTTGAATTACATTGCTCGATTCATATCACAGCTGACTGATAAGTGCCAACCGCTGTTTAAACTGCTAAAGAAGAATGCCCTAATTGAATGGAATGACGAATGTGAAAAAGCCTTTAATCGGATAAAGCAGTATCTGACAAATCCACCAGTACTGGTTACTCCAAAACCGGGGAAGCCATTGTTCTTGTACTTGACAATTCTTCCTGAATCTATGGGTTGTGTGCTGGGGCAAAAAGATGAGGAAGGAAAAGAAAGAGCTGTTTACTACTTAAGCAAGAAATTCTCGAATGGAGAACAAAAGTATTCAGAGATAGAAAAGACCTGCTGTGCATTAGTATGGGTTATGCACAGGCTTAGGCAGTATACGCTCTTCTACTCGATCGAGTTGATTACGAAGCATGATCCATTGCGATACTTGGCACGCAAACCGGCTTTAGTAGGTCGAATCTCGAAATGGCAGATGCTACTTTCTGAATTTGATATCATTTATGTGAATCAAAGTTCAGTCAAAGGACAAGTTTTAGCTGATCAACTCGCAGAAAGCCCAGTTGATGACGAAGAATTAAAGGAACAAGATCAGTTTCCAGATGAAGGCATCAGAATAATAGAAACAGAAGCCGAAAACAACAATTGGAAGTTGTATTTCGATGGAGCAGCCAACGTATACGGGTGTGGAATAGGGGCAGTCCTTATCTCACCAAAAGAAGAACAGTTCCCGGCATCAGCAAGATTAATGTTTCCTTACACAAATAATGTAGCGGAATACGAGGCATGCATCATGGGATTAGAAATGGCAATTCAAATGAATATTGAGGAGCTCGAAGTGTTTGGAGATTCATCACTTATCATTTTCCAAACTCGAGGCGAGTTCAAAACTAAGGATCCCAAGTTGATTCCTTATCATAATCACTTGGCTGAGTTAACAGAAAGGTTCAAGAAATTTCCTTCACTTATGTGCCAGAACTCAGAACAATTTGCTGATGCATTGGCTACTCTGGCCTCTTTGATCCAATTCACTGAAGGAGTAAGAATACAACCTTTGCAAGTCCGAATAAGAAGTGAACCCGCGTTCTGTGCTGTGATTGAATCAACGAACCATGGTTTCAAGATATCAAAATGTTCTTGCAAACAGGTGATTATCCTGAGTGTGCTACAAAAAAGGATCAGAAATCATTGAGACGTCTGGCAAGTCATTTCTTGTTAAGTGGAGATACCTTATACAAAAGGTCATTCGATACGACCCTATGAGATGTGTAGATGAAAACGAAGCTCAAAAATTAATGGAAGAAGTTCATGAGGGAGTATGTGGACCTCATATGAACGGATATATGCTAGCTAAAAAGATTATGAGGCTAGGATATTTCTGGTTAACCATGGAATCAGACTGTATCAAACATGTGAGATCTTGTCATCTATGTCAAATCTACGCAAACAAGATAAATGCTCCTCCAAGGAATTACAGTCAATGTCAACACCATGGCCGTTCTCAATGTGGGGAATAGACGTAATCGGGCCAATATCGCCAAAAGCTTCAAATGGTCATCGATTCATACTAGTTGCAATCGATTACTTCACCAAGTGGGTTGAAGCTGCTTCATACGCCAGTGTGACAAAAGCCGTTGTGGTGCGATTCATCAAAAGAGATATCATTGCTCGATATGGAACTCCAGAAAGTATCATTACTGATAATGGTACAAATTTGAACAACAATGCATGACTGATTTATGTCAGCAATTCAAGATTAAACACCGGAATTCCACTCCATATCGCCCACAGATGAATGGAGCAGTAGAAGCCGCCAACAAAAACATCAAGAGAATCATTGAGAAGATGACAATCGCATACAAGGATTGGCATGAAATGCTCCCATTAGCATTAATGGCATATCGAACCTCTGTAAGAGTGTCAACTGGAGCAACGCCCTATTCCCTGGTATATGGAACTGAAGCTGTTTTACCAGTAGAAGTTGAGATTCCTTCGCTCCGGGTATTGGCTGAAACAGAGCTCGAAGAAGCTGAATGGGTTAGACAAAGAGTTGAACAGTTAAATCTTTTAGATGAAAAAAGATTAACCGCCATGTGTCATGGACAATTATATCAACAAAGGATGGCTAGAGCATTTAACAAGAGGGTTAAGCCAAGAAATTTCCAAGAAGGTGATTTGGTTTTGAGAAAAATGCTGCCAAATGTGCAAGATTCCAGAGGGAAGTTCACACCAAATTATGAAGGACCATATATAGTGAAGAAGGTCTTATCGGGAGGAGCATTAATCCTTTCCCAAATGGATGGACCCAATTTAAAGGATCCTGTGAACTCAGATGCTGTAAAGTTATATTATCCTTGATCAATAAAGTTTGTCATTTCAAGTGATCAATTGATTTTATTTTAATTAATTATAAGCAAAGTTGATATTCCTGAAATTCTCTGAAGTCGAATCAAAGCCTGAAATTCTTTAAAGCCTAACCCACAAAATTCTTCTGAATAAATTTCCAGCCAAACACCATTTGAATCATCAGACAAAGAAGTTTGAGCATCTTATAATACTGAATGAATGCATTTATACAGTTTGGTCTATTGATTGTTCTTATTTTAAAAGAAAATATTACTGCAAGAATAACTAATTTTGATAGAAAATTGAAGCATGTTGGAAAAAAAAAAAAAAAAGAAAAAAAGAAGAGAAAAAAAGAGAAGAAAAAAAAAAGAAAAAGAAGAAAAAAAAAAAGAAAAAAAAAAGAGAGAAAGGAAGAAAAAGAAAAAGAGAAAGAGAAAGAAACCCCCAATAGATTGAAAAATCACAAATACCCATCAGTCTAGACAGATAGTCTAGTACTACCCAGACTCAAAATCCATCCTTTCGAGATGGTGACCCAAAATCCATCCTTTCAAGATGGTGACAAAATTCAGAAACCCATCAATTGAAGATGGTGATCAAGACAAAATTCAGAAATTCATCCGCTCAAGATGGTGATCAAGACAGAGTTCAGAAATTCATTCACTAGAAAATATGTTCAAGACAGAAGTTAGAAATCCATCCATTCCAGATGGAAACCAAAGCCCATTGGTCCGGCAAATGACCAAACCCAAAGCCCATTGGTCCGGCAAATGACCAAAGCCCATTGGTCCGGCAAATGACCAAACCCAAAGCCCATTGGTCCGGCAAATGACCAAAGCCCATTGGTCCGGCAAATGACCAAACCCAAAGCCCATTGGTCCGGCAAATGACCAAAGCCCATTGGTCCGGCAAATGACCAAACCCAAAGCCCATTGGTCCGGCAAATGACCAAAGCCCATTGGTCCGGCAAATGACCAAACCAAAGCCCATAGGTCCGGCAAATGACCTAACCAAATCTCAAAATCTAAAGGAGAAGCTAAGCAAAAATTGGTTGTCTTTTTGTTTTGTGGCAAAAGTTTTGTTCAAACTTTACCACAAAGAGGGGCAGCTGTAGACACCCAATTTTTGCCCAATTAATTAAGGCTTAAAATTTAATTAAATTCATTTTTTAAAAGCCTTAAGTATTGATGAAATTGGCTAAGTGATCAAGGCACAGGCCAAATGGCCTGTTGGTTAAACATATGGACCCAAACACACACTCGAGCTCAAGGACACAGGTTCAAACCCTAGCAAAGGCAAATTTTTGCCTGTTTTTTATCATTTTTGTCTTTTTATTTTCCTCAAATGTGACTCTTGCCTTACTTTGCATCAGTTTTTAACTGACAAAAAATCATTGATTGTCAAAATTGATGATGGGATTGCAAAGTGGTTACAAAGTGGTTACAAAATTAGTGCAAAAAACAACCAAAAGTTACAAAATTCAATGTATAAAGTATTCAATTGCACATGAATGAGGAGTTACAAAAATTGAGTGGATGAATCTGGCATGGAATATGAAAACAATCATCAATTCATCAGTTTCAAACAAATTAATCATGGATTTTCTAATTAAATTCGTGAAAAATCAAGGGCAAAAATCAATTCATTTTTGAAACGGTTTGAAACGTAAAATTGAGCTTGCAACCTATAAATAGGAGGTCCTAGGAGCAAAAGGCACAAGTCAATTTCAACAAAACACAATCAGAATGAGTGAATTCGAAGATTTCGAAAATTAGGGTTCTTAAAGAGAAAATTCGAAATTTGAGAATTTCGAATTGTTTTTGATTCAATTGGAGTGTTTAAGGAGCTTTAGGAACAAGTTTAAAGTGATCGAGTGTGCTTTAATTTGATCAATTTGTTCAAAATCACCTCTGTAATTTTTTTTTATTATTTTCGGATTTGCGCCGCCGCTACCCACCACCGCGAACCGCCGCTTCTGGTGGTTCTGAGTGAACGCCACCACCACCAACGGACGTGCCACCAGCATAGAAGTCGGGCCGACAAGCTTAGGGAAGTCAACAACCACCAGGGACGGTCGACGAACGCTCGAAAGATCGCGTCATCGTCTTCCTCGCCCGACGAAGATCCGAATCCGACCCGAAAATCCGAATCCTAACCCGGTCGGTCATCGGTCAACGGTCGTCGGCCATCGGTCAACGGTCAACCCTGATCAGACGGTCCAGATTTAATCCAACAGATCAGCGGCTCAGATTTGATCAAGAAGATCAGACGGCCCAGATTCAATCAAGCGATCAGACGGCCTAGATTTCATCAAGCGATCAGACGGCCCAGATTTCATCAAGCGATCAGACGGTCCAGATTTCATCAAGCGATCAGACGGCTCAGATCGAGTCAACAAGATCAGACGATCCAGATCGGTCAGCGAGATCGACGCTCCAGATCTTGTCCGCTTCATCCGACGGTCCAGGTTAATCCGCATTATTTTATTAATAGTTTATTATATAATTAATTTCAGAAAATAATAAAAAATAGCAAAAAATAGTAAAAAATTTATAAAAATTCATAAAAAATTCAGAAAAATTCAGAAAAATACAGAAAAATCCAGAAAAATCAAAATATTTATTTTTTATATAAATTTATTTTTTTGATATTTTTAATATTTTTAAATATTTTTAATGTGTATTTATACATAAATTGCTTTAGAAAATGCATATTTAATGCATGAAAAATGATTTTAATATTTTTAAATATATTCTAGATATATTGTGAACTTATGTGATGATTTTTTTTAAAAAAATAAAAAATATAAAAATATAAAAAATAGATAAAATGACAAAATTGGATTTTCCAAAAACAAAATTTACAAAAAAAAAATAATAAAAAATGATTTTCGGACTTAGAAAAATTATATTTTCATAAAATAAAAAAAAATCAATTGATTAGATCATAGGAGCATCAAAAAAATGATTTTTTATAAAAACTTGAAAATTTAATGAACTTAAATTGAAAATAGTTCAAAAAAATTAAAATTGATCAACAAATTAAATTTTTTTAAAAGAACTACGTTTTGTCTGATCTCGATTAGCGAGTACGTAGGCACCTGTGGGGCGACATAAAAAATAAATAAAAATGTTTTTGTTTTTTAAATATTGTGAATAAATATTTTGTAAAATTAAGATATTTATTGATATTGATATTCTAAAAAAAATGAATAAAAAACAAAAAATTAAAATGAATGATTTGATTTGTAAATATTTGTGCTATGATGTTTTATTTGAGTTTTTGAGCATGAAAAGGATAGATCATAAGTTTAAAATTCCAAAAGTGGTAACCAATTTGGTTTTAATAGGTTAGCCCCCGAATCCATGATATCTGGTTTTAAAAATTTGTTTTTTTTTTAAAAATCAAATTTTCGCAGACTAGCAGCTAAGTTAGGATCAACCGACCTATTGATCCTAGCTTTTTGTTTTTTCTCGATCTATATCGGGTGGCGACTCTAAATTTTTTTAAAATTTCTTTTAACCCCTAGTCGAGGATTCATGTTAAATGGGTTCGGGTTTAATGTGAATCGGGTTATGAGAAATGAACCAGAGATAAAGTGGAAAAATCCAGGCTCGACACTCATGCAAAGATCTTAAAATGCAATTAAGTGTGCTTTAGATCTCTTTTAAGATGAATGCGTGATTGTGCTTTGATGAGTTAGGATAAAAAATTTATTAGGTGTTTAGCATCCGGATGCCACTATATTTTAATTCATGTCAAGGGAAAATTTCTGTGTGATCTATTATTGCCATTTGGATGGTAGACCACTTTCACTTATCTTCTTTTGGGTAAAGTGCGGATGCTATCTAAGGACAATGGGAATATTGCTTTGGTGTTCAAAAGGTAGTTATATGGCAGTCGAATGCTAAGTTGCAGAAATATAGCTGTTGGAGTATTAATTGCAGATGGGTTTTATTGGAGAAAATTACCAATAGGCAAAATAAACGAGAAGCATATTTATTCTTGTATTTTAGTAGATAAAGTCTTGTTGTTGAGCTTAGCAATTGGCATTAAATACCTTGTAATCTTATAAATCATTGTTCTTGTCTCTTGTTCTTAAATTTGCATTTCTTTAAGAGAGAAATGCGAGTAGTACTCTTTTGAGATTTGCAATTTGTAAAAGAATACTACTCAAGTAAGAGCTTTAAAAGTGAGTTGTGTATTATTGGGCGTAGCTCTAAGTGAGCTTAATTTGATTGATCAATAGGAGTAGGTGAAGTCCTCAATTGGAGGCTTGTTATGTCTGTGGAGATTAGGGGCGTCCAAACTCTATGTTACATATGGGCTTGAACTTCTTTTCCTTATCTCTTTTACATTCTCACCTTATCATTATCATTATTATCGTGTTCTTATTATTGCTAAATTTGCTTATTAACATCAAATTGTTGAAATCATCAAAATAAGTCATATACTCAATTCAATACCTCCCCTCTCCCGAGTATATTTTAATGCACTTTCATTTGGTATCAGAACAAAATCTCTAGATTTCTTGTGTTTAATCACATTTTAGAGTAAAAATCATGACAACTAATGCACTAGGATTTCTAGTATGGAAAACTATTAACAGGCCAACACTTATTGGGGGGGGGGGGGGGGGCGGGTTTGAAACTATTCCTATTGGAAGTGTAGAATGAAAATCTTCCTAAAAACATAAAATAGAATATCGAATTTTATAGAAGATGGTCCCTTTAAGATTAAAGGAAAAGAAGAAATAGACTTTAGTGACGAAGATTGGATTTAAGTAAAATAGTTACAAACATATTGCATTTTGGCGTGAATGAAAGTGATTTTTATAGGATTTGCACATGTAAAGCCACTAACGAAATATGGGATGAATTAGAGAAAAAATATGAAGGAACTTCTAGAGTTAAAGACACTAAAATAATCTTTCTATGTGGTTAATTTGAAATTTTCAAAATACAACTCGATGAAACGCATAATAGTTTCATCAACATCATAAATCCCTTGAGTGTGCTTGGAAGTAATTTTACTAATGTTGAAATCAACTCCAAACTTCTTAGGTTATTACCAAAGGATTAGGAAACCAAGAGAACGGCAAATGATGAGGCATGCAATCCAAACACCATGAGTAAGAAGAGATGCTTGACACTCTTAAGACCTATGAATTGATCAAGAAGCAAGGAGAAGAATCAACCAAGAAGACCATTGCATTGAAGGCCACAAGTCACAACTCTAGTGAAAATGAAGAAGAAGAACTTGCGTCATGGTCAAGAAATTAAAAAAATTCATGAAATTCAATAACAAAATAAAGAGAAATGATGATGAATGAAGCTTCTCAAGATACAAAAAGAGAATGATGTAACTATATACTTCAAATGTCACAAACTGAGGCACATCCAACATTATTGCCCCATGCTCAACAAGACATCTAGGGGACCTAAGAAGGAAGCTCTCAATGCTACTTGGAGTGACGATGACAAAAGTGACTTGGATGAAGATGTATGCTTCATGGCATTGGATGATGAGGTAGGTTCTTCTTCCCGAACTTCTTATGATGAGATTGCAATTATGTATAATGATTTATGTAAAGAAATGGTGAAAATGCACAAGAAAAATAAAGCCTTGAAAAAAATGATGTCAAGTGTAGGAAATGAACTTGATGAGTTTAAACATGAATATGTTAAACTTAAGATGAAGAATGACAAATTAGACAAGGATAATGAATTTTCGAGATATGAAAATGGAAAATTAAAAGGTGAAAATGAAAGATTATGTAAAGGATATAAAGCACTAAGTGTTGAAGTAAGAAAATTAAAAACACAATATCAAAAAGATAAAGAAAGATATGATGATCAACTCATGCATGAGATAGAAGAACTTAGAATAGAAAACACCATATTAAAATTCAACATAGATGAATCAAAAGAAACAATTGCTAAGGTCATTGAAGGATAAAAGAACCTCAATATGATGTTAAGTCAACAAAGGTAAACATTAGATAGATATGGAATTGGATATAAGGGTAAAAATAAGAATAGAACATAGAAGAGTTATTTTGTAAAAGCAACGGAAAAAACTTGCAATCATTGTAAAATATTTGGACATATAGCACATACATGCTCGATTATAAATAGCTTTCATAAAGAAAAACTTGTTTTGATCCCTAAGGGACAATCTCATATTGCAACTAACCCTAAAGGACCTAAACTCAAATGGGTACTAAAGAAGTAAGTTTTTATTTAGTAGGAATCTTCAAGAAGAAACAATAAATGGTACTTGGATAATGGTTGCTTAAGGCATATGACCGAAGATGCATCCAAGTTCACATTACTAGTCTTGAAAAATCAAGGAAGCATTACCTTTAGAGATAATCACAGATCTACCATGCTTGATGAAGGTAGCATTTAGTTATTAAGGACAAAATCATTAAGAATGTGCTACTAGTCGATAACTTGAAACACAATCAATGTTAGTCAATTATCTGGTAATGGATTCCAAGTGACATTTTGTGCCAATAAATACTCTATTAAAAGAATCGACAATTATCAAGCTTGTTTTGAAGGGCATGGCCAAAGAAATATTTATAAAATTAATTGGGTAAATTACACTAGAATATATAAAAATTGAGGGGTAAATTAATTTTAAGATAGCTGCATTTCAAGTAGTTAAAAAGAGGAATCAACATTTTGAAAAGTGAATCAAATGAGGTATCAAGATTTTGCGAAGTTCATTTAAGGTATTAATGTTTCAATTAAGTTTTTTTAATTTTCATCAATGGTCAATTATTAATACCTTATTTAGCTTGCCTTGCAAAACGTTGATGCCTCTTTTTAACTACTTGAAATATTGGTACCTTAAATGAACTTATCTTTAAATGTTGATACCTTAAATGAACTTTGTGAAACGTTAATATCTCAAATAAACTTATCCCCAAACATTGACACCTTTCAATGTAATTTTCCTAAAATTAATTTAGATGATTTTAAAAGATCAAATGAAACATGTTTGTACCCTTAAAGTGATGATAGTTGGTTATGGTATAGAAAATCGGGGCATGTTAGTATGGATATCATTTCAAAACTTGTCAAAAATGATCTTGTCAAAAGCTTGCCAAAAACAAATTTTCAAAAAGATAAGATTTGTTAAACATGCCAACAAGGAAAGTAAGGCAAAACTTTTTTTAAGTCAAAGGATGATATTTCCACCTCTAAGGCACTTGAACTATTGCACATGGACTTATTTGAAACTATTTAAACTTTAAGTTTGGGTGGCAAAAGATATACCTTATTTATTGTCAATGACTTTACTAGATACACATGAACTTTTTTTCTTGCATTTAAAGATGAATCAAAACAATGTCTTTCTTAAATATTTTAAAAAAGTCCAAAATGAAAAATGTCTTAACATTGTAACTATCTAAAGCGATCATAGGGAGAACTTGAAACCTATGAAATGGGTAACTTTTATAGTAATTTTAAAATTGAACACACTTTTTGGCATTAGGGCTCTATAACAAAATGGAGTAGTGGAAAGAAGAATATGACTCTAATTGAAATTGCTAGAACAATACTATGTGAAAATAATCTACTTAGATATCATTGGGTCAAAGCCGTTAATACCACTTGTTACATAATTAATAGAGTGTTTAGCAAGCCTATACTTAAGAAAATCCTCTATGATCTTTGAAAAGGTGAAAGATCTAACATATAATCATTTCTCCATTTGGCACTAAATGTTACATTTTGAATAATGGAAAATATCAATTGGCTAAGTTTGATGCTAAAAGGATGAAGGAGTTTTTCTTGGTTATTCACTCACTACTAAGGCATATAGAGTATTTAATAAGAGAACATTAGTTTTTGAAGAATCAATTCATGTTATTTGATGATGTTTTGTCTCATGTGTGTTCCAATGATGAGATGAATGATGTGTGCACTTACTTAGATAAATTCTCCTTTGAAAATAATGAAAATGATATAGAAATGAACATAAAGGAAGACCCTAAGAAAGATGACTTACATAATTGCAATATCCATGATCCTTAGGGACTGGAAATTTGCTAGCACACTCTAAAGACCTAATCATAGGAGAACCATCAATAGGGTGCAAACAAGATCATCTTTAAGAAAGATAAGCAATCTAGTATTATTATCCCAAACCGAGCCTAAAAATGTAGATGAAGCCTTAAAAGATGAGTTTTTGATAAAAGTAATGCAAGAGGAACTAAATCAATTCACTAAAAATGAAGTTTGAGATTTAGTACCTAAACTAATAATAGATCGATAATAGAACAAAATGGGTATACATAAACAAATTTGATAAAATCGGTTTAGTAACTGAGAAAGGATCTCACTTAATGGCTAAAGGAATAATCAAGAAGAAGGCATAGATTTTGATGCGACCTTTACAGGTTGCTAGGTGTTACAAGATTGGTTAAAATTGATTTTTTAGGCTTGTTTTAGAGAGAACCCGATGATCTTTAGGTTAGGGCTCATTATAAAGTACCCTAGGATCTCTAATTAAGGGTTTGATTAAAGAGAGAATCCTAAGATCTCTTCAAATGCAAATCTGAATATTTTTTTTGGCAAAATAAGACTTATTTCTATCCGTCATTTTTTACTAATAAATAATGTTTTGTACGAGAGTAGTTTCATTAACCGCTAGTCCTATTTTACTCCTTTCTTGACATATAAGCTTAACTGCACAATATCATTATTTTGAACATAATAACCGACATGTAACCACCCTAACACATGACAACATGACTGATATAGAATAACCAATTACACACCCATTACAACACATGCACATACATTGTTCATGCCACTGCTCATGCTACTGTTCACATCATCACGCACAAAAAATACCTACTATTATTACTACTGAAATATATACTATCTCTATGCTTTCTATCACACCATGCATAATCTCATTTTACATATGTCATGTGACCTACACACAAGTTGGAATAATGTTAAGTCGAATGTCCTTATTGTCGCTGGCCACTTCATTTCCCATGGTTATAGTTTAGGTAGTGGTTGCATCTTAGTTAATGGTATAATATGGTCTGGAAACTGTTGGAGTGTGCTTTACTACACAACTTACATTGCTCCTATTGTTGGTGGTTTTACTTTGCTTTGGGTGTTGTTAAAGTTGCACTTTAATGCTATTTAAAATAAAATAACTACCTTAGACACAAGACAAACTGGCTAATAATGAACAAACCATCAAATTATGCACATAATGAATATTACCAGCACTTGCCTATCTTTATTTACCATTTACAACACAATACACTTACAAATATAATTACTTAACACAAAATTATACATACACAAAACACTAGGTTCATACACACTCCAAACAACATTTTCTTCTTCTTCTTCTTATAGTGGAATATATTATAAAGTGCATAGATATTTTTGCTAGTATTAGATATAACATTAATGCTTTCTTCATCATCAACCACTACTAGAGTTGTATTGTGATGGAGACATTTTTTTGAATGGACACATATAGTTGGTAGGTCAATCTTCAACTTGAGTGCAATTATCCTTATGTATGTACATAATGACTTCATATTGATGTTGTAGATATTTTAATTGGTCCATAATGATTGGCTTTGATACAAATGTTATAAGATCGATTAAAATTGCTAAAACATCAATATGAAGTCATTATATACATACACAAGGATAACTACTTAAGTTAAATTTTAACTGCCAATGATATGTGTCCATTAAAAAAATCCCTAATACATGATAACATGACTGATACAGAACAACCAATTACACACTCAATACCACACATGCACAAACATTATTGACACAACTATTTAATACACCATTGCATAATCTCGTTATACATGTGTCAAGTAACATTCCACCTCCCTGCCCTAGAAAATTGTACATGACCTCACACACAAGTTGCAATAATGTCTAAATCAAGCATCCTTATTATCACTGGCCACTTCATTTCCCATGGTTGCAATTTATGAAGTTGTTGCATCCTAGTTAATGATGTAATATGATCCGACAATTGTTGGATGTGCTTCACTACACAACTTACATTGCACCTTCTGCTGGCGGTTTGCCTTTGCTTTTGGTTGGTGTTGAATTTGCACTTTAATGCTATTTAAAATAAAATAATTGGAAAATAACTACCTTATACACAAGACAAACTAGCTAATAAGGAACAAACCATCAACAATTTTGCATATAACGAATAATACTAGCACTTACTTATTTTTATTGACCATTTACAAGCTCAATACACTTACAAATATAATTACTTGACACAAAATTATACGTACACAAAACACTAGACTTACACATACTCCAATAACATTTCTTCTTCTTCTTCTTCTAGTAGAATATATTTTTAAGTGCATAGATATTTTTGCTAGTATTAGATTAACATTAATGCCCTCTTCATCATCAATTGCTACCAGAATTATATCATGTGACAAGGACATTTTTTTGAATGGACACATATCGTTGGCAAGTTGAACTTCAACTTGGATGCAATTATCCTTGTGTATGACTTCATATTGATGTTTTAACAATTTTAATTGGTCCATAATGATTGGCTCGATACTAAATATTACATGATCGATTAAAATTGCTATAACATCAATATGAAGTCATTATACACATACACAAGGATAATTACACTCAAGTTGAAGTTTAAATCGCTAATAATATGTGTCCATTCAAAAAAATGTCCCTATCACATGATACACCTCTTATATCAATTGATGAGAAGAGGGTATTAATGTTATATCTAATACCAATAAAAATATCTATGCACTTGATAATATATTCCACTAGAAGAAGAAGAAGAAGAAGATGTTGTATGGAATGTGTGTAAGTTTGGTGTTTTGTGTATATATAATTATGTGTCAAGTAATATATTCTCATTACAAAGAACCCTATTATCTCTAGTTAAGGGCTCGATTAAAGAAATAACCCTAAGATCTCTTGAAATGCCAATCTATTTTTTTTCTACAAAAAAGACCTATTTCTTTCCATCATTTTTTGACCAATAATTGTACAAGGAACAATTACATTAGCTACTGATTCTATTTTTACTCTTTTCTTGACACATAAGCTTAACTGCACAATATCACTATCTAGAACATAATAGTAACATGTAACCACCCTAACACATGACAACATGACTGATACAAGAACAACCAATTACACACTTATTACGAACATGCACAAACACTGTTCACACCATTGTTCATGCTATTTTTCACATTACTGCACAAACACTACCTTCTATTATTACTATAAAATATATTATATCTATTCCTTTTATCACATCATTGCATAACCTCAATGTACATTTGTTATGTAACACTATGTTAGAAGCTATTAGGATGCTTTTGGTATTTGCCATCTTTAAAGATTTCACACTTTTTTAAATGATGTCAAAAGTGCTTTCTTAAACATTTTCATTAAAGAAGAAGCATATGTAGAACAATTGTCACAACCCTAAAAGGGGCCTATAGGATTAGCCTAAAGTAATCATATCACGTATGCATCTATAATATGAGAAAATGTTTTGTGTTAGAGAATTGCAAAACTCAACTTAATATTTGCTATGCAACTTTTAATTGTATAAAAACATTTTGATAACTAAGGAAATATCGATTCCCTTAATCCATTAGAACGCATAGAATCAATATCCCCTAAAAATAAATAAAATAGATAGATAACTTACATATGAAAAAGTTTCAAAATGTTGTTTCTCTCAAATGATGATTTTGATGATAACAAAAAGGAGCAAGTAATTACTAACATATTCATTAAGTGTGCAAGGATTCCATATAATCAAAGTGGTTTACAATGACTTAAGAGAATGATTTCAAAAGAGGCTCTATGCAAAGAATACTTTAGAAAGTATTTGAGAAGATTTCAAGAACAAATGAGCTGTCAGAAGGTTAAAGTACTCCGCTCGCTTTTTAATCTATCAGAAGGTTCGTCAGAAAGTGACCTGCAACTTTTTCAAAAAATTTACTAAACACGAACAGTGAGCTCCAGATTCGAATTTTTCTTTGTGGATTTGATATTTTAAAGACCCATCTCCAATGTTGAGTATATTGGGTAATATACTCAATGTGTTCCACAAAGTTGGTTCAATATCCAATAGGGATTCAAATTTTGTTCATTAAAGATAATTTTTTTAGGAAATTCTGTTTTAACAGCAAGGAAAAACTATGTGACTTATAAGGTTCCATTTTCAATACTTTATTCATGTTTTTATTTGGGAATATGGAAGACATGATCCAAATATGCAAGGAACTTGTATGATGATTATTTGTCTATACAAGGAAGCCAAAGTTTGTGGAAAACACGATCTTTTGCATGAACAGTACTAGATGAAGGAATATATCAACAACGGTGATTTCAAATTCGAATTTCAAGTTCAAGATAATTATACAAGTTGTTGGAGATTCAATCTTATCCATTGGAGCAAGAATTCGAGATAACAACAACAAGATCTCAAGTTATTCAAAATTTACAATTTTTGAAGAAAAAGATGAGCTGATATTGCGTACAAAATAAGACAAAATTTATCCAATTGATTTCTTAGCCGTTAGAAGATACAAGGATAAGTATACCCATCCAAGACAGACAAAAAAAAAAAAAAGCACAATCACGTGAAAAACAAGAGAAAATAAAGAGTCACGAATTTCCCTTGGATTTGAGCAAATTTGTCATTCCATTTATCTTCTTTTGTTCGAAAATTTTGAGACCCATACTTTATTTCCTTGATCTAGATTTATTCATTTGATGAGAGATTGAGAGTTATAAGTAGGTTCAGTAGATTGATTGCTGAGGAGAATCAAGTTGAGTGAATTGTAGCCAAAGAGAATTGGTAAGAACATCTTCTAACTTAATTGATTTGATTGGATAGTGGAATACAACCGGTGTAGAATACCGAAACCTTAGCTTGGAGCTGGAAGAGAGGGTTGACGCTCAACGTGGAACCTCTATAATTTGACTTTGCAGTCTCTACTCCCTTATCTTTCTTTAAATTCGTGCAATTTTATTTATTGTTCATAACTGTGATATATGCTCAGAAGGTTGATTAGAGAGTAAACTACTTATATTTTCTTAATCAGAGAGTTAGTCAAAGTTTCTGGGTAAAAAGTTTTGAATTGATATTTGATTTTTCGTGAGCTTAAGCAAATCATTTTTATCCGAATTATTGTTCAAAGTTTTTATTGTTAAGTTTATTGTTTTAAGAAAGTTTCAAAGTCATTTTAGTTGAATAACCAAGTGGTGTGAACTTTATTCAAAATTTTTAAAAGTAAATTTTATAACCAATTCACCCTCCCTCTTGGTTATCGTTTCGGGACCAACACAACCATCATGGAATTAAGCTAATTCTAAGTTCATTTTCTCTATTACACAATTTCAAACTTAAACACTAAATATATGGATTACACTCTAAGATAATCTTCTTATCTTCAAGGACATAACTGAAGAAGATATTTCTCTACATATCCTTATGTCATGTTTAGTACGTGGGAATCGTTCGAATGGGAGATAGAATGATAAATCCATTCCTTTATTTGATACATCATGGAATGGAATGTAATTGATATGTTATTTATTAAAAATATCCTAGTAATTAATGTGAATAATAATAAGTATGAGGATAAAAATAATTCAATATTAATCATTTATGAGTAGGGAATGGAATCGCGATCTGCCTTCTTAAAGGTAGAATTGCATTCCCCTTTAAAGCCGGTATCATCGATTCCTAGAAATCATGATTTTGGTTTTTAAAAATGCAGTTAAACATAGGAATGGAATAGAACTTGAAATTGCGTTCCATTTCGAGTTCATTTCATATATTAAACATGACATTAGCTATTCCCGATGCATTCTTGCACAAGAACTATATGCATGAGCTAAACCACAGCTCAGTGAATAATAAGATCAAATCACATATCACACAAAATTCAAGTAAATATTATTAACAAACATATGCAATGCAAAACTCAACCATATGATATGCCTAGTTTGGATGACCAGAATCCAAACCGATAGAGATTTACACCCTCTCTTGGGGGTTGAAGGACTAGCATAAACCATTCACATCCGGAGAGCCAAAGAACTAAGGAAGAAGAATCTCTCTTCAAATTTCATTTCCTATATTATATATATATATATATATATATCCATTTAAGGATTATAAATCTCCACTTCACCTTAGAACTTAGACTTACCACTAAGTATTAGTTTGTCACGCCCCAAGGGGTACTTTAAACGTAACAGTCGCCACACTCAACATTAAAGCTTAAGTATGACAACCTTAGTCATTCCAGAAGCTTTGATATTAAGTGTAAGCGTGCTATCACAAATTTAGAGGACCATACATGGAATTATGAAGCTTAAGAAGATATAATGACAAATTAAGAAAAGAGGATTCATAATATTCATTTGTTCATAACAATAGTCTTACAAATCATAGAGGTATTCCCCAGCCATAAATAACTATAATCTATTACAAGAATATTTCTATGAAGTCTACATATTATCTAACTCTAAACTTCATTTAGAAATTCCTTAACCAAAAGAAAATACCTGGCTGCAGGGTCTACGTGACCTCAACCATAAATAGGTGAATGCAAAAGATATCTATAGGGTATAAGCTAATAGGCTTAGTGAGAATTATTTCCATAAGTAAAACTTCTTGTGCAATGAAATTCAAACAAGTTATTTAAGCAGACAAATGAAATGCAACATACACGTAGGCAAACAACTATAGTTTTCTGGGAACTATATGTGAATGGATTTACGCCCTCCATTCGGGTTTGGTGATACGTAACCTCAAAACCAAAACAAGTAGTTTTAGTTAAAAAAATTATGCTTTCGATCAATACCGCCAAGCATATTAAGTCTACTTGATTTGAGCCATGCTTGCCAAGCATTTAATTCTATGTCGCCAAGTAATCGCTTCCGATCATAACTGCCAAGTGTTGCTTTCGACCTGAGCTACCATCCTTCTCACCCAAGGATAATAGCCCAATGCAATGTGACTCACTTCGTGGTATACATGAATCAATTTATTTATGATATCTTAGCATCATTATTATCAAATTTAAGATGATCATATAATTTCATACAAATCAAGTGCTATACTAAAACAAACATTTAATCAATTTCAGCCTCGATATTCTTAAGATCCTTTTAACAAATTTTTTGTATACATATCAATTTGTATTTTTCTTAATTCTAATGCAACTAAATTATAAGTACAATCAAGTAAAGCACTTTAAGGAAATAAACTCAAGATGTCATATCGACACTTCTCTAAACGGATGAGTCGTTCACACAATCCACTTAGTCGAAATAATCTCGAGGTATGAGTGTCCTTCCTCGGAATCACTTAGTCAAGGAAAATACCTAAAATGAGTATTTCTTGATAACTTTCTTGAGATTTGACAAAACTATGACATAAGAACGTCAAAGTTCATATAAGAGAATTCTAATTTAAAATGGCTATAACTTGGTCATTTTAACTCGGAATCGCGCATATAATATACCGATTTCTACCTACTCAAAAAGATCTATCCATTTATAAACTATTTTATCAAACTAGATCATTTAGGCTCTGAAACAGTGGCGATCAGATTCACAACGAATTTTCCCTAAACTAAAAGCAATTTGATTCAAACATCAAATCATTCAAAAATTGTTTGATAAATACTTAGTTATCTATATAGTTGAAAAATTCTTTTTCATAGATACTTAGCTCATTTTTATCCATGCTCAAGTGTTTGTTGTTCAACCATGTTTTTGGGTAAAACAATGTTAATTAAGAGTTTAGAAAACTATAGTTTACAAGAAATCCATTTTGTAAATCCTTTAAAATAATTTTGATTCTTTTGTTTTCAAAGAATTACTTTATGTTTATCTTACTATTTTTCTAAATGACTTTTTGATAAAAATGAATTTCTTCTTTCTCAATTTCTCAACATTAGTGCTATTTTTCCTATTTGTTTTCTTTAACTATTTATTTGAAAAATCTTGGTTTTGAAAACTCTCATTTTCGTTTTAAGGGGTTTCTTATATTATGTTTTTTATGAAAATATTTTAGTACCAAAGCCATCTTCTTTTAAGAAAACAAAGTAATATAAAAACGATTCAAAAAGCTTTTTCAAGACAATTTTTTTTTTTAAATTGTAGTGAGTTCTTCTTAAAACTTGAAAAAAATAACTTTACTTTTGTTAAACCATAGATTTATATTTTATATAAAACCATTCTTAGGTGATAAAATCTCCTTTTGTCAAATATTATTGAAGCTTTGAAAGATTTAACAACAATCTTAATGTGCATATTATGAGAAATAATAACAAGCAAAAATAACATAAATAATAAATAAAGTCAAGTATTGAGAGTCTAACTTTTTCAAGGCTCTCGAGACTAAGAAGTAGACTAGTCCCAAAAGAAAGAAATAAAATAAAAAGAAAAGAAAGAAAAAAAATTGTTTTTGATTGATGACAAGTCAAGACTAGAGACTAGTCTTAAAACAACAAAAAATAAATAAATTGCAATGGAAGAATAAATAAATTACTTTGCATGAAAATAAAAATTGCAAGTGAGCTTATATGCTCTAAAGAATATATATATATATATATATATGTAAATATATAATAATACTTAGTTAGATATAATAATGATAATAACATGAACAATTAAAATAACAACATAAACATAAATAGATATTCATGAACAAGAACAATACATGAACATAGTGTAGCTTCTATAACATTTAGTTTTTGGAAACTCATACCATGGTCATGTAAAATTACATGACATGAGAAGAAAGAACTTGTAAAGAAAAGTTTACCTAAAGAGGATTTTTGAAGTATTATGTGGTAATGGGATTTGTGAATGTAAAGGTGGTTTGAGATTATTTTGAGAGGATATTTGAGAGATATTTGGTAGTAGATTTGTGGGTAGTAATTGTATGAAAGAAGTGAAACAGGAGGTGATATTTATAGGAAATGAGGAGTGAATTTTTGTGTGATTTAAATAAAGAGAAATGAAACAAAATTAAGGGGAGAGAGAGAGTGATGCACCGACCACATGAAGAGAGGGGAGAGAGAGATTTATATT